>CAJQUW010001101.1:0-224247 GCA_907163375.1 Prostheceraeus crozeri | reverse complement strand
TACGCATACGAGGATATGTTTTCTCCAAGGGAATTATTTTTTAAAATGCTACTACTGTTTTCATTGAAGTAGCAAGATTTATCTTCTTTTATAGATAAGTAGAATAAATAGAGAGTGAAATGACCGCAGTGAGTCAATATTTGCGCATCAACAAAATAATTCAAAACTGACGATTTCAAATCGTTTACTTACTGAAAAATATATAGAGGGTCTGCTGGCTCATTTAAACACAACCTAATTGATTTGATTCAAATACTTGAAACTTTAGTAAAATTTACTTAAAATTACTTACTTTCAAGCATACTTAAATTTATGCTTGTATCCTCACTTAGCTCACTTCCTTATCATTCTCTGATGACATTTGTGGATTCGATTATTCGAAATATTTCACTCGCAACTGTTCTGGTTTTAATTCTTCAGAAATTCGTCTATTCTCTGGAAGAGGAAGTACGACAATGGGCCACGCACACTTTGTTGGAAGTGTTTGCACGTCTGCGGCCTTGGTTCAGGCGACTTAGTGAACTCTACACGGTAGTCATTCATGTAACAGCTGGTCGTTTTGAATCCTTGCATTGGGAATCTACAGTCGTTCTTGTAATTGACGCCTTGTTTGACTTATTGTGCTCTCATTGGACGACTCGCGTGGATGATGAACAGCTGCGGTATCTGTCCGATGTCTTTGTCAATACAGTTGAGCCATATTTGGCCTCAATGGACACTCTGTTGGCCGGTACACAAGTGAGCAGTTTGACCAGTGGTCGTTCTGAGCTGTTTATGGCAAAATGCAGCGATGTATCTCGCAAGGATGCCATCATCTATTGGAAGGATGCTTTCACCTTGAAATATTTTGCGGGTCGGGGAATGATTCTGAGCAGTGTACCAAAGATACTTCATCCATTCGTTCATCGTTTGATTGTGACGGTGAAATCAATGGATTTCCTTATCGTGATCTCTGAAGAGAAGGCGATGCCTGAACTTGTGAAAGAAATCGCTGCAGCTCCCGGAGCATTTGTCGCTGGATTCGGTGTTAGTACAGCTTGGCTTCGTTCAAGTGCTAAGAAAGAGACGGTAAGTTGAAATTGATGTTCTAATAGTGCATGCTCAATACATGCCGGTGATGCCTACCTCTTTTTTGTAAAGAAAAAGAGCCACGAGTTGCTTCGAAATCTTGTTCAAGAAAAATAACTCGAGATCTCTCGTCTGGGCTTTTCAAGGTGGACCCACGTGCTAAAGTGAATAATCAACAAAGTTGAAGGACGGATGAGTGCATTCAGTATTCACCAAGACAGTGATAGCTGCACCACGAATTCTGTCTGCGAACATAAAATCAGTTTTTGTCTCTATGTGAATAAGGCCTCGAGAATCACGTGTTATCTGTTTGAGATATTAGGCCATAACTTCTATTTCGTAATATTCTATTAGTTTTGTAATATTCTTAGCATTTACTGATAATACAATTTAAAAATGATAATAGAAAATCATGTGTTATGTCAGTGACTCGTCATTTGGTTGATAGTTCCTTAACTCATTGTGACGTAGAGATCATAAGTCCGTTCTCGAGGCTTGATTTTCTTTTGTGATTTTTCTTAAACATGGTTTTGAAGCAACACGTGGCTCTTTTCCTTTACAAAATTACTTCAAATCACAAATACTTTTGATACTTTTGCCGACATTTCTGCTTATTAAGGGATTTGTCCACTATCCCTTCTTTCGCCTGATAGGTACATCCCCACGTTTAAATTCGATTATGAAGAAAGCTCAGTTTTCCCTGATGAAAGGTTATTATTTTTACCAGTTTGTGCCTGAAGACGGGCGACACCTGGAAAATGAATTTTACCCTGGAAAACTCCTGGAAATTTTGAGACTAATTAAAACTAATTATGAGACTAATTATTTTTCCAGATTTTATTCTTCATATCTCTACTTATTTGTTACAAATATAGACTTCATTCTCATACAATTTTTTTGCTTTTAGAATATTTCAGTGACTGGAATCTCCTATCATAACGTATGCAACATGAATGAGACCGAACTGCGTGGCATGGTCAACTATGACCTGTTGTCGAACTCCTAATCGTCGTACAGTATGGTGAATTAGTAGCAGTGAATTCCCTCATAAACGTCGTGTGGTATGGGGGACTAGGAGCCGTAAACACCTTTATTAACGTCGTGTGGAATGGCGAACTATGAGCTGTAAACTCCCTCAATAACGTCGTATGGAATGGTGGACTATGAGCCGTAATCTAGGACTAATGGTATGACACACTGATTTTGCCGTGTGGCATAATCTACGTGCTCCTTTTTTTATTTGGAATCACCTGCGCCTTAAAAATTCAACCAATTTCACGCCACTTTTCAAATTTTTTTTCTTTAATAATATTAATTTTATGGTTTGGAAGCTCCTTAGCCACAGAATTTCGGGTAAGATTTTCCCGGAATTTTTCTTTTAAATTTGACACGTGCATTTGAGTAAAATTTCCGTGCAGAAAGTCTGGAAATTTTCGTTCAAATTTGACCCCTGATTTTTTTTTAGTTAATTTCCCTGGAAAACCTGGAAAACACCTGAAAATTTTCATTCAAATTTGCGCGGACACCCTGTTAAATGAGTGGTCCATTATCAAAGGATATCTCCACGTTTGGTGTGATGCAATGGGTAGTAGAATTTGTCTTCAGTATTTTCTGAATATTAATGGTATTTTTGTCAATGATTAGAATGGTCCTCCTATTTGAAAAGGATCCGAAAGTATTTCCTTTCATGGTCGGTGTTTCTTATTAACGAGGTAGTTGAGGAGAGAGTCCCTACTATCACCAAGGAATTCTGACACTTCAACATTGCTCTTGTTTTCAGCCTTACATGAATGTATTGGTGGAATTATATTCGCTGTACAAAACTGTAGCAACTGTATATCAAAGTGCTCATTGTACGGGAGATACATTATCCAAGAAGAAAGGCTGTAAACACCCCGTTGGTTAAGACGAATCTTACTGATTTTAAGAAGTTGGACACTCCATACGCAGTTCGTAATGTAATAGAATACATCGAATTTTTTGTTCCATGTCCATCCATCAAACCTAGACTTTTAAGAGTATTGCAAAAATAAGTTATATAATTGCTGTGGTAATTTATGTTTGTGGCGATGGTTGATAGCTCACAAAGATTATTACATTTACTCTATGATATGTTCGGAAAAGTCAAGTATTATAATGATCGGTTATAAAATCTACAAAACATATCAACATATTTCGGCTCTTGAGACCATGGCCATTATCAAGAAATTATTGTCTGCGGTCTGAACGGTCGAAATATATTGAACAACGCTTTGCACATTTTGTGATCGATCAATTGACTTTTCGAAACATATTTTGATTATCCACTGTCAAGGCTTGCTCTCTCATTTCTTGTTTTCGTTTCAGAGTTTGGTACCTGTCACTAATATCAGCTCGAACCTTCATCTCGGTGACTTTGAACTGAATGAATTCACGGACAATCCTTTGTTACGGCGAGCTATTCTTGGAGCTCTTCCAGAACCAATTCCAGCAAAGCAGCCGGAGGACAAATGTTCCTCGGAATTCAACTTTTCTTCATCTCCTTTGCGTCTTCTCCTTCATGAAAGTCTTCAATCGCTCATCCTAGAACGTCATCGGAATGTCTCCAAACATCTTCTAACAGTGCTTCTTGATCGGCTGCATCTCAGACGTGCATTTAAGCATCTGTTCGATGTGTTCCTGCTCCGCCGAGGTGATCTCCTGGAAGAATTGACGCATTACCTATTCACGAGAATGCGATGGCCCGGCGCTCCATGGCGAGAGCAACTCCCATTGAACATTTTGCTCCACCAATGCCTGATGGGGGCCGCTACTTACTGCAGCAATCCGATCAACACCGACGGGATTCTGACTCAGGAAGAGGCGCATCGGTTTTGGCTGGCTGTTGAAGCGGTTCCAAGTGCCTCACTGTCGGATCAAGTCGGCCTATCCGCCTTCAATTCATTGACGCTCCAATACCAACCGGCGTGGCCTTTGGAGGTGGTATTGACTCCAGGATCGATCAAGTTGTATGCCGAAGTCTTCAGGTTCTTATTGAGGTTGAGGCGTGTCAAGAATGGTTTGGAGGGACTGCAGTTTCAAGCATTAGAACGGCGACGACGTGACGGTGCAGATGATGACGAGGACGGAGTTGAAGATCAAAGAAGGCCGCTGGATTCAGCAAGTCAGCTGATGGTGTCGAGACTGCATGTGATGCGGATCAAAGTGTTGCATATCTTGAATAGTCTCCATCAATTTCTAATGCATCGAATTATTCATTCGGCTGTGATAGACTTTCAACGTGAAATGGACGAAGTGGAGGATCTGGTTGATCTTTGCACTCTTCATCAGCAGTTTGTTCATCGTGTCTTTCGATGCTGTCTTCTCGGTGACAAAGCTGAAGTATTCAGAAAGTCTTTTATGGAATTGATGCAATTGGGACTGATTATTGAGCGCATTTGGCTGCAAGGACTTGATGTTGTTACAGATCGGTTACTGAATGACATAGAGAAGCAATTTACTGACCACACAACCTTCTTGTATGGAGTTTTCAGAAGTGCAGTAAATAATGTCAATTTCAAATACTTAGAGCCACTTGCAATGGCCTTTAAAGACCGCGGGGAAAGAGCTTGACATTGATGAGCAAGTCGTTTGCTGTTTTGCTCACAAATTCCTTCCGACATATCACGAAAACTGCAGTTGAATGCAGCGTTTGTATTTTTATATTTTTTGACTATTGTCAGTTTCATATAAATAGCAGAACTGAAACCATAATGAGCAATACTGCGTTTTGATGTTTCATAAATGCATGTACACAACCTGTTGGAAAGCATTATATTATTATGCAATAATATACATCAATAATTCTACAGCAGGGATACGCAAACTGTGGCCCGTCCAGTACACTTTACTGAATCGCGGTCTATTCATGATTCAGTTTTGTTTTTGATTGAATTAACGCAAGGATCCTTTTTGTCGGACGATAGTTCGCGGGAACAGTTACTGGCCGCGAAGTTTGTCATATATCGTTAATGTGGTATATGAGTTATTTATACCGTGTTTATTTTCCTTGCTATGACGTCACGGCTGGAGTCATGGAGTGAAAATTGGCAGCCTCATTGCATCAGCCACCAACGCTTTTATTACCAAAACTTTTATTACCAACGCTATGTGTGAGGAAGGGATCATCAGTCCCGTGACCCTGTAACAATCGAGCCGCTCATTGCTGCGAAGCAGCTTTTTCTTTCATGAATTTCATTAAAAGTAAATACAGAGTTGACACACGTTCACCTTCATCAGCTCCTACGCCTATCGCTTACTGCAGGGGTTCCCAACCTTTTCATGTTGCGTACCCCCAAAATAGAAAATCATAGGATTTTTCATTATTCCGCGCACCCTCACCTATACATGCAAAAAATCAAGAATTAAATCATACTAAAATTTACTTACGGGTAGAAATATACGATATTCGTAATTTATAAAGAAATTTAGCTAGGTGCAACTGATGCGCGCTTGTGCAACAACACAGGCGCCGCGAAAGTCATGCTCCAACATCAAACGAACTCTCAGTTTGCTTTTAATTATTACTATGGTGGAGAATCCGCATTCATATATGTGGTTGGGTCGAGTTGGTGGTTGCGAATTAGCAACCGTTGTTTCAAGGCCAGATGATGACAATCCAATGCGGAATGCGTACAAAGTTTAGCAGTTCAACTAACGCATTAACAGGAAAGTATCAAAGTAAAATTGAATTATAATAAATCTCCCATATTCTGCGTACCCCTCAAAATTCTTTCGCGTAGCCCTAATACGCGTACCCCAGGTTGGGAACATCTGGATTACTGAATTTGAACAACGCATAAAGGACATGACTAACGTAAAGCAAGTGCATCCTTCACACTAAAAACAGGTAGAATATACAATGTACAGGGTGGTTGGATAGTCGCTCCTTATTTGTAGAAGCCTAAAAAACAAAGAAATATATGTACTAAGAAATCAAAGCAAATTTTATATTATTCCATGAATCATGCCATTTTCTTCTTCAAAAAATTACAATTCAATGTTGTGCACCAATATTTATGAATACACGTCTAAGTCTTATCGACACCTGTTCGTTGCTTGATCTAAGAGTTCAGAGGAACATTTTTCAATGACTTCACGGATCCTGTTCTTAGACTCGTCAATGGTCCTCGGTTGAAGTTTGGTAGACTTCCTCTTTGGCCCATCCCTAAAAAGAAAATCACATGGCATGAAATACGGGACTTTCGCGTGGCCAATATGTTGGTCCACGTCGACCCATCAAACGCCCTGGGAAGTGGTCGTTCGAGCCAAGTTGCACTGTTAGTGCATAATGTGGAAGGTGCTCGTCTTGTATATAAATTAAATCGTTGGCTTCTTCCCATTCAAGTATTGTTGGCCAAACGAAATTCTTCCAACATGTGCAGTATCGTTGACTATTTCATAGTATCACGAAGGTTGTATGGCCAAGAATCCTTGTTGAATCCTTTCCGTAATTTCCTTTTGGATCATTCTCCACATCCAATAGTGAACAATAGGCCTGTTGACAATGCCAACCCTCACGATATCACGGCGACTGTTGGACAAAGCCACCCACACGAAACGGGGGCTTCATCTGTCCAGAGAGAATTTGAACTCAGCTCAGGGCAATCTTCAAACCATGCCAGCTTCGTTTCACAAAACTCCACCGTCTATCACAGGCTTCGGAAACAGTTGCTGGACATAATGAGGCTTTCCACTGGCGGTATCGTAAATCCTCATGAAGAAGCAACCATTCAGGATAGTGTGACGGCATATCCCACTTTCACGGGCAGCTTGCCTTGTTGACTTGGAAGGGCTCCTGTCAAACATCTCCCTCACCAGTTCCACATCCGCGTCTGACTTTGTCCCCAAGTCTCCAGCTTCTGCGAAGCGCGCGTGCAAAAGGTCTTCCAGATCAGGCGGAATCAGATCCGCTTTCAGTTGTCATCAGTTTTGTTTTTGGGGGGGGCGGTAGCAGTTCTTAATTGTCTTAGGTCAAGATTTGAATGTCTTCCATGTTGGGATCTCCACCATCGCTGAACTTGTACAACAGCCTGCCAAACCTCGTATCTAGCGGCAAATCTTGTTCTGTCTTCAATGCTTAAAGTAGGCGACATTTCTTAAGTAAAATCAACAATGTTGTGATCAAATTGCATGTAGAGAATTAATATAACGGATAACTTTCGCGGACAGAGTGGTGATCATTACTCACATTCTAATTGACTGAACAGTTTCATGATTTGTCATAAGAAATGGCAGGTCTCATGCAATCTTAAAATATGAAGTTTCAATCAAACGACCATATACTTCCGAAAATATAGCTAAGTAGAATCAGGGAGCGACTTTGCAACCACCCTGTATACTAGAATAATTATATGTATTCCTTGTTTGTGTCTTCATTAAAGTCGGTATTATATTGATGTTTTAACTTTTGTTATAGGCATGTTGAAAATCATATTATTGCCAATAGATAAATATTAGAAATGCGAATAAAGGTACATAACTACTGTACATCTTAGTTTAAATTGTAGAAAATTAATAAAAACATTATTTAAGTATTTTGACCTTAGTGTGGTCCGCAAGAACCTCAAAGCCGATAATTCCTGCATTTGATCCGCACTTTAAAAGTTTGCGTATCCCTGTATCTACAGCATATGTATATAGAATTGTTCATTAATGTAGCCTACATTATTACTTTGATTTTCATCTGAACTGAAGAATCGATAAACGGCCTCTATAAGTACATGGGTCCCCGCTAGTGACCAATCCCCTACAGCGACTGCATTCCCATATTCTTGATTGACAATTTTCCAATACATGGACTTTTCAGCAGCGACCATTTCCCTAAACGACCGAGTTCGGACTTGATATTTTGAATCTTCACCACTCTCCAGCAGCCACATGCAGACCGACAGCTTTGCGAAAATCGCCAGATGAATGAAAAGAGGTTGATCGCGCACCTTTCTGACCTCACTTTCTAAAGTCAGCTTCAAAAAATTTTCCTTTGTTCGCATGTAAAATGAGAATTTAGAATTAAATGAATGAATTGATGCGTGTCGCTTCCAAACAACTCTGACTGGCAAGCGGAAATTACATTTTACCAATCACTGCTGTTAGAAAGCGGCACGAAGAACTTGTGGCCTAGCATACTTTGATAAATTTTTGAAATATACAGCGAGCATGAGCACAGTATTCATATCCAACATTGCATAACTGTACTTATGTTTACCTCACAAGTTACAGTAGGCCTAATTTTAGGAAGTAAAATTTCAAAAATTTTCGACGTATTGAAAGATAATGTACATAGTCATGCATATTCACTTTCTATTGAGATGTAACGTCGGTGCTCGAAATGCATATCACAAGCAGTACTGGCTACATAGATGCTGAAAAGGGATCCTCCCTAGGAACAACCCCCCCCCCCACACTTACAACTCCTACAGCGACAACTTTTCCTTACTCCTTTCAGCCGTCATTGTGAGGGGAGACCACTGTAACATGCGAGTGACAGATCTTCGCAATTTCCCTGTAACTTTGTTCATGGTTGTTGTGAAGAGAGTAATTTCATTTTTGATTGTTTTTTTTGTCTTAAATAGTATATTTCTAGTAGATAAGTTCTAATTAGAAGATGAATTATAATATCAATCTGCAAAATCGTAATTGAAACTGATATGTAGGCCCATGCTACAAAAATGTAGCAGCTGCATGTTTTAATGTTATAGCACCTCTTCCAGATGAGTTATAGTCAAAGTTCAAAATCCAAAATCAACATAATTTGTAGAGAGGTTGACGTATTTGAGTCAATGCATTTTCGAATGAAAAGTTGCTGATCCATGGATTCCCCTCGCCGGGAATGATAATTCACTTGGCAAACTGCGGGATGGTCAGTTGCAGAGGGGGTATCCACCAAGTCGAACAAGGATCCTTAGAGCTCAATACTCTGTCAGTAAGAACTACTCAAGGGTATGTTCATATAGCAACTTGATATCTGTTATTTTATGCAACATTTCCAAGCACTCAGTAAATCGGTCTTAGTTTGCGATCACTTATCTCAGGTAAATCTACTCTTTACTTCATATGTCAGTGAAATCATTTGCTTATTACAGAGGTGACCGAAAGGTATTTTCACGTAATACTCCCATCAAGCTGCATATTATCTTAACTGAAGGCACAGTGCAAGTCTGTGACCATCGGCATCAATACCTACTTAGTGCGACTTCATGATTTCATACCGAAAGATCAGAAAATAGTAGTTAAATTCAAGTCCATGAATATATGCAATCAATGGCGATTGTTGATTAAAGCTCTTGATGATGAATCAATATCTATCTAAATATAAAAAACTGCTGTTTTCTGAACATCTAAAGAAACAAGAAAAATGTTTCTAAAGAAGAAACTATTAAGTCAATAAAAGACAACGACGCCCTTGATTCCCTGACCGTACTCCCCTGACCCAGGAATCGAACCGAAGTCCGCGGTGGAGACGAGCTCTTACCTTCCTCACTAGGCCACGCTGACGGTACAAAAGGAATGTGAGTGGTCAGGCGGGTGCGGTCGGGGAATCAAAGGTGTTGGTGTCTTTTATTGACTTTATGGTTGTCATTCTCTTTAGATATTCATTGTACTGCGACAGAGCTTTGTTGTCAGACTGCTGTTTTCTGCTGGTACAGACGAAATTTGATTTTCTTCTTTCTCCTTTTAACGTCTGCTTTTCCTCCTTGGTGAGGGTTGGACGTGATGAGACTCCTCCAACGGGCGCGGTCTTATGTGTCTTCCGCTGTCAGCCTCAGCTCCTTCATGTCTTCCTGGATGGTCTGTAGCCATGATCTTCTTGGTCTGCCACGTGGCCTGGGACCTTCGACAGCCACGTTGAGTACGTGATGAATCGGCTCCTCCTCTTTCCTCCGTTTCACGTGCCCGAACCACCTCAACCTGCGTTCTCTGAGTACGACCTCCATCTGTTTGAGGCCGCACCTGCCTGCTACTTCAGCGCTGTCAACTCGATCGGAGAGTGAGACACCGGTCATGTACCGCAGCATCTGTCTGTCAAACGAAGGCAGTTGTTGGGCCAGGTGTTGTGTGAGGGCCCATGATTCGGCACCATAGAGCAGTACGGGTCTGATGCATGCGCTATACACGTGTCCGCGGCATTTGAGTGGTACGTGTCGGTTCCTGAGTAGACTTGCCAGATCTTTCCATTTGCGCCATGCGGACGCAATTCTCGCTCGCACTTGATTTTCTACGCTGAAAATTGGTTTTGTTTCATATCTTGCGAATTTTCAGCAAATTGACAGTTGTTTGATTTCGGTGAACTGCATGACTCAATTTCTCATCAAATATGTAAACTCTTAACTGCTGTCTCTTAGCACTTCACATGCTGATCATCTCATGGATGATTTCAGGCTGTTGCAGCCTTCAACTTGGATATTCAAGCGCATTGAGGTAAAGGATAATGGCGGAGAGGGGGATCTCCTATCGGCAGTCATGGCTTCGTCAAGTCATGGATGGCAAAGTTTCGCCAGTTTATCCAGAATCAAAAACATTGCTGTCAAGAGATTCTTTACTGGATGCTACTTTAATTCTGTATAATGAATGCCGCCAACAAAAACCAACCACACATGTCGCCAGCTTCGTGGAAAGATGTAAGTTTGTATTGAATGTTTTGGACGATGTGTGTGAAATGCACTCAATCTCATAACGATCGGTAAAAGCATAGCTACAAGAGCGTATCTTATGCAACACTTAAGTATAGGAATTTTATAGTTTTAGATGATTTTATCTGCCTCATCACAGCTGAGGCAGATTCAGAGCCCAATCGCTGCAAGAGTTTGCCTCTTCCATCCATGTGATAGGTATTCATTATAATCGGCAAGTGTTTCTCGCCTTTGTGACTGAGTTTTTTCGGCTCTGGCTCGGCTGTTAGATGGCCAGATCAACACCTAAGGGGGAGAATAGTTATTTACACAAGTGCAAAGTATCCAGCTTTATTGCATTTTTTGAGATCAACATGTCTATGCACGAGCCCGAAGGGCGAGGGCATACCATGAGTTGATCGACCCGAATAAAATTGCAATTAATGCTGGATATCTGTTGCACGAGTATCTCGCTAAAGAGTAACCTTTATATTTTCCACAGAACAAGTTTCCAGAAATACTATGTCATGATGCCAACACACAAACATGATTTTGAAACAACTCAAACTACCAAATCACCGCAATTTTGAAATCAGATAGCCTGCTTCTCTGTCCATTGTACATGCATTTCTATGCAAATTCTATGCATGATTTTCGTTGTAGAGGATGAAAAACTTTATGCACACTTTGGAAAGCATAAACTATATTATGGAAGCAATAATCATAGAGATTATAGCACTGTGAAATATAAATATTTGTTAACTACAATATCGAACAAAATACAACGACAAGTGTTGGAGATAGTTGTTGAAGCGTTGACATGGCGCTCATCATGTATATTGTAATAGTAGAAATCGAAGAAATATTTCAGTTTTGTCTTGTGTTGTTTAATGTTAATGAAAATTGACACTCCACGACAAATAAGAATTTTTTTAAGATTTTTTTTAGATTTGAATTTTTTCCTGGAGATAGTTAAAGAAAGTGTGTTAAATTTCACCATCGATCAATAAGAGTTAGACAAATTTGTCTTTGCACAAAAATGTCTTTCGTCAGAAGCTTCTGTTTTTACTTCTTTTAGATGAAGATGCTGTGACGGAAGTTCAACAAGCACGTATAGTTCCTGCTGATTTTGAAGTTTTGGATCTTGTTGGACGCGGACAGTTTGGCAAAGTTGAATTGGTTCGTGCAAAACATGGGCCATACAACACTGTGTATGCATTGAAAACTGTACCGAAGAAGATGGCTGCAGATCCTTCAATGGCAAGTTGAAAAATTCACACTTTTGACTATAATAAAAATAGGAAAAGCAGTATTTTTAAATATACTTTACGAGCTACTATTTTTATCCGATTTTTTAAAATTTGAAACAAACTTTTTTCCAGGTTTACTGGTGATGCCAATTGGAATATCATATTTATTTTTTATTTTGTTTATTTTTCTCAAATAAACCATCGCCAATAAAATCAAGGTTTGTCAATCACATCTTTTCTTCAACGTTAGATTTTTTATTTATATTATCGCGATGCATGTCAATGTTACTAAAACCATTGTTATTTAATCTATTGTTCATGATATCGTACGCTTTTTTGACCATAGAAATCCGGCACTTGATAATAATACGTGTAAAGGGCTGAAACTAGGATGCACTTTGAAACGTCGTGGACAGCGGTGCCTAAACTAAGGCGACTTCCAGTGGTTAGAAATGGCTTGGTACTGACCGCTTTGTATGGATTCATTGTTGTCATTTTTCTCAAAATGTTTAATCATTTTGATGTAATAACTTTGCCTTACGGCAAGAATCTACAACTGCTGCGTGTCTCAGGTATCGGACTCATAAGATCTAGCAACATTGACATAGATCGTAACATCAGCTAGCAGCTGAAATTACCATCTACAAACAGTTGCTGACCATTCTGGTCCCACTTACTCAAGCAAAGCGAAAAGTCGGATCTCTATGGTTTTAACATTCCTAGATATATCTCAGCAGTTTTGTTTTCTTTTTTCGTGAAGCCGCTTCAAGACCTATACATTTTATTAGTTTGTTAACATTCCAATGTTCTATCTTCACCTTCGTTTTTCTTTGCCTTTCGTCTTCTTTGGAGGGACACGTTTGTTAGATAGGCCTTTCCTCTTCCCTCGAATTGTGATATGAAAAATGAAGTGCTTCACGAGCCTAACTGAGAATCATGTTATAGAGGGAATGAGGAAATTGACTCCTATGTGGTGCATTTCTGATGCACATGTATGTATGTATAATTTTCATAACACAGTGATGCATTCATTTCCACGACCAACAGATTATCAACAAAATCTGGCAAACCTACTCGCGAAATTCATGAATCGGAAATATTTTTGTTTTCTTTGCCAAATGGTGAAATAAACATTTTTAGACATGAGTTAAATAGAAAGAGGCTTACACGGAAATGCATAATTAATAACAGCACATGTAAGGAATACTTCTTGTATGTAGGCTATATTAATAAAAGTAACGCATATTAGGAAAAATGAAAAGTCAATACTTATAAGACATTTAAAGTTACATAAGCTGCACATGTACACTGATTAAACTATGTATTGAATGATGTGGTTATTTAGCTATGAAATCAATCATAAGAAAAAATGAGACCAACTTTCAAACTTGAATTCTACCATCATGATGGATGAAAATGAGTCGAAGTACTGTATATCAAACCCTTGAATGATTATATTGTCCGTCAAAGGTCATAATAATATACTAGATGTAAATAGCATGAATGGTTAATATACTCGTATCCGAATATTCAAGCAGCCTGTGAAATTGTGAGATAGTATGTACCAAGGTTGGAAGCGGGTGGGTTTTTGGTGGCCGAGGCCTGGCCGGCAGCCAGAAAAAGTCGGCGTGGCCTCGGCCGATGCAGTCAAAGCCGTCCGGAACTAACCCGGCGCCTCTGTAACCTGCTAATTAAGACTTGCAGATGCTCAACTTGGACCGTTAGACATCATGTAGCAAGTGGTAGACTTACCGGCACTCCGGATACGCAACAGTTCCCGATGAAGCGCAGCGATGCTGATTTTCTTACTTTGACAGTTGATGACCGTTGATGAATAGTCTTACTTTGACATTGTATTTTATGCGCGTATGAAAAAGTTAGAGAAGCAATGCGCGTAATAACTTCTTCAAGATGTGGAATAATTTTACGATAGATATATTCTAGCGAACACATGAGTCCTACAAAATTCATTTCTGCAAGAGCATGCGATTCCGGAAACTCTATTTGAGATCGAGTACGGCTTAAATCTAGATACTATACGTAAATAGTTGTCTATGGATTAGTACTGAATGAGCATCAACGTGTCGTCACTGCCGGCAAGCCAACCATGAAAACTTTGTAGTGCTCTTTTTGGAGAACCAAAATTAAGCTGCCATCAGAATCCTCCAGCAAAATCAGCCGTGAATTCGGTAATGAAAAGACTTACTACCTCAACTTCTTTATCATCGCCAACTTCCAGCAATCCAATGTTGAAGGTAGGCCTATTTCATTGGTATTAACATGGATGTGAATGTATGTATTAATGCTGCATCAAGAGGCTCCTGTAGCCCGCAGCCAGAACAAGTTTCTGCAGGGAACGAGGCCTAGACAAGTGGAGATTTCCATCTTAATGATTGTAACTAACATATGCCTACTAGAAGGGCAGTCTGGCGATTCTAGTGAGTTCTCTTCCTTGTAGACAGGATCAAAGAAAAAACACATGTAAATTCAATGGGAACGCAGATTGCAGTTTTAGCTAAATGAAAATTTTCTATGTTTTCTCTGTTTTATACGAAACGTATTCAGCCCAGAGTCATAAATTTTTGGGCATGGAAAGTGTCTTAGGTCATTTCTATGATGTGCATATGGTGCTACTATCTTGTATTAATCGGGCAATGTATGTGAATGTGGTTGAATGTTGATAAAGTAGCTCAAAAATGTTTGTGTTTGCACATTAAGAGGGTCGCCATAATCTAAAATGCGTTTAGCTATTTAGAAGGGGTGCATGAATGAAGGAACTGACCTGAAGACATTCCATGCCAAAAAATTATGAATCTGGGTTAGTTACTTTTTTTCGTTTAATTAGAGAAAAACATAGAAATTTATTTTATGCTAGAAACTGCAATCCGGCGTCTCATTGGATTTTCCTTTGGGTTTTCTTGTGATCCTGGTTGACATGGAAGAGGGAACTCACTTGAACTTGGCAGGACGCAGCGATTGAAGTAGGGCAGTTTGATATCAGTGGTTTTGGTTTTGTTTGTTTGGTTTTGTCTTAATGTTTTTTGTTGGTAGTGGTGAAGTTAGTTTTCGTTTGGTATTTATTGTGGCCGTCTGGTGGTTTCTATGTTGGTTTGCCCCCCCTGGCCCCCCCTATCTCCGGTTTGTGCCTCTTTTGTTTTATTTGGGGGTCTAGGCCCTTTTATGAGTATTTAGGGTTTGTTATTTATGGTGTTGTTTTTTTGTTTTATTTTTTAGGAATTGTCTGGTCGTTTTGGGTATGTTTCTGTAGCTTTTAGGGTGTTTAAGAGGTAGGGGGTTTTTTATTTATGCTTGCTTTGTTAGGGTGTGTTTGGCAGATGGTTTAGCGTGTGTCGTTTTGTTTTGGGGTGTACACATCATGATGTGAAAATCTCACTTTCGGCCTCGTTCCCTGCAGAAACTCGTTCTGGCTGCCGGACTACTGGGCTGCATGCTCGATGTGAAAAGCACGGTTCGGATATCTGAATCTCATAATCAGAGAGTGAGATAGCCTAGTCACTTGGGAACGAAGTAGTTTCTTTACTGTAATTTCAGGAGACATACTGGTATGATGTATGAAATGATTGTCTGATGCACTCTCATACACAAGAGTCATGAATCCACTTGACAACTTAAACACCGTCCGTTGTAGTGTTATGAATGAATTCTGTCAGCATAGCGGCATAACATTGAGTAATTCAGTGTCGTAGTGTGTCGGCCCAGTGGCCTAATGGATAAGGCGTCTGACTTCGAATCAGAAGATTGCAGGTTCGAGTCCTGCCTGGGTCGTCCAAGTTTTATGGAAGTGAACATCTCATGCATGTTTCTGATGAAGAAGATTCTCTATCACTGTTGCAATGAAGTCACGTTCAATGTAGCCTGCATGTTCATTATTGGACGAAATGATGAAATTCTCCAATAATTTTAATAGCAAAGTATTAGTTTTAATCAGCAATAAGTCATAAATTACTTCACAAATGCTTTAGAATTCTATTTTGATGTCAAGTGCACGTGCACCGTCGGTGACGTTTATCCATAGATTTTATCTCTCGCTTATGTGGGCTGACTTGTCACGTCAATTGGCGTGAACAGTACCGAGTAGCAATCGAAACGTGGTTTTCCCTCCGTCAACTTAAACAATTGAAAAAAAGCCACGTATTCAATCTCTAATGAAATTTTAGTAAACATCTTTGAATTCGGAAAGAAAATTGTAAAATCTGTGGTAATGATTTCTGAATGTGAAAATATAACAAAAAAAGCGAAGTTCTTGGGAAGCTCCGGAGCTCGTGTCTGTGGTTGATGCCAGAACGCCGTAGATTGCAGATTGACCGAAACTCGTGTGACTGCGGGTAAGCATCAACCAAAAACGTGGTCTCTCAAACTTGTGTGTGCATTTTAAAGAACTGTTTCATTGCTGAATATTCAACCCGGGGCAGTTGCACGTTGCACCGACTGCTTTTATTGACATCAAAGTAGAGAAAATTCTGGAAAATTCTGAATATCTGAATCACGTTCACAACGAGACATAGTAGATTTGTCTCTAAAAATTATACAATGTATAACATAAAATGTATATAGAGACATAAAATTAAGTTGTGTAATGATTTATGTAAATGTTTGACATGGGATTCGTTAATAGACTCAGATAAAGTTTCATCTTTGTTATGAGGCTGAATGTGTTTGCGCTCTTGTTTCTTCAGGCCATGTCAGTTTGGGAGGAGCGAGACATTCTGACTCATGCGAACTCGCCTTGGTTGACTCAAGCCCATTTCGCTTTTCAAGATGATGTAAATCTCTACTTGGTCATGGATTATCTGCCCGGTGGGGATTTATTTTCCCTAATGCGAAGGTGAGTGCGTAGAGTCGTGCATGGGAATGTTTCACTGCCCTATTGTTGGTTTTGTTGACCAAACATTACAAACATTTGATCATTTGCAGGCAAGAGGACCTATTTGATGAAACTAATGTTCGGTTCTATTTTGCGGAAATATTGCTCGGTGTTAATGCTGTTCATCATATGGGTTATGTTCATAGGTGAGTTAGTTGTTTTACGTTTTGCATGTTCGTTTTGAATACTCAATTTGTTGCTTCGGATTCAGGGATATCAAGCCGGAGAACGTGCTTCTTGATCAGCGCGGTCACTTGAAGTTGGTGGATTTCGGTTCAGCTGTACGAATCGGACAATCAGCTGTGAGTAATTGGCGATCACCACAGAATTGTCGATGAAGGTATAGGCAGTGATAGTGCTGTAGAATTAACACATGTCCTGCGCGCTATGTGATAGTTTTGTGCAATTTAAGTGCGGCTTCTATTTGAGGGCGGTTTGTAAGAACAAATATTTTCATATTTTATAATTCATATTAAATGCAATTAATTTAATTCGTGAAATTTGTAGTAAATATGACATTTTTTAGTGATCTAACTCTGTTCTGATTAAGGACAGAACTTCTGGAATACATGAAGGAAGAAATCTAAGAGGAAAATAATTTTCCACAGGAAATTGCAAATCCAGTAAAGTCCTTAACTTCATCGGTCGGAATTTGTTATCAATCTATTTTAATATTCAGAAGTTCTGCGACCAAAAGCAATTATATTACAATTCTTCCACTCTTCTATTTCACGACATGGTTTGAGATGCTTTGATGGACAATCGCTCCTCGCTACTTGCCTTATAATTGATTATAATTGCTATGACAACTGATGTGTGGTGGTGAGGGTTTGATCCTACCAATTGACACAGTCGCCTAAGTGGCTCACAGCTTAGTTGGTTAGAGCAGAGGTCTAGTTAACCTTGGTCGTAGGGTCGAATCCTGCCAGCCGCTATCTGATCTATCGTTTATTTAATTTCTAATAGTACACGCGACGTTTCGCACCGGACTTAGTCATGCAAAGGGCGAATGCTTGGTGCGAAACGGCGCGTCTGCTATCGTGATATAATAGTTCTAGGTCGTAGAACTTCAGAATTTTTGTTGCGACAGTTACTTGTGTGACAACGAACTGGAGACATAAGATTTGTTAAAAAAGTAGAACTAGAAGTTTATCGTATGTAACGATGTGGCATGTATCAGCTTGTTTTCATTGATTGTTTTAGATCGATTATTCATGACAATAAGCTGAAAATTCATACAAAACATGGGAAGCAGACTTTGTAAGCAAGCAGTAGGTATGATGGAAAGCAGCATCAGGGGCAATAAAATAATGATCCAATTTATTCTGATTGTCTATAAAAATCAATACCTTGTAATTAGGACAACTAAGCAATAATGTACAGCAATCTACAGCAACAGCCATTGTTAGACAAAAGAAAGATGATGAGACGAATATGTAGTCATATTCCAAAAGCAGTGCTTTTGTAAAAACTGCTCTTAAGAACCTCTTAATTGAGCATTTCATGTGCGAAGTGCGAATACTATCTGAAAGCGAGTCATGTGATTAGTTTTTCAATTCTTGACTTTTCTAAATCACTAGCGGTTGGTTATTTCTAGATTTCATGGCGAATTTCATTGTTATATATTTTTGTTAGTGCTTTTAGGTCACCAATGAATGGGATCCAAACACCAACTTTTTTAGGGTCCTAAAGCGAATATTTGAACAGTTGTCGCTTATAGGGCAATAAGGGAATGAACTTCTTGAAAATATCTTCATACATTGACCACGATCCAGAGAATCATTTCACATTCCCTCCAAACATATCTCATCGCGTTCTGAATTTCATAATATCACTGTCTAGGAAGCTGGTCACCTATTTTGTCCGTTTTGGTTTAATTAATCAACAAAGTCGAAGTCCGAAGTGGGTTCTTAAGACGGAGGCAAAATGTCGAGATCTTTTCATTTAAGAGAATTTTCAATGAAACAAAGAGGTATCTTGGCTGACCCTGCATTGTCGTGATATTTGTTTCTTTTCTGTTACAGAGCGGTCTTTGCGTTGGCACTGCCTCCTACATGAGTCCCGAATGTTTGCAAGCAGCTGATCCGGATTATTCGTACACATTTGCGCCTGAGGTCGATTTCTGGGCGCTTGGAATAATTCTTTATGAAATGCTCTTCTATCGGAATCCATTCGTATCAGACGAGGAGACGGAATCTTCAATTGATGTCATTCGTAACATCATGGAATGGAAAAAGACACTTGTCTTCGACGATGATATTTTTCAAATCAGTGACACTTGTCGCTCTCTGATTACGAATTTGATCACTGACAATGAACATCGCTTTGATTACAAAGAAGTAATTGAGCATCCGTTCCTTAGTTCGATAGGACTTTCTCAGATTGATGAAAGTAAGTTCTACAATCGTTGAATATAACTAACAGCAGGGATTAATATAGATCAGAAGAAAACTAATTCTAGCGGTCAGTTAAATCACAATCACAAATCAGTCCAAGATTGTCTGTCCTTCGGATAAGGTGTCCGGCTCATCTCTTCTTCGATTCGTCGGCCAAGTCGACCGCATCCGCCACCCTGGTCCTCGCCCGAAGCTCCTCGTTCTGGACCCGGTCGGTCCATTTGACGCCAGCCATGCGGCGCTCGATCGCGCCCTGAGTGATTGCAAGTCATAGTCCACGTTTCTGACCCATAGAGCACTGCCGGCAGTACACTGCTGTGGAAAAGGTTTGCTCTGATGTTAGGATCTATCGAATTGCTACTGGCTACCTTTAAAATCGAGGTGTAACTGACCCATGCGGCACTCTTTCTACGTGCCAACTCGTGACCGTTTTTGTGGTCCATAACTCTCTTGGCTCATTGTACTCTTGGCCGAGGTACACATAACTGTGAACCTGTTCAATCTGGTTTTGGTCAAGAGAAATGGTGGCGTCGATGCCTTTGTCGTTCTGCATCCACTTAGTTTTACTCAAGTTAATTCTGAGTCCGCTAAATCAGTTAAATATCCGCGTAAAATCATAAATAGCTATTTTCAGTTAAGCTATCTCAAAATACATCAATTTTCTCAAGAGGAATGTCAATGATAAGAGTGTCGGTCCTGTGTGTAGAAAATGGGGAATTGAACTTGCTTGCATCCACTTTTCTGCATCAAATGGGCCATGTACTCACTCACAGATTCCATTCTATCGATCTATTATTCCATTCTTTGCTTTTAATCAATCAAAAATCTGATCATTAGAAATTGAAAATATGGCACTAGACGTAGACAATTTTACAGGGTGGCAGGTTGTAAACAGCTTTTCCGGCAGAGCAATAAACAATCTTTGCTATTAAAATATTCTATGATTTGATTAACTCATCATAACATGGAAGAGTGTTTCGTTGATTATAATGATATCCGCAAATGATTTTGTCCTTCTTTGATCACTTCAATGTCTCGGGTAGGAAGCTCCGAAAAGCTATGCGAAAGTTATGTAGCTGAACCAAATAACCGATAGCAACGTGACTGGATGATTTCAAATTATCCGGAATTCGGCCTGTCGTGGCAATTAGTGATCTTGTATGGAGCGGAACCGGATCGCTACTTTTTCTAATTTAATCCGTGTTCTTCTTTGCAAGAAAGCAAACAGCAGTGTTCTTCAGGAAACGATCAACACTGATAATGCTATAATCTATTGATTTAGCCAATCCAGAGCTGGAAGCCGGCCAAGATTTTCGATCCAGGCCGGGATTGGGGCCGGTCTCAATTCAAGAAGGCAGGTGTGGGGCTCTGTTTGCATCAAAGTTGGTGACCGGAGCCGGCTTGTGTTATTCGATTATTTGATCTACTTTTTCTCTAGAAGTAAAGCATCTGTTGAGTCAAAAGTACAGCAAAATTTGTAGTACGGACCAACGCTTGCTATGTTGATGCCGAAGGAAAACAGTGATTCATAGTCAGTGCGCTGCTGTCACACAGTGAGTAGTCAACAGTCAAATTCTGTAATTGCCACCGCTATCATTTAGAAAAAGGATAAAACGAAGCTAAGAATGATGGCAGCTTGAGATAAGAAGTTTGAGTAGGAAATAAGGTACCTTCCTTTGAATGATAATCCAACAGATGATCAAACAATCTATTTGATATTATAATGATTAGGCATGCACATGTATAACACTGTTTGTCTAGTAGGTGTGGCCCTACAATTGAATTTATTTGACATGCTATCTTTTTATTTTCATTCATAGTTAAACTAATTTTACACACTTTTTCAGGGCTTTCTAGAATTGAACCTTCCATTAAGAACAATGCCCCCTAGCCGGCCTGGAAGCTGCGATAAGGCGGTGGCCGGGGTTGGTTTTCACAGCAAGGCCGGGGGCGCTGCCGGCTTCCATCTTTGAGCCATTTCCTAGTGGAGGCATGCAACACGCTTATTGTCCTCAATGCATTAATATTCTCACTCACCGTCGGATTGTTTTAACAAACATTTTCATGATCATTATCCACCTCCGTGTGATGTCGCTGTCGTCAATTGCGTGCTCGCCCGACCAGGCGTTGATGGGAATTTAAACCAGCGCTTTTGATCAGGAAGGCGCTAGAAAACTATGCTACGTTTAATCACAAATCTGTTTATTTTAGCCCCTCTCTAAAAGTTATTTCATTAATTTGTTCTTATTTCAGTGACTCCACCTTTTATTCCACAAGTCTCAGGAGAAGCAGACACTTCCAACTTCGAGCCCCCTGCTCCTGCACCAACTTTCTCTGAACGTCAGGGCAGATCGTCTTTTGCGGGAGGCGATATATTGTCTCAAGTTGCTTTTCTTGGTTACACGTATTCTACAGCTCAATCAACTCAAGGTCGAAAGTGAGAAAAGTTTTGACTATGACTTCTGTTTCAACCGAGATTAAGATTATATTATTGCTCGACTTCTTGGGTCAGTTTGAGTTAATTTCAACACTCGGTTCTGTCATGAAACAGTGGTTTCATTATGAAGTCAAACTTAGATGTTGTAATGTTACCTACGTTAAAATAAGTAGTTGCATGTATAGAGAGATTCACAAGTTGGGAAGAAAATTTATTTAGTGTTGCCCTCCATTCAACTTAATGACTTCGTGATCAAAATCACTTTGAAGTTCGAATTTAGCTCTTATTTAGAAAGAACTCATTATTTTATGCCCATCAAAAAACATCACTATTTTGATGAGGAATTTCTGATAAGTGTGTCTTATCTCCAGGTATAATAAAAGTGATTTATCTGCGTGACTATCCATACGTCTTGACTGGTGATATCTTTGCTAGCTATCTCATATAGCAGTTGAATAGAATGTTCTTGTCGTACAGTGATGAGGTGTAGAACAGGTAGCAAATCTCACCCTGAATCCAGCCCACTTTTTAATGTCAGGAAGAGATTTATTTTGAGTACGAAGTACACTGGTGATAAAGAAACTTCTAAAAACTGAATTTGATTTCTTTATTGAAATTGCATTCGAGAATTGGAACACAAAATACTGTTAGTGGATGAAATAAGGAACTTCTCTGAACGCCGAAGGAATGCCCTCTCACGTTTAATTCAATTTACTCTTGTGATTTATCGACCAAAACATCATTGAGAAAGTAACTTTTTGTTGGAACCAGTTACTATGCGAACTTTCTCCCCGACTGGTCATTTATGTCGACGAAATAAAGATTCCGCGGCCGAATGTTGCATATCAATCATAAATATATTATTTTTGTTGACATCAACATTAACCGACACATAGCACGACACATTCACGTATCGTAATCGATACTCGTTGATGAATACAAATTAAATAAGCGTTTATTTCATGACAGAAACAAATCATAACCTCCTTTAATGAGAATCGAGGAGACTTGAATTCATTTATGATACAAGTGCTGCAATGAAGCATGCCGTGTAGAATCACTGTTCAAAAATCAGAAAGTAAAAGACATGTGCATTAGTCGGAGTCAGTGTTGGTAAAAAACCCCATGGTTTTTTTTAAATAAGTGATTTTCCCTGGTTTTTTTAAATACATTCACCAATTGATAGGCTTACGATCGAATTTGAGACAGAAAATGATGGTAGGTTATGTCCGATGTCAAATCGTAGGCTCAACGGTGTATTCTACTTTGAGTATCGAACTACTCAGAACATAATATCTCTTCATTATCTGAAATACACGTCTTATTCTTTTCATACTACCGAGACAATTCTTTCGGTATGAGATAAGACATAATTCAGAGTTAACGTCGAAATGGGTTAATAATTATGTATCCACATGAAATTGTTAGTAACTTTGATATCAGTAGATTATCTAGTTATGTATTTAATCCAATGAAAACAAATTTAGTGATCCAACTGAGCGTGTAATATCATGTGTATGATTTCGCCATACAAAACATCACTGATCCAAAAATGTTCAAAACAAAAAGTGTGGCTATTACAAAAATTACTAAAAAGGTGTGGAAACTGTTCCGATTATGAAAATTAAAGGATATAACAGACTGATTAAAGCACCCAGAAGCACCAATACATAATAACTGTAAAATTTTACTATTCAAAATAAGACATCTCTACAACCACGCTCATTCACTAGATGGAGTTTCAAAGTTGGGTAGGCTGTGTATGATTAAGACGTAAAAAATTACAAAAACCGTAAAACACAAAAAATCTTGTGAAAAGGGGAACAATATAGCAAACTATCTAAAATATACAAGAAACTATAGGCTTATGCGCAATACTAATAAGTATCAAATCTTTCATAAAACGCATACAACCTGCATTTAAAATTCTGGCCTTGTATAGAAGAAACACAATCTACTATTCAAATTGGCCAGCCTCCTATTTAAAAAAACCCACCAAAATTCCTATTTAAGAACCCAAAAAACCCACGGTCTTTTAGATGTGTTTTTAAATATATCAACCCTCGTCAGAGTTGATTCAAAGGTAGTCCAGAAAAGCCTTGTTCCATTGATGAAGTCAGAAATCGAATGAGACCGTTTAGTGGCGAATCATAAATTTACAATTACATTTAATTACAATTGCAGTACCTAAGATTGGTAGACACATCATATTTTCAAAGTTGCAAAGTAAAACGAAGATAATATCAAAGGTACCTGATGAAAAGGGCATATAATGCAATTAAAGCAACTGATTGTACAACATAGCCGATGAAGCCACGAAACCATTAAGTTTGCCAGACGTTTTCAAATGTGGCAAAATCAGCCGCTGACTGCGATCAGACACCTCTGGCATAAGATGATGTAGGACATGGTCGCTATTTTGTAATGCAATACGAAAAAGACGCAGAGAAAAAAAGCTTTCTTCTGGAAAATGCATCCAGCAAAAGCGCACGTCGCAGCCATGAATGATGTGGAAAGCTCTCTTGAACATGCACTTTAATAACATTGACTATGTGATTGTGTCGGCTATCCATGAGTAAGAATGTATTCCGTTTCGATTACCCTTCAGAACACGTGCGAGGACCTCGCTCGCGATGGAAGGAATTCCTGTTTCTGCTATGGAGCGGAAGTGGGCGGATCGGGCGAATGATTTGCGAGTTCGTTGTCAAGAATTAGAGCGACAGGTTTTCGAATTGGAGGAGAAACTGCGGAAGTCGAAGCCAAAGCAAGTCGATGCAGAGACGTACACGGATGAAAATAAGAAAGACATGGGATCAGAGAAGACCAAGAAAATGGTAAGTTTATGCTTATCAGTCAAGGCATAGCGACAAATATCACATTTCTTCGACTAGTGGTCGTGGCTATCATTGTTCCATCCGGCTCGTGGGAATGGAACTTTATTGACTGTTAGGCCGTCTTGAATGTGACATTTATTGAAGTTTATTAAAGGCCATTTTCATTAATTGAAACTCAGGCGGCAGAAAAAATCCCGATTTGTTATTCCACCGAGTTTTTGAACGAACGATGGAATATTCAGTCTTTATTTTGATTAGATATCCTATTATATTCACAGCACATTGCTTAACACGTGATATTATCTTATTTTGTTTATCTAGTCGTTTTAATCTCGTCTCTTTCTTTACCATTTTGTTATGCTAGAAAATACATTTTAACTCCATAGAAATTTCCTTGTCGGAGTTCCTATATATCCGGACATATGTCGGACATATTTAAAGATAGCTGTGTCACAAATTCAGTGCCCTACATGTATTTTCTTTGAAAAATGTAGAACTTGCTGGCGCTCGCTAAATGTACACTGCAACCACAGAATCAAATATTTTGTTTATCTGCTTCGGTTTGCTAGAAGTGTGATTAATACGAAGTCACCGGCACATCGAGGAACCTATTAAGTGGGCAAAAAGGAATTCCTAATACCTTACAGATATAGGAAAAAAAGTCGATTAAAAAAAAGCGGATTAATGTGAGTTCCAGCAAAGTGTTTCGATTGGCAAAATTCCTTCAGATTCGAAGAATTCAGATCATTGCGCACAAGTTTTCTCCATTATGTTGGCCCTTCCGATCATTATTAAAGAAAGTAGCAGGCGTACAAAAATTAGTTCACTTGATATTTTCCCATCCTCTCCTCGGCATTTCTCACTGTATAGTGCATTCAATGAATCGAATGTTAACCCGACACGATGTGTGTTTTGGTGTGTGCGACGTGATATCACAGCACGCACGCACGCATCTCTCACTGGCTCTGGTGTCCTCTGCTGACAGCTTATTGCTTGCCATTTCCAATAGCAAGCGATACAAGAATTATCCATTCGAGAAGGAGCAAGTTTTCTAATTCGTTGATGTGCCGTTTCGATATTAAGGTTACATACAATTCTTCCTTTCTAGGAAACCGAAGCGCGCGCAGTTGAATCTAATTCTGTGACTGCAACACTCGGAATGGTAGGGTTTCCATGGTACATACGGCACTGACAAACAGTCGCGGCTACTTCTTCGAATGTCCGTCCGGAAGTACGACTACGAATTAGGCGCGACTCTTAATTGACTAAATACGGCAATATTCGAAAACAGATTTGAAATAATTAGGCTTCTTTCTCAGCGCCCTGTACCTGGGTTATTTACTCATCCGAGCCTCTTCCTCCCTATTGGAAGCCGGCGCGTGGATCACGACTAAGATTGTTACAGGCGAACATAGTCGTTCGACCAAGGAATGCCATTCATCCGCGAAATAGTGGAAATTGAATCCTTTTTTAAGCCCTAATGTTCATAATTATTTCTGTTTGGATTCTCAAGTATGAACTTTTGTCCTATTTCGCATCACTACTTAAATTTGAAGCAAACATTTTTAACACAGGTCAAAATTTACCATCTACGTTGTTTAAAATGACGTCAGTTTTGTGGCTTGTCGGTATGTAAACTAGAATCATGACTAGAATATACATTCTGTCCTCTAGAAAACTGGAATTCATTTCCTGAGAAAGAAACCTGATCATTCTAACGTGTCCTCTCAAGAACTCCAAAACAACGCTGCTTACATGTGGATAAAGAAGTCTTCATTTTTTCTTGATAAATCACATTCTTGACATAGAAAGATAAAGAAGATGTCACCGTCGCCATTGCTCTCACATTATGATACTCTGTATGTATGAATCATCTTGTTACCATCACATTATGAATCTCAATCAATACTGCAGAGATAAAATGACTTGCATTAAAATTTTCTTTTATGTTTCTTTTGAATTGCTACCTGCACTGAATTTCCCCAAGTCATTATCACCTTTGTATGCGATATCTGGAATAAGACAGTGAAAGGGCGGATGTCCATCATTGATTTATTGCCAGCAAAGCCTATAGATAGCTGACATGGCAGAGAATGAAATACAGACCAGGCGTACAAAATGCTCATGATAATCGCTAACATGATTGGCTAGACTGTAAATAAAGCACTGATAAGATACAAAAGTGAAGCCATGTAGTAGTACGAGTACAAAGAGGATAAAAGAAAATGATAAATCAATACACCGTCAAATAAATATTCCTTCTGTAACACAAAACAGGAGGTGAAAGGCGAATCTGGACGGCTTCGGCAATACGGAGTTCAAATACTGCCCGGCACTGTTTGACAATACTGAAATGGTCTTTACTCGGAGTCGTGGAGCAAGTCATGGCGAGTAATGCCCGAGCTGTCGACCACTTTCCTTACGCCCGAACAAAGGTATTGAACATTTGACACCTCGGTGTACCGGAAGCCTACTTTCAGCGGTGTTTATATTCACTATAATGCCTTCTGTCCTAGACACTACAAGCTGAATTTTGTAAAGTGTCTAGTTGATCGTGTTCGATGCCTCAGTTCACCTAACTAATTCGAGAAAGAGTTCAACTTCTTAACTCAAATCTTGAGGGACAGATATCCGCTTTGTTTCATGCAATTGCGATTCTATCTGCCGAGGAAGGTGTTGCTCTTCAGTGTGCAATACTCTGGTGAAACATCTGTGCAAGAAGCCTCGGTCCAAAGCCGCTCCCAGCTCGGCCATTTCTCGTCCTGCCATGACTTGCTTCACGACTCCGAGTAAAGACCATTTCAGTACTGTCAAAACAGTGCCGGTAGCATTTGAACTCCGCATTGCCGAAGCCGTACAGATTCGCCTCATATCTGTATTAGTTTAACATTTTCTTTTACATTTTTTGTACTTTTACTACTTTATGGCTTTACCTTCTCACCTATGTATCTTTAATTTTATCAGTATTTTACTTATAGTTTAGCCAATCATGCTAGAGTGACTATCATGACCATTTTATACGCCTGGTCTGCATTTCATTCTCAAGTTTGACTTGGAGTTATCATGGGATGAACGTCAACTTGGATAGGCCTAATGTTGAAATCTCGTTAGTAGAAAGTATAAGTTGGAGATTATGAATTGTAATTAGCCGTACGAGTGCTAAGTATCTTCAATAAAACCAGCAGTACACGAGTGAGGGGCGAATATATAGCCTATTCGGACGAGCAGTCAATCAAAGAGAACCATCCAAGGCATTTCTCCAGGCGTCCCATTCTCACTGAAAAAATGCTGGAATCCTTGTGGGATACTCATCCCGTAAAGCAAATGCTTTTACAATGCTTCTGTTTTAATAAAAAAATGCATTCATTATTATTAATAATTCATTTTAAATGCTTGCCAATTTGTTCTACTAGACTTCCCGATATGCAGAGGTGGGTACGGTTACTATTGAACTGCGACCCTTCAGCGACATGACCTAAATGTCAATCTCATCATGTCACTTCATTGCTATTGTGCATTTGGTCAACATCAACCGTTGGAGCTAGTGATATCACTTTTGATTTGTGACAGCAGGGTCGTGATTGTGCATACATGGCAGAGAAAACAGATAATATCACAGATAGAGGTAGTGATTGCTATCTCATTAACGGCTATGATTATTGAATCAAATTTTCCGCACTGATATTGCAAATTAACAGTTAAGAGATTTACTAAAAAAATTCCCTCAGCAGATAATAATGGCAATCACGATATTTCCACCGCGTCTTCAGGCATTTCTATGTCAGAGCTGTGCCGATATCTGAAGAGTGAATGTGAAAACAAGCGCAGTGTTACAGTCTAGCTAGCACGGGTGTGGAAGCAGAAGCGGAAGCGAATGCCCGACGGTCGCGTACGCTTCCGAAAGTATCAGGATACTAATGACTGACGCAATTCGCGTGTCAGGGCGAGGCGAGGTACTTCTGACTTTTGACCTTGAGTCTTGATATTAGTGAAGCAGTAGTTGTCATAGTTGGTGTTTGCACTATTACACCTAATTGCAAATTGGCACCTGTATTATTAAATGTACTTACTTCTAATTTTTTCATTATGATGAGAACGAAGGTGTATTATCTCAGAATACTGGCATTCGAAATCAGAAAATTTCAGTATCATCTTATCAATGACAACTTTACACAATGCGGATTGGTGTTTCTTGAGGCAATTTCATGGTAGTATTCTCAAACACTGTCTTGGTCGTTTAATATTTTTTACTACACACGTGTTGGGAAAATATGGCGTTTTTATTTCACATTTTCCCAAATGTCAAAATTTTCAGTAAATTTGAAAACTATTTGACCTTTTGGCAAGTCAAAAAACACATACAGGTCAGTTAGGGTTTACGACAAAAAGCTCGTGGAGGCTGCGGAGTGATGAGGTCAGAACCTATGACTCGTGAAAAAGTGCAAAATGAAGAAAAAGGGGCTCGAAATAGGGAGGTGTGTAGCCCATGTCCAGTGTCCAATAATTGGAAGCGGAAGCGAGTAAAAATCAATCGCTTCCACAGCCCTGCTAGCTAGAGACTCAATTCGTAGGGCAGCTGCATCAGCCAGTAAGGAAAGAAAATTACGATTTTGTAGTTCTAATGACAGAATGTGACTCCGTTATAACCTTCGGAATTTCTCCGTTGCATTTCATTGTACTGAGAAGAATGGAGACTTGTTTCTTGCGAATGAAATTTGACATTTGCAAAAGTACAAATTGCAAATATTTTCTCATGGTAAAATTGTCTCCTTTGGAAAGTTGTATGTACTGTATGAACAGTATGACGAAAACTAAATGCGAAGAACTTATCAGACAGCCTGTGGCAAAGATATTGCTCTCATTTTCTGAGCGGCTTCTGCTGATTACATTAATCTTCTTTGTGATGTGCATGGAATTTCGTTATGAATGATGGAATCTTTAGCAAAGCCAAATATCAAATTCCATGAGACCTGGGGATCGCATGAATCATCCATTATCAGATTAGTATGATGACAAGGATAACGATGTTGAATCATAAAGAATGAGTTATGGTCTTTCTTTATCAGTGGTCAGTCACGGGGTATTCTGTGCTGAATTTGAGAGAAAATGAGGTGATGGAAAATTGTTCAATTTCTATTTCACTAAAATTATGGTTTTGTTGATTTCTATCCCTGACGTGTGATGAATGAGCCTTCCAGAACTAACATCGACCTTTGACCCTTCCCCGGCCTTCGAGAACTAGCCCCAAACGCCAGTCCTGCACCTGCGCTCTAGAACTAGGACCGACCGCCGGCCCTCCAGAACTAGCTCTGCACCGACCCCGGCCTTCGAACGTTGCCGGCCCTCCAGAACTAGGACCGACCAGTCTTGCCACGGACAGCCTTGCCATACGCGACTTGGGCTCAGGATGGATTTTGTCTTCTGTTGGCTGAATCATTCTGACTTTCCTTTGTTGTATTGGCTTTGGTGCTGAATGAGTCGGAGCACCGGTGTGATCAGTGTCTATTCTGGGGATGATCAGGGCTGCAGTTCAATAGTTTTAATTCTGACAACAAAGACGGAGTCGCGTGTTATTTTCACATGCGACTGAGTAGATTTCTATGAGATTCCTCATCCCATAGAAATTCGACTTCTACATGCTCTTGTGCCACTGTGGGACTTCCAATTCCTTTTCTAAGGAATGGAAGGGGAGATGCTATTTGAAGACAATGCCTGTGAAAGTACTGAAAATTGTGATTACATTAAAATTTCATTTATCCCTGTACGTGTTCCTTAGTTAAATCAAAAGCTACCTGTTTCACTAAAATTCTCAACAACAATAAGCTTGTCTGCGTAAAAAAGAAGCTATTTTTAGTTGTTGACTTTGAACTGCATAGCTACATGTTTTACAACCGCATTATTCGTGTTATATGAGCTTGCTTATCTCGCTGGCTGAAATCTGTGCCAAGATTCATGGAAAACTTCTCCCTGTAAGGGATAATAATTATGAATTTGTACCGCTACCGGGAAACAGACTGGTGTAATTGGTTTTTGCAATCGAACATCAATCATGTTTGTTGCTTCGAGTTTTCAATAATTGATATTCGTCGATTTCATTCTTTGATCATTCAGGATTTTAAAGTTGTGTATCCGTTTTTCAAGTATTTCTTGAAGACAGTCTGTTGTTGTTGTCTTCCTCTGTTACATTAAAGAATACTTGAACTTAATAACAACAAGAATGGAAATATTTGTCCTCTTTTTCTGACATGTTTGATGCGAACTAAATCATTGGATGAGAAATTTCATTTAGTTTGTCAACTTCGTCTGTCGGTCATGCTTTTGGTGATGATGCTTTTGAAATCCAGGCAATTTGTATTATGAAGCAATCTATAACTTAAACAAAGAGAGCAGTCGGATTTCTGCATTTCAAGCAATGTCAATCATATTTATCTTTTAGACATAGAACACAAACTAAGCAAGTCAGTAGCTGACATGTCAACGCATCCGAATTACTTCCAGAACTTGGAAATCTAGTCAGCTGTGTTAATGATTTTTTTCTCTGAAATCAAGGGTTTGTCCACTGATCACTTAAATTCGACTTTCACAGACATTTCGTGCATGCTAATGTTCGAAGCGACACTCCTTCAAAATCAAGTCAAAATTCAACTTCTTCCATGGTCGACGTTTCATCTACCTATTCGACTTTTTTTGATGATTTCAACGCTTTTTGCTGTTTGTTCAAGAAGCATGACTTGATGGAGTAATTAATTGATCAATGACACTTACCGAAAAATCTTCAAGTATAAGAAACCTCTGGCCATAAACTCCTCTAGTAACAATGGCTACTCGTATTTATAGAGAAGTCTATGCCTCTGACTTCAGAGAAACGCAAACTAGCGTTCATAAGTTCAAATTTTGGAAATCAGTTGAAAATTTAAGAGTATAGAAAGTATAGAATTTTCGATTTTTCATCTGATGACACTATCCTATTACAGGATTGTAAAATATTACATTATTCGAGTCTAGTTGTATAAATCTGCTGCCTATATTTCATAATTAAGCAGTCATTAGTCATTCGGCAACGAACGTTGTAAGAGTATTTCTTTTCGTCAAGAGATGATTACCGTTTTCAATATAGGCCCAGCGTTGACCGAAATTCGCCCTCTGCTTATCTAAACTACATAAGTGGCCCATGACCTGGTAGCAGATGATCGCTTGAGTGAAACTAGGTACATTCTGTTGTTGAGCGCAAGTGCAGGAATAAAATAAGTGAGTTGTTGGAACTTAAGGTGCGCATCATGCTTTAAAATAGGCTCATTAAGAAAATCATAATTATTTAGGTCTTGTTCGATGCGTAGCTCTTAGGCTTGGGAAAAAGCAGGCCTGAACTAATAAAAGCACAATAGAAGCATGATAAAAAGGAGGGATGTGTTATGGGTTCCGGGGAAATCTCAGGAAACCTACCAAAAACTCAAAAACCAGACCTATAAACCCAAGCAAGTTTTTTTTTGGGATTTTGATAGCGAGCCTGTTTTTTGAAGATCATGAAACCAACCAGTGTTATCAATGATTAATATTCGGTAATTGCTGAAATTACTTAACTTTCCCTTTAGATTGATTCGAAAGAAGCTTCATTTACCGACAAAGTGGAGAAGAAATTGACCGAATCAGCCTTTGGAACTTCAATATCGGGTGATGGATATGTTGCTACAAATCAGCTAAGGTAATCAGACACATTTTGATCGGTTTAGTTGACGTATTATTATTTGTTTCAGTTGTTCTAGCACTTTAAATTTCTTGCTACTCATCTTTGTTTTGAAGGAACATTGATACGAAAGCTGGCACTATGCTAAGACATGGTATGGTCAGAAAATATTGCAGTGTTATCGTTTTACGCCTGTTGTAATAACTCAGGGCACAGATAGGTCCATAAAATCTTGGAATTGTTATGAAGTTTGAAAATGGTCTTTGAACTCCGTGAGAAGTTTTCAAATTCAATATTTCATAAAATAAAGGTCCTTGAATTTGACATTGCCGTGAAGCAAAAAATGATTTCTTCCGGAATCAAATTTTAAATCTCTTCACTTGATGAGCCGTGTAATTAATATTAAAAGCTTTTTTCAGATGTTATTAAGATGTGAAAGGAGAAAATTGTTCGACAGATAATTAACTTAATTATTTTGGTAGGACATTTCAAACACATTGCTCGCACGTTCAGGAAGTGTTGCGGAAAATCTGAGCATATCTTGGATTTGCTGCACATGATCATCAATGACCCGAAAGTATATTACGCTCCGATGGTGCATCCACTGCAGTTCATGATAGGCCTGCTTCCAATTGCCGTTTGAAGAAAATGTTTCATGAGACCTTCCAATGATCTTTTTCATTCATCAAATACTTTGTTTTTAGTACTTCTTTGAAATGCTGGTTACATCGGTGGCGGTTGGAGAATTCGAAAACCATCAGAACTTACTTTTAATTTCATTCGCTTAACGTCCTTTTCTCTACCTCCGTTGGGTTGGACGATGATTCTTCATGGACTGTTTCCAGGTGCTCCGATCGAGGGCGTCGGCTTCTTTGAGGCCCAATTGACGACATTAGGCGGCCTCCTGGTGTTGGTCTGTTGATCTTCATTTTCCATACTTTCTTCACCCAATCGCTGTCATCTTTCCTCACCACATGACCGCATCATCGCAATCTGCACACTTTCAGGCGCACCAACAGAAAGTCTTGAGAGATACTCCATGCATTCATCTGATCATCCTTCTGTCTGCTACCTCCATTCTCAGAGGAAGAAATCTTAGTGAAGTTAAGAGCATGTGTCAAGAATCGTCCGGCCTACCTGAGACCTCAGGCAGAATCATTCGACATGTTGAAATGGAACATTACAATGATGAACGTGGAAGTGAATTGCATACGGAAATAAGTAATAATGACTCAATCTCGCTCTTGATAACACAACTGTGCTCAGTAGAAGAGTATGTGGTGTGCCATTGCCCTGCAGAAAGCACGTGCCTTCCAATGAATGAAGTTTTAACGTCACTGCTCCCCCATATTGGGGACTGGGACGGTGTTGACATAGTCAGACTGTCCAGAGCGTTGTGATACTTATAGTCCAAATGCCCGTCCTGCTGACTTGCAATGACACTCTCGGGGCTCGACCTATAGACCAGGAGATCGCTAGGCACGAACTTAACCACTGTGCCATGGAGACCGGATGCCCTTCCTGCCGACTTCCAATGACACTCTCGGGACTCGACCTCTGGACCGTAAGATCGCTAGGCCAAACACTTAGCCACTATGCCACAGAGCCCGGATACCCTTCTTGACGATTTACCGGATTTGAAATCCGGGTACATACAAATGAGCTGCTTCACTGTGAATGTGACCGCTGTAAAGTGACATTTAGTGATGTTTGATTACGTGAGACTTATGATCAGGGTGACCACTTGGTCCGATTTGGTCAGAATTTCGGGGGAAGGTCCGAAATGGTCCGAAATTGCCAATTATGTAATTCATGGGGTTTTTTTCTTACTACTTACCCTAAAATAAAAATTGAGCTGCTTATTTTAAATTTATTGAATTAACAGTAATATTTTAATCTGATGTTGAATGTGTATAATGAATATACCATTTTATAAATTCATTTCAGTTTTCGTTTTTATCCAACAATTTCAGACTTCGACAAAAATTCAGTGTGCTCATCAAATGAGCGGAAGGTAGATATTGCATATAATATGCGCTAAAACAGAAAGTTTCTCCTGTCAGATGACGGCAATTATCGCTTCGTATGATCGTTTCTTCACAGATTGCGCGATGCTCTATAGTGCCATATTTTCTTTTATTGATATGAAAACTTCGTTTGTCGTAATCTCTGCATATCGGTAAATTGCGCGATTTTCGCTGGAATGTCGCTCAAGGATCGTCTTTGGTATCACTGATTGATTTTTGAATCCAAGTGAATAAACTTCCTATACTTTCACTCAGAAGTCAGAAGTATTTTTTTCTTTTTATACATTTCATTTGGATAAGTACTACTATAGTCAAATCATCAAAGTTTGAAATTTATGTGACGTCATTGTGGGACAGACTTATGGTTCGATTTTCGGTCCTCCTGAAGTGGTCACCCTGCTTATGATGCTGTTTTTTAATGAAGTAATGTTAGATAGTGAATAATTGCTGATAATTGATTATAAAAAGACTGGAACAGGAAGTGGTTGAAATGCAAGTGTTATGCAACACATTGTGGTTATAAAAACAAGAAAGCAAACTTTTAGATGCAATTTTAGAAACAAATTAGACACACATTTTCCCCACTCATTATCTATTGAGCATTCTCAGGGGTTCAGAGAAGCGCGTAGACTTAGTAAATACATGTATAAATCGATAACGACGTTTAAAAATCATGATTTGGAGGCTGCAAGCAACTAAACAAATATATTTCAGGAAATAGAGGACTAGGAATATTGTTTTCCATGACTGCGGGAAGCCCAAAACGACGATCTTTGCGTTCTGGGCTTCCCGCAGTCATGGTAAACAAATAATACATGGATTTTCTTTTTCTTGGTCTATATAGCTCTGTTCTATACAGCACAGTCCTTGATTAGCTATTTAAGTTTAGATTTACTTCTTTACCAGCCTTCTATTGAAAAACGATTGAAGGATGCAATTTTGGTCGCCCATCGTCGGTCAAGTTGATGTCACCATATCACAAATGAAATATCAGTGGAAGTTCTCGTCCGAGGCAGATATCAATCGGATTTGTAGCTCTGAAGTACGAATGCCATTACGTCAATGACTTATGAAATTCGCAGGAAGGCGTGTTTATATGATTTCATTATAAATTTTTGCATTTTGGACATGTTTTAGTTATTTCTGTGTTTTGTTATACCTGCCTGTAGCATAAGACAGTTCTACAGACCTGGAACCGATCAACCGGTCCAGATTTTCGTCGCTCCGATCCGGTCTAAAATTTCAGATCGGTCTTAGACCGGCTCTAGCACAATGATATAATCAAATATCTTATACATCATTTTATTTCATTTTTAATAAGACATTAAAATGTTAAGGGATTGAAGGACACAAGTCGACAGGTAAATTATTAGAAATCGTCTAAGTTTGTAGTCTCACATGACATGGACCATGCGCAATTTCGAATAAGCAATTGGTGTTTCCTACAGAATGAGATTATTATAGCAACAATAGAATTGGCGCCTTCCGGTGGTGTCTCCCATAAACTTTGTCTTAATGATCCGCTTCCTCACAGAGAATGATGAGGCCCAATGACGTGCGTGCGCTTACGAGGGCCTCGAAGCTGTCTTCTGTCTCGAATCGGCAGTTATCAAGTCAGCGACGCTCCGGTTAATCCAATCGGTGCATTAGATCAAAATATTATCAAATAATATCAAATTAAACTCACTTTTTACGATTTATACATATTATTACACGATTTATACGTTCAAATGAACGCTATTTCAATCATTTCATATATTAATAAGCCCTAAATCAATTTGTAAAGTACACCGAATACTCATTAGAAGCATGAAATAGGCAAAAATTAATTTCCGGTCTGAACCGGTCCTGTCCGCTCCGGTCTAGGTTTCGTAAATAGCCGATTTTTCAGACCGGTTCCAGGTCTGCAGTTCTGTCATTGGTTTTTTCATTCATTGATTGTTGCAAGCTGCGTCTCTCATTTTCTCATTGTTTGCTACATTTCCTGAAGTCCATGAGAGGTTGATACAATGACCGTTGGGATAAAGCACAAGCGTGTTCTTTTTCACGTCTATGACTTGAACGAATGCTGTTGGGATGATCTGTGTTCATTTCTTTTCAACGCAGTAGCGGTCTGACATTTCCTTTAAGTATTGCCGTTACTGCGCAAGAAGCGAACGACTTTTCAGTGTGAGTGAGCACGCGGAAATTAACGTAAAGTCTTTGAAGTTAGGCGCTGTGTTCAGATGAGTCTAATGCAGTCCGCAGATTCTGATTTCCATGAATAACTTTACGGTAGATTATAGAGGCAAATAAGAGGGACAGTTTTGTTTTTCATCTAACAAAATTGCGGATTCATCCTGCATATGAAGTGTTGTGACATGAAAAATGACTTTTTGTGGAAAGAATTCGCAGCCTTAGGGTGATTTCTTGCTGGCGATGTACATGGGCAGAAAAACAAGCGTCTTATAGTGCAGAAATTCATGATATATTGGAATTTTTCATCAGCGTTTGTATGAAATGGGGTAATACTTTCTGGTAGTGTTATCGTATCTTGAATTGAAGGAAAATCCTACTATGTATGACTCTGAGAATCGTTGAAGCTAACACGCTGCCTTCTATAAAGTATTCAGGGCCGGGAAAACTGGACAAAAGACCCGACAGAGGCTGTTATTGTCGTATATGTGACGTATTAACTGACTCTGTTGTTCATAATCGAATCAAGACACGACACGGTCAAAAAATTTCGAAGGATCCAGGAAACGGCAGATGCCAAAGTTAAACAACTACCCTAGTGGAAACTCCTGTAAATAATTAGGTAATTAAAAGTCATTAACGAATGAATATAAATTAATACTAACAACATAGGGTAACCTACTCCAGTATAGAGTAGGGACTAAAATACGTAAAAAGGCTAGTCGACTCAACTGAAGACGGTAAGGGAAATAAATTAATACTTATAAACGATTTTATTTTGTCATATAAGAACTGAAATAAGAGTTCGTCATGGACCTGACAGGAAGCTAACTTAAAAATAACAAAAGGTGAAAATAAGAAACCTAAAAAACCCAAAATTAAGTTTGCTATGTATGGAGTCATCAGGGAGAAACCATGTGGCTGCATGAAGCAAGGTTCTTCGAATGTACGACATGGAAGGTCTCCCCAAGCCTGAGGAAACATAGCAGAACAACCGAAAATAATTTTTTTTGGAATTTATTGGGACAAAAGGAAGCACATGAAACTAGAAAAGGTTTTCTTAGCCCAACATGCCAATGATGGATGGCATCTGGCGGGGCGAAAAACAACCAAACTTAAAAACGAGGAACCTATTCTTGAAGAAGGACTTAATGCAAGAATTAACCAGCAAATTAGTCTTATAACTCCGTCCTTTGAAGATATCAAAAATGCCCTTAGCTCTTGATGTGAAGGCGGAAGCATCAGATGAAATCCTGGCGAACCTGATGAGTTGGGCAGCAAAGAGAATTGCTGCACATCCGTCTCCGTCAATACAATGTCCTAATCTATTAAATAAGCCTGATTTATAACCCTAAATCCGATGCTTGTATGCAATCTTTTATGGGGAATGCTGTTTGAAGGAGTTCACTAATTTTTGCCAATTGAGCGTGCTAAAGCAAAGGAAATGCATCGAAGTTCTCAAGTCGGAACTTAAGAACTTCGATGATGACTTTTGGATGACACATCACTTCAACGATATGATGGATAATCACCAAGCATTTATGAAGTTTGTGTCCAGTTATCATCAGAAAATTGACGCATTTCCCTTTTCTTAGCACTTTCAATTGGCAAAATTTGTTAATCACACTGCAGCACAAATCACACCAAGAAAAAACAACTTTTGATGTTTTTGTCCCAGTATTCCAAGGCCAGTTGTTCCAGATTTGTTTATTTCAGCGGCGGCAGCGCTAGGTACATTCCCTCTTATATTGATTTAGTATTGGTGGTCTCCGTGTCATATTGGGGAAGTGCTTCACCTAGCGATATGGTGGTCTAGAGGTCTAGCCCCGAAATTGTCATTGGAAGTCGGCAGGAAGGGCATCCGGTCTATAAGGGTCACAACTTTCCGAATGTTAGCAGCGTGCAAGCCATCAGTGGAGGAGTAGTCTACAGTGATGATAACTTCGGCAAAGTCAGTGCAGTCAGTATTGTTTTTATGTACTGGGAAAAGTCGATGATGTACCGGTGGAAACACTGACTGTACTGCATGTACTTTCATGTGCCGAGAATAGGCTTCCACTGCATCGTAAAATGTTTGCTCTAAAGTTAACATGAAGTTCACTGAGAATTTACGCATATGAATAGGAAGTTGAGGATCACCTTGCGTCACTGCGTAATGTATCAAGCCACTATGAACGAAAAATTTAAGCGAACGCATTTATACATTACATCATTAGCCAATAGATGACTCATTTATTTCATCCTCAAGTTCAGTGCAGGACTAAGTTTTGCTTGTTTATTATACCATCTTCATCTTCTGTTACAGACAAGAAAATTTGAAATTGAAGCGTCTCATCGCTGGTTTGAATGTGGAGATTGAAGAACAACGAAACCGGTTACGTCAGTACAAGATGTCTGTGGCGCGGCACAGTGAAGCGGAGACGAAGGCTCGAGACCGTGTTCGGGACCTTGAACTGCGTCTTCGCACACTCGCACGTCGCCGGTCCATGCAGACAAGGAAGGTAGACGAGACAATGGCTGATGAACATCGACAGATGTTAACAACGATCCGAGAACAAGCTGATACAATCACCACTCTGGAGGTAGGTGAAGATTTGTCTGAGAAATCATCCTGAAAGTGACAAGATCTATATTTCAATTGTCTGGTAAATCTTATAGTGTTAGAGGGTGGATAACTTTGGTTAGCATTCATGCTGGAGTCACATGCGGTTTTTTCTATGTGCTCACTGCTCATGTATTATGCTGATTTGGCATGATTTTCTCGTAAGCATAAATAATAAAATTGTACAGTAAAAATAATGTCTCTTATTTTCATCCTTGTTCACCATGTTTTTTTGCAGAATTTTCACCCCTAGCACAGCTATGAACCATGAACGAAGCTAGGGGTTACTCAATGAAAAAGTAACGAATTGCATTATTTTAGATAAATAAAAGAAAAAAGCCTTCTAATATGATTAAGCTGTCCCCATCAGAGACCTGTTCGCACGCCTCTTGAAAATATCAAAATTTTCAAGGAAATTTTCAGGGAATGTCAGGGAAAGTAGTCTGGGGAAGCTGATTCCAAAGCTGTGCCGTGCGAACAAAAAAGCTTTTCGAGCGACTCACAGTTCGTGCGCGTTCTAAGCTTACATGATAGCATGTGATTGCATTAACTCTGCGTGTGCTTATGGAGAAGATCTTGGGTTTGGGTACGCACTCATTTACTGCAGAGCTTCTTCTACCGAAATAGTACCTGTAGATGAGACTGAGTGAAGCAACATCCCGTCTGACGGAGAGCGGCTGCAACTTGCTGGCAATCTAGCAAGTTTTTCACCCATGAGATTCTTGACACGATTCTCAACCCGTTCAAGGAGGTTAAGATGCGTTTGTGGGGCGCCGGCCCACAGATGCCAACATCAGAGGACGAATGTTCGTAAAGGATGAAAATACTCGTACTTATTACACCTCTCAATTCGTTAAACAGGTAAATTTGATGACACTTGTTTATCCTTTTTCGTAACATTCAATATGCCAATTTTAACCCCGCTTTATTCCCTTTCTGTCATTCCATGACGTCCTCTGTGTTGGGTTGTCCCAATTCTTAAGACTTGAGCATAATCCTCTCATTTCTACGTGCAAAAAATGATTTACCTGCTTGTAATTTTAGTTGTTTCCATTTCTTCGCAGTCTCGATGAATAGAACTTCATGGCAGAGATTCAAAGATCTATATTTATCACATTGACGTTATCTGATTGTTCAATTAATAATAAAAGATGTACAACGCCCATGAAAAAGCGAATTATTCTTGCAAAATGCTCTGTCACAAGTCCTTTTATATTATTAGCTATTGAGTGCCAATATTAGACATGTTCGTGATGAAAATAGCAGAAAATTATCAATGAGGTGCACGTATTTAAGTTTTTTATATTAATCTATTATAAGCTTATGAAATAAAGAAACAATTGAGCAATTATCGAAAACAATGAGTGACTTAAAAGAAAACTAAATTAAGCAGAAATAATCCGAAAATGGAAAGTTTAATTGTATAAATAGACAATTTGCATATTGACTGCTGATTTCTCCATTTTTAGACATCCATAAATATTGCAGAAATCTACTTGCCTCAAAAACGACTCATAACATAAATGAGTGCAATTGGAATGATTATTTTCAGTCTTACTAAAAATTGTTGCGAACATTTTGCGTCATTGTGAATTTAATGAATCTCACATATCATAAAATTGTCATGCTTAGAAAAATATTGCTGCGAATACTTTGTGCAATCGTGAATTTATTGAATCTCACCTTTCATAAAATTGTCATGCTAAGAAGCCTGTACAACGCCAGATGTATTATTTTCTGGTGCGAAGTTATTCTAATGCAAATTCAATCAAATTTGTGCATCCTAACTATCGATTTAAATGACTTTCTGTTTTTTTGTAAATCACTGTCTGGAGTTAGCGACTAGACTTCGCCTATTCTATTTGTTCTTTATTTCACATAGTTCAACACATGCACACATGTTCATCAAAAGTTAAATTTCTACACATTATCCATCAAGCGTGCGCATGTATCCATGGTCTGATCATTGTGAATGCTCTTCAGGATGAACATCTAAACATTGCAGGGGCCAAAAATGTGAGTCTTGTTCAGGATCTTTTAAATGCTCCTTATACTGCGCTTAATTTAGTACTGAAGTGCTCAACATGCAGTAGCTCATCGGCTGAGAATTGTTGTTAAATGTAAAATCGGTTCACATATGTCAGATTTCCCGATCGACTGTGGAGCTTTCATCGTGTTTCAGCGGGACTTGTCATTCGTCTATTATTCATTTGCAAGATTGTATAAACAAATACATCCCATAGTAAGACAACACCAATGTGTGCAGAAAATGTAGTCTGACGTGCCAGCAGAGGTAAAGATAATGTAGTTTGAATTTCGAGGTAATCTTGAAACTAGACGAGTAATGAGAAGATGAATGAAATAGGTAGTGGAGAGTTTGGGGTAAAATTGATCAGTGCACGTTGGGGATTTTGCATCGTCGGGATCAGTGCTCAGGGCATTGAACCTTCTAAACTCATTGCAGGTAGCGAAGCAGACGTTGGAAGGTGATCTTGAGGAATCGAAACGGCTGAGTGAAACCCTTCAAGAAGAATTGAGACATGTCTCAACGTTTGATTCGAACAATCCCCAGAATGAATTAGATTCAACTCATTCGAAGAATTCTCCATCTCAGGAGTCAAATGAAGTCGTTGAAGAAGAAGTGGTTGATCAGGATGGACAGGAACTTGAAAGGGATGCTTATTTGTGTACAGATATGATACAGACACCGAGCCAGCCAAAGAGGAAAAGCAAGAACGATGCACTCGCACCAGTGACACCTGCAACAGGCAAGTACAAAGATTCAGTAGATCGAATCAACTTTGTTGTTATCCCTTCATCATTTGACGATATTAATGTGAATAAGGACAATTCATGAATATTTGGTACTTATTAAAGGCTGGATTGAGTTCTTGCGACACAATTTGAAATCCCGCTATGTGACTCGGATGGCAGGGTAAAGCAGAGATTTTGAATATTATCTAGCTTAATCAATGAAACATTTGAAAGCGATTGTTTCAACTGATTTGGCCACGTTTCTTTCTCAAACTATCTTGTCACTTGCCGGAAAACACAAAATACCATTTCGACAATTTTAGAATGAATTTTGAAGGTAACCGAAGTTATACCTCTCATGTTCGAATTTTGTCAAGGCTAATAGTCGACTAATTGAAGGTAGACCTTTCTCCGGATGACTATAAAACTAGACTCAAATTCAGTTGAGTGATAGTCAATCAAAGCCGATTGTGAGATCTACTTAAAGGCATGAGCCCACAGGCCTAATTGGAGGGGAGAATTCATCGCTGCAAATAATCGATACAAATCTGGAAGTGTTTAAGAGTACATAATCAATATGCGATACCTATTCTACTCATTCAATCTACTCACTTGAATATTTGGTTATCTTTTAAAACTAAATTGGTTTTGAAATACTTTGATTTTAATATATTAAAATAAATATAACAAAACAAATGAGACAAGGTATCTTTTCCACATTGTCTATTATTCGACGAGTGTTGCAGTGTTTCTTGAATGAGTGAATTAGGCCTATTGAGAATGAATTCCCGATTGAGAAATTTAGGTGATCATTCATAGAGATTTTCATAGCATCTTCAAGTGCTTTCATCAGGGCGCGTATCAGGGATTATAGGAAATCAAGGTCGAGAGAGGGAGGTCTGATCGTCATTAGGTGGAGTGAAATAAGCCTGCTAGATTTTGTATGAGAATCGAAAATGCAAATAAATGTATTCTACAAAGTTTTGGATATTAGACTTCATGACTTCACCTGCATTATATGTAAACAATCTTAGTATCGATCATCTATCGGAGATATTTTAAATAAGTTCAGTAAGTCATAGATGAATTGTGTATACATTTCAATTCTTGTCTGATCGATCGATCCCAATAATTTTTGTCGATTGATTGACCGACCGTTTTTCGACCGGCCCCGGTCGACCGATTGACTTACACCGACAGAACCCAACCGATCAGGCGGTCCCGGTTCAAACCCTGGACTGATCTGCGTTGATTTATCGTCAAGGAATAATATTGCTGCCATTCAATTACGGTCTTAAGGCTTTCCATCCTAAACGTCGATATCATGATGAGGCTTAATTTAAAGTACATGAGATGCTTCTGATCACCACTATCATGAGTCAGGCTTGTCTTTTTTTCTGTGTGGCCGTGCAATGAAAACGTGATCAGAATTTGTTGCTCGATGTTGGATCGTCACTCAAAAGTTGTTCATCGTGAGGGAACTCAAATTCCAACTTATCGGAGAATTCTAGTGGCCGAAGTAATAATGCATTTAGCGGAGATATCAATTTCAAAGATCATAAGGCGTGTCTCTCGTAAATGAATAAAAAGAGAAACCTTTATGTGAAACCTTGACAACAACGTTTTGCTAGCGAAATGATTATGTAAGTATATCTTATCTGTCTTAGCGAACGAGTGCACGATAGATAAGAGTGAATGTATAGTTCATCACGAGGATTGCATTTCACTTAATGTCTAAACCTTACAGCTAAGTTGAAACATTCAAGGTTTTTCCCACGCCGATCCTAGATAACCTCCTATCGAGGCCACAGACTATATAAACTTGTTCAAAATGCAGTCATGGGATTGTAGACGTCATTTGCACACGTTAAATAAGACTCAATGTTTACTTGGTGCTGCATAGACAGATCACACAAATTGCCTTTTTACACACAAATTGTGGAGTATAATAATAAGGGAGGCTCAAAATAGGCAATTTGTGGGTGATCACGCACCTTAGTGGAATGGTAGCTTCGCCATAGATGTTTCATCACTTACAATTGATGTAGTTGATGCTCTTCTCCAATTGATGTAGTTGATGCTCTTCTCCAATTGATGTAGTTGATGATCTTCTCCAATTGATGTAGTTGATGCTCTTCTCCAATTGATGTAGTTGATGATCTTCTCCAATTGATGTAGTTGATGCTCTTCTCCAATTGATGTAGTTGATGATCTTCTCCAATTGATGTAGTTGATGATCTTCTCCAATTGATGTAGTTGATGATCTTCTCCAATTGATGTAGTTGATGATCTTCTCCAATTGATGTAGTTGATGCTCTTCTCCAATTGATGTAGTTGATGCTCTTCTCCAATTGATGTAGTTGATGATCTTCTCCAATTGATGTAGTTGATGCTCTTCTCCAATTGATGTAGTTGATGATCTTCTCCAATTGATGTAGTTGATGATCTTCTCTGAGTGGTGCTCAAATAGAAAAAAGTATCTCTTCTAGAAGGCATCAATGCAAAAATTTCCGAGGACTCGCAAGTGTACGTGAAATTCTGCATTTGAACCCGATAGAAGTGGATTTTAATGGTATTCTAGGCCAAATGATGAAATCAATATAAACATCACAAAGATTGCAAAGTGCCAGCTCGCCTGGTCATTGAATGAAAAGATGTCCTCACACTTGAACAATTTAAGGACAAAAATTAAAATTCCTTCACAGTCACAATCTTTATGATCTTTGTAATTATCAGCCGCGCGGCAAAGCCGGCATTAATAAACGCAGAGCAGCCTGTTGTTTTGTTCTTAAGCTTTCTCAGCCATTCTAGATATTTCAAACTAGTTTGGGCCATTCCTAGCCGCAGTGACGAGCCCTTGTATCGTGAAACACGACGTCTACGGCTGCCAATGAAATTTATGTGCTGAAATTGTTCAAGTCTGAGGACGTCTTTATATTCAATATGAACAGTGATTCTTAGAAATTATTATAATCTGTGTTCTTTCAAAAAACATCTCACTCGAAAACAATCTTCAATTTATAGGCATGTACAGAACATTGGAAAAGTAATAGTATTGATATATAACTATTTTCGACAGTGTCAGATAAATAATTTTCTCAAAGAAATGTTTGGATATCATGTCATTGAAATTATTATATTATACATGTAACATAGACAGAAGGATCAGCAAAGATATCAGACGGAAAGTGTTAGAGGTGTGTGTAATTCCAGCAGTCACATATGGTCTGGAAACAATGGCGCTCACCAAAGATCAGCAAGATAGACTGCAAGAGTGCGAGAACAATTGGCTGAGGAGGTTGTGTGGAGTGAAGTTGGTTGACAGAAGAAAACTTGCAGAAATGAGACTCGAAGTCGGAATGAAACGAACGATGACTCAGAAGATTGTGGGAAAGAGACTATCTTGGGCCGGACATGTGGCAAGAATGAATGGAGCAAGAAATGAGTGTGCGAAGAAGAGGAAGACCGAGAATTCGTTGGAGTGACTGTGTCAAAAGAGATTTCCAGAAGGCGGAGGAAGATTGGAGAAGTTGGAGAAGCGACGCAGAAGACAGAGTCGTATGGCGGAGAACTGTGCACAAGGTGGTTGAAGTATGGAGCGGCTGACATTTTACTTGACTGTGTTTCCTGACATCGTTTCATGTGGTGTTACCCTGATGGTTTGTGGACTGTAGCTAGTTTGTGTTTCCATGAATTTTATGATGTATATGAACTGTCTCCTTTTTATCTTGTTTGTATGAATCCCCCTACCCCATTTATATGGGAGAAAGGGGTTGTTAAAATAAAAATAAATAAAATACATGTATCTAAAGAACAATTCCATGCGCTATTATAGCGGAATAAGAAAAATAATCGAAAGTTATTTAAACAGAATAATTATTTCGGCGGTCTGGCTGCCTCAGCTGTATCATTTTCAAAGATAAATTCAAAGGTGTGAATTTATTTTGTGTGATTATATATATTATAAGGTGTGATTCACACCTTTGAATTTATCTTTGAAAATGATACACCTGAGGCGGCCAGACCGGCGAAATAATTACTCTGTTTATTATTTTTCTTGTTTCGTTATAATCGCACGTCGAATTGTTCTTTAGATGTATGATATAATAATTTCAATGATATGATATTTTCGACAGATATCAAGACAATATCAACTTAAGACTTAGAGAATTATGATTATCCATGAACAACATCCACACATCAGCAACCGTGAAGATCGCACTCAACACCAATTATAAATCTTGTGATATCTGACATTTCCTGCCATCATCGTTTGCATCAATTTTTCATGTGCATTTCATAAATCCTTTTTACACGTACGTAATATCCCCTTGAGAAGGCCACCTTACAGTGAAAATTTGCGTAACTTATTAATGAACATTTTCAGCAGCTTGGCAACATCTCTTAAATCATCAAATACTGAAATATTCTGCTTGAAATCAATTGCCATATTTTGAGGATTTTTGTTCTCTTCTTGGCATGTCCCATCGAGGCAGATGGGATGGCTCATTCTGGATTAGAATAGGCTTCTCCCCGCGTTCTATTCCCTTTCTCACTGTCCAAACCTTAATTGTCGACGAAAGCCTTTGACGACAAGTAAGGATTGTTATCAATAATCGAAGAAGGCAAGGACTTCAAAGCGAACTTTAAAATCGAGCCACCCGGGCTTGATTTTTTATCCGGATTGCCAACCCTAATGCCCACATTGACTTACTTCCTGACATTAGTTGTTCACTTTCTATTTCAGGAGCTGTTGCTTCGAGTCATTTCTTCGCTGTTACCAGCACACCGATGGTGAATGCTGCTGTCTTCAACGAGTCCCTCCGAGAACGTGATCGTGCAATGATCGAACTAACGAATCGTGTTTCGGAATTACTGTCTGAGTTAAATGCAACCCGAGCTGATCAGAAGGAGATTGAACATCGATCTTGGCTGAAGGAAGAAGAAATGCGGGCTGAAATTGAAGTAAGTGGCGAAGAATCATTCATCCATTTTCTACCAAACTGAATTCGAGGAAGTGAACATGACACGATATATCCGTAGGCAAGTATGAAGTCATGACAAAATCATGCACAAGAAATTCTCTAATTATATCCATTGAACTTCCGTTCTCCGGGATACCACTCATCAAAGAGACAGATTTACTGGGCAATCACAAATCTCAATGCAAGCAAGTGACCAGGACTGAATGAGACCACCTATTTTAGCCGAATACTTGATCAAGTGAAACTAAAACGTGCTCTATGAGAACACAATGAGCATCTGTTGAAAATGTTTAGTAATTCAGTTAGGATTGCAACTAGGCTTTAGTTAAAATAGAGTTTATTCTTAAATATTAATTCTTCTGATGCATTTAGGGATTGCAAGCAGATACGATGAGCGATGATCGACCAGATACAATTAGTTGATGAATATTGACTGAAGCACTCCATAAATGAATTTACATGATTAATAAACAACCACGTTTGGGAACTTTAACTCTTGTTGGTCAAATAATTGGACTGTCCCTTTTTGAAACTTATCCTTATAAAGCTATTAAGAAGATGACATTCACAGAAATTGAGCATTTAAGACTTAATTTGGAGTGCTCACTGTTAATGAGTTGGATTATAAAAGGTTTTCTTATGAATTTGGGTAATGGTGGCACATCATTCATGTGTTTGTCAATTTCTGGAAATTATTTTATTCTTCACTAAAAGAGGAATATATTTAGATAATGACCGATCTCTGATCTTATTATCAAATTACCTGTTGATTGACTGAAAACATTTTTGAAACGTTGGAAAATTTTCGTTCTTTTTTCACGCGTTGTGGTAGAGTGTTCGCTCTGCGTCCGGGAGACCTTGGTTGAACCTTGGTCGGGTCAAACCTAAAACTTTTAAAATAGGTACACTCTGCAATCTTGCTAAACGCTCAGCGCAAATAGAATGAAAGTGGATAAATGACAACTCGGACACATGGAAGAAGGGTTCCGTGCCTAATGTGCTTCCGAATATACATAAACAAGGCTCATTTATTTATTTGAAAATTGACAGAGATGCAGATTAATTGGCGAGTATAATGATGCCTCAACTATGATAACATAGATAACCGACACAACAACCTTCTCAGCTCTCACTTCCTCATATCAAGAAGCACTTCCTTTCATAACAACGCAAGCACCTCCCACGCGACACAACCGCCCCCGATATGTACACATTGACTGGTGTTTAGTTGTCAATGAGGAGATTTGTGACGTCAACCAACACAGCATCTTATTGGAATGGCACGAAGTCAAAAGTTGAATTATTATGTGAGAAAGGTGCTAATTTTCAAATATATTAAGGATTGCATCATTTCCTTGGCGCTTTTGGTTCGATTCGTGTCATCTACTCAATTATGCCCTTACATAGTAGTTTTCCTTAAGCAGCATTTTTGGCATTGATCTTCATTCGGTGACAACTATTTCATCTCTTAATTAGATTTAATGCTTCAGTCAGTAGAAACTCAGTGAATTTGCCGTCTTCTATTAAATCAGCAACGAATCTTCTTTTCGTGAACTATAAATCTGCATACTCATCGAGATGAGTATTAATCACAGTACATGTTTTGGAATCATGATTAATAGTATGTATTTGCTTCGATTAATACTGCACGATTAAATTGTTATAGTGAAAGGAATTTTCTACCACCGTATTGTCAATGGATGCAGAAAAAGAAACCGTATTGAATATCATCAAGAAATGTAAATTGATTTATCTTCGCAACCTATAACCTTAGCTGAGTATGGACACCGAGACATGACTGCACAGATTTCAAGATCAAATGTTTCATAGATTGATTGTGATAATGTGAAAGGATAAAAAACATAGTTGAAACGAATTGATGACATAAAGCAGTCTTTCGATTGGCCTTGACTTTATTCAGCAAACGTAAGATAGAAAAAAAAACTCCAAAAAAGTTTTGGTAGAAAAGTTATATAATTTTAAAAGGTAAATCAGACGGACCTTCGTCGTCCAGCGCTTTCAAACAGTCGATGGTGACGAAATCAAGATTTCAATTACAGACTTTAACGCAGCAATGACATTTTTACAAATTGTATCGGAATGGATTTAAGGACCGTTATTTTGTACTTCGTGAAATTTGTGTGAGGAGTTTTCCCTGAGTAGATCACTCACTTCTAGTTTTACGTCCTTCTCCTCCCATCGCTTGAGGTTGGACGGAGTTTGATGGCTCCCGTTTTTCGTCCTTTTTCACATAGAACGGGGTCAGACGGTTTCACTCTCTGATGGCGCGCCTCCACTTCTGACGATCGTAGACCAATCACATTGAATTCACACTTCAATGTTGTTGAAGCATTGCATTTTTCTTCATTAGCAATTATCCTTGCAGGATTATATAACAAGTATGTATCAAATTCGTATCAATGAATGTAGCCCATAAGGCTGAAAATGTCCAGTTCATTTTTGCCTCTGCATACAGGTAGACTAGGCTGTGTGCAGTGTGCATGCCCTATGATGTTGTGACATGTGAACTCTAGCTGGGTAGATACATCAAAAGCTATGACGCAATCATCATGTACCGTAAATCATGCATCTTTGACATCAATTTCTATGCTTGATGGGGAGACACATCAAAAGCTATGACGCAATCATCATGTACCGTAAATCATGCATCTTTGACATCCATTTCTATGCTTGATGGGGAGACACATCAAAAGCTATGCCGCAATCATCATGTACCGTAAATCATACATCTTTGACATCAATTTCTATGCTTGATGGGGAGACACATCAAAAGCTATGCCGCAATCATCATGTACCGTAAATCATACATCTTTGACATCCATTTCTATGCTTGATGGGGAGACACATCAAAAGCTATGCCGCAATCATCATGTACCGTAAATCATACATCTTTGACATCCATTTCTATGCTTGATGGGGAGACACATCAAAAGCTATGACGCAATCATCATGTACCGTAAATCATACATCTTTGACATCCATTTCTATGCTTGATGGGGAGACACATTAAAAGCTATGTCGCAAGCTTTTTTGATGACCACATCGAAAACTGCAAAGAACAATGAAAACAGCATCACTCAAGGAAAGTTGCTAAAGAAAAGGAACTATTATGCGAAATTTTGAATGAACTTCAGCCTCCTCGAGCAGAGAAACTTAGAAGAATCCTCAGTAATTCCAACGCGTCAGCATGCCTAAGTGTTCAACCGTAATCTGTCCATCATTTTGATTTAGCAGCAGATCAATTCAGGGATGGCTTAGCCTTACGATATGATAAACCTCTCATTGGCATTCCATCAGTTTGCGATGGTTGTGGAGACCTATTCGACTTGAATTATGGCCTCAACTGCAAGCGTGGAGGTCTCATCATACAAAGACAATGAAATAAGAGATGTGATTGGAGATTTGGCAGCCATGGCTTGGGAAGACAGGAATGTCATCAAAGAACTTGTCATTCGCGAACCCATCATGAATGATGACGAAAGTGGTCTCCGCGCGGACATTCTTGTTCGTGGTGTTTGGTCCGAACAGACACCGGCGTTGCTTGATATCCAGGTCTTGAACCTTGACGCCGTCATACTCTAGCCAAACTGTTGCGAACACCTTCAAGAACGCTGAAATGATCAAGGAAAAGAAGTATAAGGAAGCATGTGAAGAAAGAAGATCTGATTTTGCCCCACTCATTTTTTCGTGTGACGGTTTACCAGCACCACAAGCAGCATCATTTATAAAACAAATAACAGCAAAACTCGCAAACAAATGGAAAACAACATTCAACAATGTGACATTGTGGGTAAAAGCGAAAATTTCTTTTACCATCTTGAGAGCAACATCCCACTGTCTTCGCGGTTCACGCAATAAATGGCGCAGCGCCTTTTCGTTTGATGACGGTGCAGGTTTGCCTTTCTCAGACTATTAACCTCGCCTTTTTTATCTTTCTACAATTAACTTGTATATCTTTTGTACTTATTGTTATCATAGAATCAGATCTTTTATTCAAAAAAATAAAAGCTATGTCTCAATCATCATGTATACTCATTGACATAATTAATGAAACAAACGATCATTGGCTTGAATTGAAGTTTGTTTGATTTTTTTCTCAGGTATGATGCAATATCTCGCTTTCTATATTACCATTCAACACATTAGAGAATGGAGAAAGATCTATGGTGGCCAAATTTCAAATTTTGATATCGATACAACTGTCACAATTGCTTTTACAAATTGAACATAAACGTGAACTGAAATCCAGCTTTTGTAAAATAAAATGGCACACCATCAGTTTACCAGAGGTATGGCTATTGGAATGATTCGTTGTGGTAGAAGTTGTGCGAGTGTTGCCGAAGAGCTGTAACTATCGAGAGTCGTTGTTTGGAGGTGGTGGTGTCGATGGAAAGCAGAAGGAGATGTTAAAAAGAAGAAGGGATCTGGTCGACCAAGAAAGTCTGCAGGAAGGACAGACGTACGTCTAGTTTTAGCTGCAAAGAGGAATAGATTTGTGTCAGTCCCAAAGCTAGTCGTACACTGGAAGAGTGCCTCAAATATAGACTGTAGCGTTCGAACGGCTTACCGAAGATTGCGAGAAGCTGGAATTCAATCGCGACGACAATCTGTCCTAATTCCATTGAGTTTTGAGCACCGCAGAAGACGAGTTGCCTGGTGTGATGCCCATCGCTCATGGAATGACCATCACTGGCAGAAAGTCTTGTGGACCGATGAATCGAGATTCACTCTGGATTTCAATGACGGTCGTGTCAGAGTGCATCGTCTTCCAGGTGAACGCTTTGCCCCATGCTGTATTAAAGAACACGACAGATATGGTGGTGGAAGTGTTATGCTGTGGGGTGGCATTTGGCATGGCGGACGAACGACAGCAGTCATCATCAAAGGCACGTTGACTGGAGGTATCTCAATGAAATTGTGCTTCCTGTTGTTGCCCCAGTGGTCAGGGTGGAGGATCTCGTCTTCCAAGACGACAACGCAAGACCACATCGCTCCTCGGCTGTCAGTGCTACTGTTAGGAGATTGAACATTCAAACCCTTGACTGGCCTGTACGCTCACCTGACTTGTCACCCATTGAACAAGTCTGGGACGAGCTTGGGCGGCGAGTGAGAGACGGCTATTCACTTCCACCAGTGTCCCTGAAGATTCTCTCTGAAAGACTGACAGAGCAGTGACTTCTCCTTGAAACATCCTTCATTCAGAAACTTTGTGAATCCATGCCATCTCGGATTACTGAATGTATTGGAGCTAGAGGGGGGCACACGCGCTATTGAAGTTGAATCTGCTACATGCGTTGTTTTTCTGTGCTAGCGACTTGGTGGAGATAGTGACTAAATTATCAAGGTATCATACATACATGTATATATACCAGTCAAAAATGAAAGAAGTTAAAGAAGTAAATGTTTCAAAAATTTTGTCAATGAGTGTATAATGCAAATCATACATTTTTTAATCAATTTCTGTGCTTGATGGCGGAGGCACATCAAAAGCTATGTCGCAATCATCATGTATATTGCAAATCATACATTTTTTAATCAATTTCTGTGCTTGATGGCGGAGGCACATCAAAAGCTATGTCGCAATCATCATGTATATTGCAAATCATACATTTTTTAATCAATTTCTGTGCTTGATGGCGGAGGCACATCAAAAGCTATGTCGCAATCATCATGTATATTGCAAATCATACATTTTTTAATCAATTTCTGTGCTTGATGGGGAGATATAATGCCATGGGGACAATAATACCTGACAACGTCATAATAGATAAATCGTGTACCAAACGACAGCATCTTTAATGCTGTATAAAGTAATGACTTCCTGAGGTGTGTGGGAATTCCCACAAAATTCCCATGGAGATGGGACGTGGCGATGAAATTTCGCGTCCTTGGACAACTATTGAAATTGCTCATATCTTGATAGGGTAACAAAAGGCTTCATTTCAATCCCATAGAAATTTATATTCCATTTCAAAGTGGCAATGTGTTCTGTATTCATCTGCAACGTCTGTTGACATGTGTAATGTCTACTTCATTTTCCATTCTCTTGCTCCTCTTCGAGGGAATTTCTTTCACGCTCCTCATTCGATAATTGTAAACGATTTTCACTCTATTATCTATCTGTTCGTAGATTATCAGAAGCTCGATCGCCCATATTAAGAAGGAATATTTCCTTGTTACAAACGGCAGCACTGACGCACTCTATTGAGTTCTATCGTTTCTCCACGTCCGCTGTTCTTTTGTTCCCAAAGGAAAAGAGGTGCTAAACTTAGTAAGAGCTCGGATAATAAACTAAATTCGGCTCGAGAGAGATAGAGGTACAAGGTCGCGACGCGGAGAGAAAATGAATGAAAGCAGAAGGTGAAGTTTCGAGTTCAAGTCATCGTCCCTAGATGTAAGACACGAGATTGGTTGTTCGGCAATTATGTTCTCAGACACTTGATTTCCATTACCGTCTCTCTGAGTGAGATGTTGACCATTGTTCTTGTCACACTTGAAATGGCATGACCAGCTTATTGTCGTCTATAAACGCATCAATCTAAAAATGGCTTCCTCGGTAAAGAAACTATTATTATTTAATGAAGAACAAACGGAAATTCGCATTCACTTGTCTTATAGAGCTGCCACTCTTCCGATGATTTCCGGTTTTTCAGACTTACCTTAGAAGTGAGGAAATGTTTGTCTAATGTACAAGTTATGGAGAAGTCAATGCGTAGAAGGTAAACATGCTCAGCTCAAGGAATTATTCGAATCAAGTCATACATGCTGATGCTTCTTTGTTGTTGAATCTGAGCGTGGAATTATGTGTACTTGCCATCGCAAGTTATTATACATCACTAATTTATGAAGAATAATTAAGATTTGATTATTAAGAATTTATTAAGAAATAAATTATTAATTTATTCAATAATTTATCATTTTGATTATACAATTTAGCGATATTGATACATGCATCGTCAGTAATACCACATTCCGGTGTGCGTGTATTTTAGAAAATGTGAAGCTTGCTTTGTTGAAAAGATTAAGATACATTTTTATAGAAATAATATAATTATAATAATGCAAATTGTAGGGTATATTACAATATCATCTATTATCTGCTTGTTGCCTCAAAATCTTTATTGAAAACAGACTAGCCTCTTCCGCAACACTTTCAAGGACGCGCGGATAAGCCGTCATGTCGAATGATCGAAATTTTCCATTTGCCTTCTGGGTCCTATTCTGATTTGATATTCCGGCTTGTATTTTTGATAAGAGTGTCAAGCCTGATATTTTTCTATGAGGAATCTTGTTCAGTGCGATCGCGTGCGAAAATATGTTGGCATGTACAATGCAGCATAGTATATTTATGTATCGCTGTTTGATACCCACGTAAATTGTATGCATTTCTCACACCCTAAATATGTGTATGCGTGAGGGTATATTCCATTGTGCATTTCGTATGCCCAAAACATGCATGTGCCATACCTAGTCTGTGTATTCATCTATATAGATTTATGGGAAATACTTCCTTCTGTATTTTTGATGCCTTTTCTAGAAATAATAGCTAAAACCTAATGATAAATGAAAACACAAGCTTGAAAACCTTTAAGCAAAATATTTTAAATCTTGAAAATTTGGCCAACCAATCAAGTAAAAACAACTAAGAAATAAATATTCAATGGTTAGCAGTGTGAAGTGACAGTCGTGACAAGAAATATATTTGTATTTTTAGAATAAAAATTAATGAAAAAAATGAATAATACATTGAAAACAATGGAAGTCATCACGATTTTTATAAAAAAATGCTCGATAATTTTTTGGTTCTCCACTTTCACAGGTTAGCAACAAAACACGAAGCATTTAACAACAAGCCTTTCAGCTCTATTTCGGATTATGCTTTCTATCAGAAATGAATAAATTTGCGCCTCACCTGGGGTTTCAGTTTCCGTTTCCAGGTATGGTCCGCTCCGAAAATTCTCAAAGAAATTCTCCGAAAATTTTTAGAAACCGAAAGTTCTCAAAGTTTCTCACAAGTGGACCATCCCTGCGCTTCTCAAATTTTGCTGCATGGAAAGTTTGACTTACCAATTAACTCAGCTTCATTGTACTCATCTATATTTGAAGTCAATGAATGAATTTAAGAGGAATTTGAGCTTGCATTGCATTCAGATAAAGTGTTTCAAGCATGGTCGTAGCAAGCGGCAAAATTGAAACAGCGTTCAGCATGTCAACGCATATTAATCGATTGAACAATGGACAAAGATCCTCAAAAATGACCTTTCTTTTGATATAATCTTTCTAATTAAATTATCCCTAAGCAGCCCAGTGGAGAACAGAAAAACGTAAACTTAGTGATAATTGTCGGGGAAATTTTATGCTATACTATCGAAGAGGGAAACGAAAATACCTAGTAAATGTTTGCAAATAAGATGAAGATTGAGAGATGTGGCACTGGCATTGTTGAAATAAAAAATATCGTAAGAAGAACGAAACACAGCAAAACACAGATTTCATTCATTATAAGTGCTCAAATTTCAATTATTTCATAAGCATCGGTAGGTTCAACTTCATTTCAGCAGAATGATGCAATAAAGCATACATACCGGTCCGGTATTAAGGATTTATAGGAATTATCATTCAAATTTCGAAGTTTTTTTAGAATGTTTTGTCAAATAATTCTTGATGACCCATCCTCCTGGAAGTGTGAAGTTAGGAATATGCCCTTAGGGCTGAGATGAATTTATTTTAAAAAAATCGCACCATCGAAGAAAACTGACCCAATGAGATGTCGTCCGGAAATGGCAGTCGAAACCATGGCGATTTTGACGAATTTGCTGGCATAGGCCTATATGTGGATTGTGTGCTTTTATATGTGGATGCTGACCACGATTTCCATATCTTGCATCAACATAGAATATATTTCCAAATGCATGACTGTGTCAAGACGCCCTGATTTGAATAGGAGATCTGATTTGGCAGAACTATAATTGACCAAGTGCCTCATTTGAAAATTTTGTGTCTTTTTCAGTGGGAACTGTTCATGGAATTGTGAACTTTCCTTTTTATATCAGAGGTGTTGTCGCGCCTTGTCATTGGTTAAACGCTTGTCACTCAATGCCAATGACAGCTGCATCATATGGTAAGATTGCATCGCATTTGCATACTCGAGAATCTCATTTTTTTACCTATTGTTTGTGACATCCCTGCGAAATTGTTTACGAAACTCGATTGTTTGGAGTGCATCGTCAAGCGTTTGGGATTCATCACCAATAAGCTTCCACTGAAAGTCAGACTTGATCGAGGATGTGTCAAGTTGACTCGAAAAGTTGCTAATCAGGCAGAGTGTCATCCCCTCACATCTTTTTTATTGTTCGTGCGCCAAATATGTATACAAGACACTCGCAAATTGTTGATGCCGTTTTGTAAGCCTGCGTTCTACACCTGTAGCGACAGCACAGAAACAATGTTAGTTAGTGAGTTGTTAGTGACAATGTAAATTTCAATGGGTGAGCGATGCTGTTGGTGATTTGTTAGCCTAACAGTGTTTCTGTACGGTCGCCTTTGGTCATTTGTCAGATTTTCGTATGAAGCGTGATTTCCTCTGCACACCTCTCACCAAATACCGCTCTTTTGTACTTTGGTTTATCAATAAAGCATTATTATATTTAACTCGCAGTCTTGCACTGGTAAATTGAGATTCTTTTACAAGTGCGGAGTACGCTGAGTAAGTAGGCCTATTCAATTTTTAAAGTGAATCACACGCCCACTGAGCACTTTGTAGTACATTCTTGATCAAGACGCACCTCCAGATGGATTTCTGTCTGGTTTTCTGATTTCTTGTGCATGAGCTGATAAGAATACAGAGTGCACTCCAGATAAGCAGTAGAGTCGAATAAATTTCCACTCAATTTCAGCTTTGATTAAAATTCACTTTCTAATGACTAGTTCAGTGACATTTGGATGACTGTGTGAGGTGCGTACTAATGAAGTTATTGACTCTTCCCGATGCTTTGGAAAGCTGTGTCGAAATGTCACATCGATGATCAAGTCTGGTAATTAATTGCAATTGGATCCTTACTTCAATCAATTAATCGCCAATTATTTAATTGATTGATTGAAATTTTGAAAACCCTCTTGTAGACACAGCCTATCAACCTATTAGCCTTTAGTTTGATATTAGCGTATTAACTAATTCATTTAAAATCTCATCATGGTTCTACGAAATTCTTTTCAAATCGAATCACTTTGATTCAATCGCGGTAAGAATCTACAGACAAGCAAGCATATTAGACTAAATGGATGGAGTTGCTTACGCGTTTTTTATTGAACGCACAATCTCGCTCTCCCATAGATAGACGCTTAATTGCAATACATATTGTTTTACAACTTGATTCTATGTATACGCCAGGTGATAATTGATCTCTATAAACAAACAGAATGTACTTCTGAAGTGAAACCTGTCATTGCAATCTTCAAATCAGGGGTTCCCAACCTTCATCGCTACGCGACCCCCCAGGACAAATCCGGAGGCCTCCGGGACCCCCAGTAAAAAAATCAGAGGAGTTAAGAAACAACAAAATTTTTTCCAGGCGGCTCTTACGACCCCCCGGTTGGGAACCTTTTCTATAAATCAAGAAATAGAAAATACATGTGTATTTCCACTATTCAAAGTCATTCTAGCGAATGGCCAAACTGGATGTCATTGTGTCACTGCATGTACTTGATGACTCGTACAGGATTACATATGTCCAGCATTTTTCGAAGAAAGTTGCAGTGATTCAACATTCAAATGAAACTTGTGTTAAAAAGAGTTACATCTCCAGGTTCATAGGAAGTAAACTTGGTCGTATATCATTGAAAGTAATTCAGCTTTATCACTTCTTCTTCCGCGTTGCTGCAGGGTCTGCTCTCCTGGTTCGTTGTCTCCACTTCTGTCGGTTGTGGGCTTGGTCCGGATGAAGACTCGACGCTATCATGTCTTGGTGAATGACGTCGATCCATCTCTGCCTCGGCCGGCCTCTAGATCTTCTCCCAGGACGTTGAGATTAAGCGCGTTCTTGGCTCTTGTTTCTTCGTTGCCACGTAGGGGGTGGCCGTATCATCTCAGTCGGCATTCTTGCATTTTCTCCGTTATCGGCGCTACGCCGTAACGTTTCCGAATGTTTTCGTTACGGATGTGGTCGCTCTGTGTCGGCCATGACGGCGTGACACCGTGTCTCCATGACGGCCAATTTCTGCTCCGATTCTTTCAATATGGGCCAACATTCAGAGCTGCAGATGGCATCAGGTCGCACGACTGTCCTGTAAATCTTTGACTTCAGATGTTCATTGATCTTGCGGTCACACAGGACGCCGGTGCAGCTACGTCACTGTACCCATCAGTACTGGTGCGAGCGTTCTTCATTCTTGATATTGCTGTCGTTACTAATCATTGAGCCGAGATATTTGAACACGTTCACTTACGTAAGGTTTTTCCAGTCTATTTGGATGGCGGAGTTGTCGTCTTTGTCGGAAGTCAAATATTCCGCTTTATTGATATTAAGACTAAGTCCATATTGTGAGAGACGATCCTTTCAAGCCTATGCCAGCAATTAAATTGCAATAATTGACCATGGATCAATCAATTAATCAATTTTCTGTGTGTAATCAATCATCATCAATTAATTGCAATTAATTTTTTACAAGCCCTGATGATTGGTAGCCCTCAATCGAATCTTTGTCACATTGACCGCACAAAGCCATGGTATCCAGTCTGAAATATCGTGAACACATCGAATGTACGAATTTCCGCTTCTTCTTGTTTACAGTTGAATACTTGGATATGCGATAGAAATTGTTGATTTTGTCGTGGAGTATGTTGACGATGTTAATCGATAATTTCTCATTCGTACAGTTAGTGAATGGGAAGAAACGATTTCAAGTGTTTTTGAGCAAGAGGGATGAGTAAAGTTCTCAGAAGGTTAGAATGTGGGATGAAATGGAAATCACTACTTCGACAGCTGCAAATGAATGAAAGGGAGTTCATTCATCTTTTCTTGGCATGCATTCCTCACATAAGGCGGAGCTTCACGGCGACTTGCGCGTGCGTTTCTCTCATTCTGACGCGCTGATGTTTCCTGCTCCAACATGTACATGTAAATTGATGACTGCGCAGTCTGCTGCCTTCTCTCTCTTCTTCATCATTGAGGAGTTCATTGAGAAGATGCATGCATGTATGCGAATTCCCCTTCATTGACTTCGAGAAGATTCATTGAGAAAAGATTCGATCTTAATCCTCTGCCTGTGTGCGTTAGTGAATACGACCCAAGACGTCTGAGAGATTGAACTTATATTTAGGCGTGTGACCTTTCTATTTTAAGGATTAATCGTGAGGGATGAAAACAGGAAATATGAAGGATTTTGATCAGACCTCAGACCTCCTCTCCTTGAGGGCGGAATTAACACGGAAAGGCGGAAATTGTGAGGCTTAATGAGTTCAACGCTGAGGACAAGGTGCAGGAGTCGTTCGTTCATTGGAAATGTCAAGAAATTCATTCTCCTCGTCAAGTTGGTGTATTTTGTGAAGTGGGAAATCTATGCAGACTTCCATGCAGTTGAGGATGGTCGACGATGTGTAGAGAGTTAAAATAAATTGTCTATCTTTAGTAACTGCTTAAAATGTTTGCATTTGTCATTAATTCAATCAATGATTCATTCATTATGGTTAGAAAAATCAAGTATTTGATGTTCTCATTTTTATTAGATGCGAACAATTAAGTTATTATTAAGTAACAATTAAGTCATTATCAAGTAAAAAGAAATATATATTAAACATGTAAAAATGAATATACCATGAACAAACATATTAAGGGACTTCCTATGGAATTATCCCTTTCCGGCTTAATAGCCATTTATTCATTTTTTACCCTAGAAAGAAATGCTTTAACAACACTAATTTCCATTGTACACAAGGTATGTCGACGACTGCTTAGTCATTTCAAATGATTGAGAAGAAGCAATTAACTTTCTGAATGTCATGAATAATCAGCATGATGACATCAAATTTGATATCGAGTCCCCAAATGATACTCTTGACATTCTCTATTTCACAGTCAAAGTACGTGCACATTTCAATGAAGGACATATTTTTTAATTCTACAAAAAGCCAGCCAAAAAAGATTTCTTCGTTCTCTTCCAAACGTCTGCATCATAGCCTTATCTAACTTTATTGTACTTTTGTGAATAATTCCATCAGAGTTGCACATTCGAAGAAACGGACATTTGTCTTTGTTTTCATGCGCACTTAATTGGCCGAATTTGCCTTCATTTCACCATCGGTTACTGCGTCTACGAGTCTCCGCAGGTCAATGCGAAACAAGCTATATTAGGATTATATTAATGTAGTATCAAGGCGAGCAACAGAATATGACCCAATCCCCAGACTGGGTGTCTATATAACTACGTGCGGTGTATACAGAGCTCGTGAATTTCCGTCTACATCGTCCTTTTCTGTCCTGCATCCTTGCGCATTTAACGCAAATTGTATGCTACTTTTCTAAGATTGACAAAAAATCATAGATTAGGCAGTCAAATTTGCTTGTAATGTTTAATATTCAGTCTTGAAGATCATGAAGTCTCAAATTAATACTTATTACCACAGTTGTGGAACAGTCGTTGACATTAATGTACATCATGAAGTAACGAGGGCACATCGTTCTAAGTTCAAAAGTTTTCGGCCTTTTGTAATAGTTGATTTTGATTTGTACACAAATCCCAAAACAAACAATTCTTCACCCACTTGTTTTGTTAAAACATAATGAAAAATATAAAAAAAATTTGTAAAGTACGAAAGTTGTAAGGATTACGAGGTCATGTCAGAGGCTTTTCGGCGGTTGGCGTTAGTGGATTGGCTCGATCCGCTCTCTATGACAGAGATTGCAGCTTGCGATCCATAATCTGATGTGTTCCACTGTCGTGAACCTGCGAAAAGCCTCTGGACATGTCCTGGTAATCCTCATAACTTTTGTACCTTATTTTTACGTTTTATTTTGACAAAACAAGTGGATGAAGAATTGTTTGTTTTGGGATTTGTGTACAAATCAAAATCGCAGTACTTTGTAAGGATCTTGGATGTGTTCTCGTGGCATAGGTGCATGACCAGCGATCTCGAGTCGCAGAATTCATATTCAATCACAGCAAGAGTCATAAGAGAGAAGCGTGGTCTTCCTCGACAGATCTGTCACGACCCTTTCGAGACGCGATCAGAAACTCAACCGACAACATTGGCTTTATACCTTACGCATTGGAAATAGGTTATTGGCTTCTCTCCCACCTTTTGAGTCGCGCGGTGGTTCCAGTATCTCTGAGAATCGTCTTGAATGTCTTTGTCGTTTCCAATCATTTTCTGCTGACAGATGTCTTCGGTGCCTGTCCTCTTCGTTCTCTGTCTGAAGCTTCGACGCTCTAATCGAGCAAAGAAATGCCGGTACTCCTGACTTAACAAGCGAAATCGTTTCTGTTATAGTAGTTTCATTATTGATGTTTGGTGATTAAGCTAAATGAGAAATGTGGAAGTTAGTAGTTGGAACTAAAGCGTCTGGGGCCCTCCCTCGCTTCATGTGCGTGTCATTACCAAAGATCGGCAATGATAAAATGATTCCATTTTATTTTTGAAATTTGATATAAAATGATAACATCAAAAACTTTTGTTTCATTTTATTTTGTAATCATAGATTCTTCGCATTTTGTATTGAAGCAAATTGTCTCTTTCGCTTGTTCTACCCATGTCCTTCCACACTGGTTGATTCATGTATCGAAAAGCAACAGGTTATTGTCTGTCAGTCCGTCTATCACACAAATTGTCAAGCAACTCATTAATAACGCTGTCTTGATGTTTTGAAGTCTTGACTGTAATCTAAATATTTTTAGCTTTTTTCGTATTTTAGATACTGTTGGCCTAACAAACTGCATATTGTAGGTATATTTGTAATTCGAGTGCATAAAGGTTAAATCAAAACTTGCGATGACTAATGTATAGGCCTTAGTCCCTACCTAACTTTTGATATGCAAGAAGCTTTGTATGACTAAACTGCTTTCTTCGGCCTTCCATTATTTGGAATCTATCGATACTGCATGGAATCTGATTTTAACTTCATTACTAAGAGCAGTAAAAGTAGCATGGTGGCAGTATAAATCGAACAATTCGTATGACTAGATCTATCTACGGTGTAGACCTACGTAGGCCTATATTTCACTTAAAGATGGTATATTTACATTAAAAAAATAAAATGATATAAAATGACATCATTTTAAAAATTAAATGTTATCATTGCCGATCATAGGTCATTACCTCTTCTTGCTGAGAATGTGAACGGGAGACACCTGACATGTTACGGAATTTGGTTAGCATATTTGATCCCCAATCCACTAAATGATTTTCTGCACATCAACTAATTGAATTTGCTTTGCAGTCTTGTGGTCGGTTAATCAAGCCTTGAGATAATGTCATCACAGTCGCTTGCTGCATGTCACTGGAACGGTCCAGCTCCCGTTTCTCCTACTGGTATCGGAAGGGGAAGCGGCTACTTGAAGCCTTTTTCCTCATCTCGTTACCACTTCTGTCGTGCTGAAAATCTTAATCATTCAATTATTCTGAATTTTAATAGTGGAGGCTTCCTGCAATCACTTTTAAGTTTCAATTGAAAAGCCATTTCTCCTCGCTGCATTGTGATGTTCACTGTAGCTCGAAGACATTTGATCTAATTAGCCAGTAGACCGTTTGAGCTGGTCTTTGTTGTTTTGGTCAGTTAAAACAAGAAGAAAATCATCCGATCGCCACACCCTTCATCTTAGTATCCACAGTGATGTGTTGTTATTGCGCTTCATTTCTCTCACACATTTGCGCACGCCTCTTTCGAAAAGAAATGGATATAGGGGAATGTAAGCAGAAGATAAAGACGTACATGGACGAATGAAACATGCGTCTCATCATCAGCGTCTCACTCAGCAGCAGGACAAGCGAATTCCGCCCTTCTCAAGTCATTTGCCGCATGTTTGCAACGTTATTCCAGTGAAATTTCAAAAATTTTCTAAACGATGTGGTTAAAATCAAGAAATGTAAATACACACATTTAAGCCCCTGAGCCGATATGGGAACGTCAATGTTTCTACTCCTGTATTGGGGCGTGGACGGCGTCCAACTTGTGTGGGCATAGTCAGACCTTCCTGTTGTGCTTGGATTGTTGACGTGTAGACGTTGCTTTTAACTTGCAGTAATTTTCTCCAGGCCCGATTCACTGAGGGACTTAACCAGTGTTCCCCGTCGACCTTTGGACTAATCGTGTGAATTATGCTTGGTGTTCTCTTCAATTTGATTACACACTGAAATATATGGGGTCCTTTCTGCTTCAAGGACACGCATGGAAAGACTCAGTACTGTTTTATCAGTTAATTGAGAAGTTGTAGTTGATTATCTCTATCACAAAAGTCAAATTCTGTTTCCCTTGTCTAAGAAGGTTCGGCATGAAATCAGAACAAAAAGGCCGTTCTTCAAATACAATGCTATGTGGGACTTTGCAAATATACATTGATCATTAGAAATACAGCGTTTTCTCTCCTCTTACGGACCACGGCAGCCGTGAACCTCCGAGGTTCTACGTGTTCATCTGCCTCAACCACCTCTGCTCCTGGGGCTGTCAACAAACGTATTATAAGAACAGATCAGTATTTCTTATTCACCAATGAACAAACGAGATTCGACGCAATACACGGAATTTGGTTGCCCCAAATTCGGAGTTCTCGCTTGATTGGTGGGATTTAGCCTACACGCCGTGGAATTTGTTTACTGACTTCTCTCTCCTGCTTTAGAGAAAAACTCTCATTATTGTGTCATTTTAAGGACGTTTTTGCGAACGTCCTTTTTGTAGTGGAAAAGCATGACTCGAAAATATCACTTGGACCCATGCAATGGAACGTTTTATAGCTGTTTCAATCATAAAGAGAGACCTGTGGTAATTTTGCCGCTGCTTAACTAATTTGTCCGAACAACGATTTTTACGTTTAAAATGAATTAATGAATTAAAATAGTGTAATCTTGCTATAAACTAGCGATAATTCACTACAAAGATAATTTAATTGTTCATTCGCATTTTCATGAAATTAAGGATATGAAGTTATTGGAAGCGAATGATTTTAATTTCATAGTGTATTTTTATTTATTGCCTATCATGTCAGCTTTCACTAGGAACTGGCCATATACAGAATCTGTTTCTACTATGTATTTTGCTCTTTTTTATCAGTTTTGCTGATCAGTAGAAATTACATTGTAGTAATGCCGATAATGCTCGCTATATTCATGCACCTTGTGAATCAATGCAGTGTTAGTTGCATTAATGTTTGCACATTAATTGTGTGAGGCGGTCGATGCAAGACCTGATGGTCAAGGAGAGGGAGATAAACTTGTTTTACTTCTCAAGTCAGGTCAAATTCTTTTACCCTCATTTATATAGGCCTTATATTTTACGTCCTATAACTGAACTAGAACACTACTTGAAATAGTGATAACGGCAGGTTTCCATGCACGTAAGCTCCTCGTATTCCACAAATGTTTCATTAATCAATTGAATCAGTGCTAGTCACATCTATTCCATTATGAAAATGATTGAAAACCGATATAATCGCATGCCTTAAATGAAAAAAATTTCTGTTGATTCATCTTTACTGTGCGCATTCATGTTGTTCCTCACACTCTATAATTTAATACCAAATTGCTATCATTTCATGTGTGAAAGGTGGTTATAATAGTTGACATATTACACATTTATGTCATTAGAGCTTATTATCCAAATAGTTGCTTGTACCTCAGACATAGCTAAAAGACAATATCAGGACAACGTTTGCTTTACAGTCACGAGTTTCCATTGGCTATAAATCTGTCGTTTTCTTGGAAATCTTAATTTCATCCTTCACATGCTCCAGTTTCTAGTTTAGGAAATGAATGAATACATTTATGACGGAATCATAGCGAACAAGGATGATACAATGGATGAACAAGACTTTTTGTCCGGTTTTTGGTTGTGGTACTTTTTCTGTTGGTTGTGGTACTTCAATATCATTTATTTAATATTTATAATTGCTATATGTTTACAAGAATTTGTATTATTATGATTTTTATCCAACCTCAAATCTGGGGAAGAAGAGGCAGTGCTTTGACTCATGATGGCTTCATGAAATGTAATCTTGTTTTGAACATCTTCCGGTATCAGATATTCTAAGTGGACAAAAAAGTCCTTTTTTGATCCCTACTCTTACTTGTGGTCCCTTCATGGACAATGCTCGAGACACCCACCCGCCATTACATGGAAAGCAGACGATGAATTTAACTGTGTATTGTCATCTTAAAACAATGTGAACGGGAATTTGAAAATGTTTTGCAACTAAATGATTATCCTCCAAATTTTATGAGTCGCAAAATGCTTGAAATTTCACACACATTAAAAAAGTACAGCATAGGAACGAATTCTTCTACTTCCATATCCCGTATATTTCAGATAATGTTAATCTTAAGATCAAAGCAATCTTTCAAGAATTATGCGACATTATTTCAAATGCTATGCGGCATTATTTCATTGATGCCGTCCCAATCGTCGTTGTTGCCGGCTCCTGAATTAAAGGCCACTATCTATGCATGTAGCCAGTAACTTCCACAGACTTCTACTTGTGTATGAATCATAGCACGCATTCACTACAATAGTAATCATGCCTAGCTTTTTCAAGCATCAATGATATGATGACAGCTATGTTTTGAGGGCGTCAGTGGCAAACTAGAGGGCCGCGTTAGCGGCCCGACAATTTGCCATTGACAGCCCGAAAAAGGAAACAATGTACTTCCATGCATGTTTGCGAATATTTCTTTGGTTTTCATTCCATGAATTCCGGCCATGATTTCCGGGCCGTTAATGAATTTCTGGGCATTATCAAAGATATCAGTCTTATATACATGGTATACAATGAAGATATATTACCTTTCAAATGACGCGCGTAGTGCGTAGCGCCAGACGATTTATGCTGATCATTTGAAAGGTAATATATGCACTGTTGCTGAACATAAAATCTATGACATCAAAAATCCAATATTTTGATCTGCAAAAGACTCAAATCTATGATAGTTATCTACACAGCCCATGCAGCTCAGAACATTGAAGTATGTAAAGCTCTTACTCAGTAACAATATATCAATCATGCCTAGATTTTGAAACCATCAATGAGTCGTACAGCCGAGGTCGCATGGCGGCCGAGGCTGTAAGGATCATTGTTCAATAAAAATGCAAAAGTCATAGTTCTGACAATTCCAAAAGGCGTGCAGACAATCATTGTCCGCACGCTTTTTTTATTTTTCAAAAATGCCATAAAAAACACATGATGACATCAAATTTCTATATGATGACTTCCATAGATTTCTATTGAACAATGTGATTATTATACTGGTTTGGCGTGCGGCAATGACCATAGATACTCATGCGCTAACGCGCATTCGTATCTCATGGTCATTGCCGCACTTCAAACCAGCATAACAATCATACATTGTTACTGAGTAAGTAGGGTTGTAAGCCGGCATTTCACATGTCATTTTTCTATGAAAGTCGTTCATATATCTCCAAATCCAAATCAGACGGCCCTAATTGCATGATTAAGGCCGTCTAATTTGCTATGTAATACCATTGAGGTAGAAGCATTTTCATCGTCCATCTTCGCGTTCTTAGTGAAAATGAAATTGAAGTGATTCCTATGATTCACAATTTGGACTCGTAGATATCTCAAGCTTTACATACTTCAATGTTCTGAGCTGCATGGGCTGTGTAGGAAATCATCATAGATTTTAGTCATTTACAGATCAAAATGTTGGATTTTTGATGTCATAGATTTTATGTTCAGCAACAGTGCATATATTACCTTTCAAATGATCAGCCTAAATCGTCTGGCGCTACGCGCCGACGATTTAGGTTGTCATTTGAAAGGTAATATATCTTCATGACTGATTTTTGAATTTTGATGTCTTCTTTTTTCATCGTTGTATCTGCTTGATAAGTAAGGCCATCTTAACGGTGAAAATCTGCAATAGAAGATGAATTTGCCACTATTTGTTTTAGCAGTTTGGCTTAAACCCCTTCAATCAATACCAACAAATGCTGCTCAGAATATATCACAACATTGTCATCTTGGTTTATCACCTCTAAATTCAAAGAAATCGAAGAAGCTTAGCGGCTTCAAAGTCCTGCCATTACCTCTGGCCTCTACTGGCTGGACTCTGTCCTTCTTTCAAATGCCTGATGTACATTTCAGTCAATAGTGACTCTATATTTTTTATAGATGCTAGCTTTTCTTCACTATAAATATAATTTTTGAGGCTGTGGATCCTACCTGTACAGGGCCGTGCTTGGTTGGGTTTGAGCGTCCAGGATTTAGCGGTCGAAACGTGATCGTCATGACCAAGTTCCTGTTGATGACCTCATTTAGTTTGTGTGCATATTTTGTAGATTTTCATTTCTCTTTTTAGCTTAAGGAACTAATACCAATTTTCTTACACACCTGGTAGATTTTAGAAAGCGTAATCCCGCTGTGATAGCTAGATCTGACATTTTGATTGGAAACAGACCTGTCCTCTTACCATCTGAATGGGCAGACGGTTGCATAGAATCTTTTCAATATACAAAGTGATAAACACTATTTTGAAGAGAACGACTTACTCGCCAATTCATTCCACATGAGGCGAGGAGAACCGTTGTTTGTCCTTCTAGCAAGTATTATAATTTCTAGACATTTTAGGATACTGTTATAGAAAACCAGTTTGGATTCCGAGATGAGTGTGTTGTATTAAGGTAAAGACAATGTTTATATACAAATCAGAGACAATCAATTATTCATTTGAACATAGGTCATCAATCAGCGACTTGCTGCAACATTTAATAACGCGGTCATCAATGAAACTAAAAGATGACGAAATATTCGATGACGTCATACAATGACAACGTCCGAGAAAGTTTCACCAAGGACAATAACGTCCGATATCATTATCAGTTTGACGACACAATGCACCATCCACGACATAACGATTGCTGTCGCAGATACAATAATTTTATTTTTAATCATATTTTGCATTTTCTAAAAAATTAACTGGTCGTTATCTTTTTTTTTTTATTTTGCTACCTTGACGCACTTTGCTACGTTGAATTAAGGATTATGTTCTCAGACAACCAACATGATCAGATAACTGTTGAAACAATGTGGTCGAGCAATCGAAAAAATATTTCATGAGTGCAATCGTTGTAGATAGCAGCTATAAAATGGTAGGTCTTTCTCGATGTTCCTTGAAGAAATGCATCAATAAAAAGTTGCACATATACATGCAGCTGCCATGAAGCATTGCAACAGCAGTTTGGAACAAAATGTTTAAGTCACAATAGGTTTGTGCAATAAACATTTTCACTTCAAGCTTTTTGTATATATTGTGTTGTCTACATTAAGTCATCCTCCTTCCCTCTCATGGATGTACACAAGGCATTTCTACTTCCAGTTGATCACGTTGTTTATAGACGATAGTGCACGAATAATGCATAAGATTTTAGCTTTTCCTCTTTTATGCTGAAGTACACAATGTACACACCAATATTCTTGTTTTTTTGTAAATACATTGACGATAATCTTTAATTGAAGATTGAAATCAATCGCCAAATGCAAATTTATAGGATGCAACAGCATTCTTATACACTCAAACGCTTCTCATGAAAATTCATCAAAAATTCTGTCAATGATTCTGTGAGTTAGCAGAATTCCGTCGAATAGCCTTCTGCTATTATCTCCAACAACAGCACAGTTGAATTGCATGAGTGAGTTGGTTACCTGCTTTGTCCTGATTACAAAATATTTCAGATTTCTTTTTATTGGAACAGATATCCCCGATGCACCTCCTTGGGACGCTAAAGTGTCTCAGCTGAAGTAAGCTGAATCTAGTTGAAGATTTTAAGGGACTTCTAGGCCTCCTAGTTGGCTGTAAATCACAACATTTCAGATTGTCAACTAAAAAAACTGAAGACGGTCGTTAACATTTAAATTAGGTAAGTCTCATGACCTTGGCACGTATTCCAATGTCGTTCAAATTCAGGAGTAAGTCAATAATTTTACGTGGAGATAGCAAATTTGATTGGTGACCTCGGTCAATCATTGAAGGTGCTCTACTCAAAAATGCAAATCCATAAAAACTGAAGGATAAAGCTTACTACAGAAACTGAGCGAAAATTTAGATAAAGGGTTACGAAAAAAATTGAATGTGCATTTGGAATTTTCCATGGAGAAGGGTTTTGGATTGCAAAATTAAATAAAATTTTATCACTTTTCAATAATTCAGACAGTTTTTATTATTTCTTCAAGCACATCATTTGATAAACTCTCAAATTCATCTTCTCATCGATGATTACTAACTTCCCCATTTACCTTCCTGTTTCAGGGTTCGTAACTTCGTCTTGCTGTGATGATTTGGATTTCACCATTCCTGAACTTCTCATGTCCTTTCGATCTTTAATGCAAAACAAATCATTGTCTTTCTTCCAGAGTTGTGAAACAAAAATGAACCTTTTGAAACATGAAAACGAAACTCTTCAACGGAAATACGAACGGATGTGCATCGAGAAAATTGAAAAATACGATGAAAACAGGAATCTGAAGAAGGTAAGAATTCAATTTGATCAAAGTTATGTTGTTTTCTTAACTTCTTTCTTAACTAATACAAAGCAGAGGCGCCAGTAAGAAGGGAAATGTAATTTTCCGAATTTCGCGGGAGTACTGGCATCTCCGCTGTCAAGTAAATGCTATTTTTCATTCTATAATTTTTCAATCTTGGCCCAAATTACATGGACATTGGACAATGAATATATGCGGTGCTAGCTAAGGACAGCGACGCCTCAGGGATAAGATGAGATCGATTCCTCTCTCGGGAGAACGGATTCCCGAATAGAAAGAAGTCCTCAGACCTGCCGTTTGGAATGGCCCAAACTAGCTTAAAATATCTAGTTGAGAGGCTGCACAACAGGCTACTCCGCTTTTATTTATCCTGCTTGTTGTGAAGTCCTTCAGCTTGTTCAGCGATTCTAGATATTTTGCGCTAGTTCAGGCCATTCCGAGCCGCACTGATGAGCCGGTGTAGGGAGAAAAACGCAGCGTCTACGGCTGTCAAGGACGGTTTGTGCTGATATTGTTCAAGTCTGAGGACCTCAATGACCAGGCGAACTGGCACTCTGCGATCTTCATCAAGTACCGTGATTCCGAGACCCGTGATTCTCTGAGATTTTGAGCCAATAATAATTCCGACAGCTAGATCGATTACTAGTGCAAATAGAAGTTACCTTGCAATCAATTTCATCGATCCATGTAATTATTAGCAATAATATTACATCTCTTTTTGCATGTACTTTCCATGGTAATGTGGTAAGTGATTTGCATTTACTCATGCAGGCAGCTATCAAGTTTTATGTTGGTATGGAGAGTTCGAAATAGAGAAAGAAACTTTGGCATGTTTCTATCCGATTTCCCCCCCCCCCCCAGAACTATGACATTGTTCGAGATATAAAAGACTCAATCTAAAGACTGAGATATCGAGATTCTAGGGAATTACAAATTGAATTTGAACATTTCGAAAATGTGTCTACATTGAGACATTGGTAAATTGTTGGATATTTCTAGCTGATGTAATCAAGTGGAAGAAGTTCCAACTTCCGCGAACAAGTCAACTCCACTTAGAGAATTGTATTGAAATGGTCTTTGAAAACGTGATCTTTGCTGATCACCTTGCAAGAATTATCTGATAATTACACTTGACAAACACGCACACACCTGTTACATCTGACGATAATGCAATTCCAATATATTAACTCCATTCGTATTAAATTCTAACAGTTGTGAAAAATTCGATGATGTTCTAGGAATCTGCTGCCTTCTCTGATAAATGAAAATCAACAATTTACACATTGCAGCTGATGCTCTTCACTTCGTCTAGATTTCCTGCTCAGTTAAAACTTGCCTAGAAGTAATTAACGATTACCTCTTAACTTATTATTTGAGGTCCTCGTTTCCCTGCATTTTTCATCGTCCACGAAGATCTTCGATGGGACATGGGTTTGGGTAATTTCTTTTCTTAATAGTTTCGGTGTCAGATTCATCATACTGCGGCCACATCTCGTTACTTTCCAGACCATTTCTCAATTGGAATCTGAAATTCAAAGTTTGACATCAGAAATTGAAGAACTTCGAGCGTCCGAGACTGAAACAAGAAATACTACTGGAGAAACAACTCGACGGATTCAGTAAGTAGTATTTTATTGTTATCTTATGAATGTTGAAAACTCCAGCTGCTAATTTGTCTTCATTCTTGATTCGAATTATTAATACAACGGATTGTGCAGAGTCATAGATAAGTCAATCTTACTTATTTTCATACCTTATTGCCTACTGAAACTGCTATTTAGCCAAATTTAGATGCTGTGGTATCATACAAGACATCTCACTAACTGTGATTGATTCAGAGAATGTTTGGGTTTGATAGTTTTTCGGTCAGTCTTTTCAGCTGTTCGGCAGATACATCTTTATTGCATCTTCGTAAAGTGGTCCCCGTTTGGTGATCGTGTGGAAATTAGCCCTAAATCAACCGCACGTCTCCTCGGCGGTTTCCGTAGCGTCCCGCCACCCCCCCCCCCATTTGAGGGACTGGGCTGGGCAATCCACTACCATCCTTTATTAGTTCTGAGGAATTTTATCAATGTGAAGCAAAATGAAATGCTGAAATGTAGAAAAACTGTGAAGAACGTTGCTACGGATGTAGTCTTGATCATCGTCAACATAATCATTTTTGTGATGACCTTTAATGTGCTTTTTTCAGGTCTTTAGAAACCGAAAATGAAAATTTGAAGGTTTCCAGAGATCGGCTGCAAAACCAGAAGGATGATTTGAAATCTGAATTGCAATCAACATGTCAACGCGTGGAAAAAGAGCGGGAGAACTGGACAATTCGTGAGCAAGAGTTTTCTGAGGTGAGACTTTAAGCTGTCGACAGGGATGCTGCATTAAGTGGTTGCAGAATGCAGGTGTGGGAAGATGTGACAACATGTGACATTTTTTCATCTCAAAATAAAATGTGACATAATGTGTATTTTTCATTGTTAGTGCGACAAAATGTGACAAATTCACATAACCAGAAAATAATTTGACAGAAGTAATGTTTTTACGGTAGTATGACATAGTATAATGAGGTTTAAACTCACAGAGGAGCATCAACTTCGTCTGAGTGAAATAACGACAACATTATTCTTTGACTTTGATTTGTATTCGGAATATGTAAGATAGATACGTTTTCCGTGCTCCCATTGGTGACTTGCACTTCCGCCAGGTAAATCGTGATGTTACTAGTTCGCTTGTTTAAAGTTGACTTTTAGCTTGATGGCCTAATTGCAACATTCATTCCATGTGGTCATGCGTTTTTCGGTTGTTATTTCCAGATCGCAGTAGTCCTTGCGAAGTTGTAGTTCCGATAATGCACGCAATCCTAGGAATAATGGCAATTGTAACAAAACTGAGTGATATTTCTTCACTGAAAACAGAATTACGAATAAAAGTACTCTTTTTTGGTGCGAATTTATATTGTCTGTGAATTCATTTTGTTGAATTAATTCCGAATGCGTGCTTATTGTTTACTATCCAAATGAATTCAAGGCATTAAAAATAATCATAATTGCAACGTTTGGGTGTAATTTTTCACTTAAAACAAAAATAAAGGTGTCAAGGTCTCATCCATGGTTTGTTTCGCTGTTGCCACAAATCTCGGGGCAACTGTTAGATATCTTAAATGCCAATTTCTATGAAACTCCTTAGATGACAAAAAGTAGTAATAATAAAGTATAGGTTTCTAGATCTTGTCCCATTATAACGTGCTTGATATACATTCATCGATAGGGCAACAAAAATGGCAATGTCGAAAGCTGCCAATTTCCTGCATATCATGTGTCAAAATTTGTACATATGTTTCCATCAGCATGTGACGAAATGTGAAATTTATGTCAATGGGCATGTGACAAAATGTGTCACAGATCCAAATGTGGCGGCCCACCCCTGAGGATGCCTTCCTGGCTAATTCACGCTTTCAACAGATGGTCCGGTGGCCTTGTGGTTAGAGGGTATGCTTACACGTCCTCTAGCTCCAATGTCGCTGGTTCAAACCTACCCACGACTGATGAGACCCAACAGGTCGAATGCGGAATCACTGCTAATTAAGTAATATTCAAGAACAGGTAGTTTGCAGTAAAAAAAGTTTCCTTCGTTGACGATTTCCAGGAGTAACATGACGTGTTCATTGTAGTGACATTTCCATTGCATTTGTGAAGAGACACTGAGGTGCATATTGTGTGTGGTTCATTTGCTTATGCATCTGCGGAATTCGAAGCACAAGTTATTTCCCATCTTCATAAGACATTTGACGCTTCAAAACACAAGCTAATAAAGGGAAGATGAGGTTGGTCATTCTATGCTGCTAGGAGAAATTTACGATTGCTAATGCAATGCGCAATCGCCTGTGTACACTTCTGAGTCTCTTAACACAACTCGGATTACATCTGCGGCTGGAAATGATCGATAAAGAATAAATGTCAAATGCATTATCTCTCTTGCGAAGGTGTCTTTGACTCTTTCCTTTGATAGCAAAGTCAATTGTCAAACATTTCATCTAGTTCTGCTTGACCATGCATCTCAGGCTGCTTGCTTTGCAGTGAGCACGAATTCTGCCTGCGTTGAACGATGAAATAAAAATTGCAATTATCACAGTAATAGGAAAGTAGGGAACTAACTTTTAGTGACTATTTATCAAGCAAACATCTCTGATAAACTAATGGCATTTCACCTAGATAATTGTTTGGCAAATCTTTGCTGTTAAAAGCTAGTTTCAGATTAATTTACTAAGAGAATGTGTTAATATCGGAAGCCTTATGATATCTTCTGTTATTGGCCCGTCATCGAGTTGAAATTTCAATGAAATTCACATTAAATGTCGAGTTTGTTAGACTACTTGCTTGCTTGGCAGAACCGCTGTTCTCCGTGTCAAAATTTTTGGGAATATCAAACTCATGATGGCTGCCTTATCTTAGTGAGCCTTAGGAGCTGGCCCGGCCGGTTCTAAGGAGTGAATCGGCAATGGTAACCTGACCAGTTTTCCGCCCTGAGCTGTAGTCTTCGAATTTGTGCTTCCATATTCGCATCATTCTGTTGGAGCATCTTACTCCTGCATGTGATCGATGTACGCAGGGCATCGTTATGTCAACTGTTGTGGCCGCTTGGCGATAACTAGCGTGATTTATCAAATGAATTGTGGAATTTCGCGAAATTTCCGGTGTCTGTAACTTGCAAAATGTCACAGGACCTCGCAGGAAGCAATGACTGTTGAATTTTACTTGTCTAGCTCCAGTTCGATGTGGCGTGCGTTTGCAGTCACTATTGCACTGCAGTCTGTAGTCTTTATTGCACTGGAAACAGTAAGCCGCTCATGGAGAGATTATCATTTCAAGGAGGATTGATGCCTCCATTTGAAGGCACAGAATTAGGTTGTTTAAGCGTGTCCCTTGCAAGTGCAAATTGATTCAAAGCGATGGCACATGCAGGAACTTACTAAGTGGAGAAAAAATCTCGAATGCCTTACAGAGATAGGAAAAATAGTTGTGCGTCACTTGCGGATTGCTGTGAATTCCTTCAAAATGCTCCTATCGCCATGACTCCTTCAGCTTCGAAGAATTCAGATCATTGCGCAAAAATCTCGATAATGTTGGTCTTTCCGATCATTAGTAAAAAAGATAGCAGGCGCACGAAAAAACGTTCACAAACTTCTCTGTAGAACTTGACATCGTCTATCTCTCTTTGCTGTAACAAGCGAATTTCAATGGGTGAATCTTACTGTTTACGATTTGTTAGCCTATCAGTGTTTCTGTGCGGTCACCCCTTGTTGATGACAGTCACTGAAACCTTGATCAATTTGGCGTGTTTAATGTTGAACTGGCTGCTCATTGTTCGATTGCTATGGTGTTAAGTCAGCAGATTGTACAATGCTTGTTTCAGTGCTCCCTTTCTAGTCAAACAGAGGAAAAGGCGACCTGTCTTATTCGCTTGTAAGGGTCTTTCGCCGTTCGGTTAACCGACAGTGAAAAGAATAGACTTGGCTGTGAAGTGTTTTGCATTAATTTCTAACATAAGTGAACATTGCTCATGCCGAATTTTGTCTTTCAACTGAACAGCCTATTAAATGTGTCGAGAACCTCTAAAGCTTTTTAGGTGTGTCAAATAAAGCACCTGCAGCATCGATGACATGTTATTCGTGAGTTTACCAAATTGCATGTTTATATCATATTACTTATATAATTGCCTATTAACTTGTCTTCATCATGCTCATCAACTTGTGGAATTCAAGTGTACATGAACATCAAGGTACATAAAAAAGGAGATTTGAAAAATTTTAAACCACACTTAGAAACGACGTTTGTTGAGAGCGCGGTTGATGAAAAATGCATGTTTATAACAAGCTTTTACAGCAATGCTTATCAATAAAACTTCAAACTTTTCAAAAGCGTGTTTTTAAAGACATTTTTGAAAGCTCGTTTTTCAGCAATTTTTGGGCATAGACATCACGTTGCGTGACAAAACTGTCATTCAATTGATTAGACTTCATTATTTAGTGGCAAAAGGGCCTTCATTTGTATTCAAAAAAATGTGTCTAATTATTTAGTAACATTCAACCTATCCTAAATGTGCTCTGCGCTAATGTATACAATCAAACCCATCTGAATCTTGTGGAAGCTGGGAATATGTTATTGAAGCCAATGTTTATTAGCTTGCATTTAATTAAATCTTGTCTCAAATGTCACTATCTCAAAATTTCTAAAAAGTGTTTTAGAACACCATTTTTTAATCCTACTCGTCTGTTTCCCTCTCCTTTGGTCAATTTTGGTGGAAATGTTGGAAACTGTTCGCATGGTTCCATTTAACGCTTTTTCCACAAAGTAATTTGAAAATTGGTAGTGTCGACATGCATTGAAAATCGAAAACATCATTGAGTATGAGCGATCGTTGCGTTTTAACCAATGCTCTAGTCATCTCTTCTTACCTTGAAACAAATTGATGTATAATTGAGCCGATTTCAAAATGCGGAATATTTGATTGATCGGGTAACGTGAGATTTTTCTTACGAATGGTAAATGTGTCGATTTAGAACGTCTATCGAGGGAAACATTCGTGTTCAGACAGCTAGGAAATGAGATGAGAAAGAAAAATATATGTTGTACACTCGTACCCGCCCTCCTTTCCCCATCTCTGAGCAAGAATTCGTCGCTACACAGCAGTGTCTGTCGATGCTATGAGAGTTCATTTTGTCACTTCTCTTCATTGTTGGTAAAACTCCTGTTTGTGCACTGTATTATGAACCAGGTGTTGTACGAAATGAGTTTGAATATCTTGATGTCAACATGTAGAATCAAACTGAAGTATTTTACTAACAGTTACAATTAGCAGGAAGCAGCTGTGTTCTGAAGTTTATGTGAAAACGCTTTCTGTGTTATTTATTGCAGCATTTGTCTTTCTAAAACCGACTTATCGCGCGCGAGGACATAAATTGTGATCAGAGAAAAAAAGTATTAAGCTATTTATCTTTGCACGAGTTCTGTAAGTATCTTTATATTTTCACAGAACTACCAGAATCTATGATCATGAATCCTTAATGCAATTAAGCTGGATATCTTGCAATTTTGAAAATCAGAACTTTATATTTCACAGAACTATCGGTGGGGCGGGGGATGATTCTCAATATCGAGAAGTGGGTTCAAAATTCAATTGGCATGGGGGTTTTTCGTTGTCTTCTCCATCCATTGTACATTCTGATGGTTCTTCTAGGGTATTTTCTTGTAGGGGATGAAAAGTAAAAGTTAAAGCGTTGTGGTTTAATGAATATTTCAATGCAAGAGTGTAAAAAGACTGGGTAACTCTTGATTTTGATGCACATCACACTTAGAAAGCATACTTATATATGAAGCTATAAATCTAGAGATTATAGCACTGTGAAATATAAAGTTTTCTATGTAATTGACCAGACGACGGGAGAGCATAATGATTATCGGAAAAGCAAAGTCAAAACTCCTCAATCAGTTTTCGGTCGTCTATGTAATTGAAGCTAAAAATCCGACAGATCTTTGGCATCCAGCGCCATCAGTGGTCAATCGTACAACAACGTTGCTGTTTTCATCTTTAAAATTATGCTGTCTAATGTGGAGTACAACTATTTTGAAGAACTCATGAAATTGAAATTTATGCATGTATCTTTTTGTAAGTTGCACCTTGAAAATCGTGACGCTGGTTGTAGTTGATGCATTTCAATAAGTATAGAATGACAAGACTTGGAGATTTCCTATTTTGCATTAGAAAGTCATACCACCTTTGTCAGCCATTTTCTTTCTGACGTGTACAAATCGGCCATTTTGGTAATGTAGTTTTGCATCATTGGTGGTCAAAAGCAGAAAACTATTCGTTATATTCGTTATAGTCATTGTGAAAATATTTGGTGTCCACTCCTGCTGTATAACGCTTTGGTAACCAAAATAGAGATGCTTGTAGATAAAATAGTCAATGCTTGGTGCCGACTTGTACAGTCAGCCGTCTGCACTACAGCATCATTAGACTATCACGCAGTAAGAAGCTTGGGAACTCGCATTTTCACTTGATGGCTGGTGCAAGGGGTTTGATCTTGATCTCTTTCATGTTCATTATAGCTTTCGGGCTGTTAGTTTGACCTATGCAAAAATCATCACATAAATTGCATTTTAGGTCACAAATTACAAGCCGGTCAGTGCAGGAATTGTTTTGCGGTAGAGCAGAGTGAAGATGACACACATCATATTTTATGTTAGTCTGGTATCTTCTTGAGAACAGTCTCTAAAGTGGGATCAAGCTTGCAGATGATTTCAATAAGGTCACATAGTTAGGCGAGTTTGTTTAATTTACGGTAACTAAGCAACTATCACTAACGAAGTTTATCGTGCGGTATTTATATATCTGCATATCCATCTTTATAAATCATTTCATTTTCTGTCTTATTTCCTTTTCATATGACCCTATTATTATGCAATTTAATGCGTGGAGGAATGTCCCTCCTAATCGCCAAAAGTGCCACCACTACCACCTATATACCCGAAATATGCACTACTTTAATTTCGAACTTCTACTTCCACCCTGAATTCGTGCCAATTTCAAATCTAATTCTTCGATGCGAAGAATTGTGTCCAGAAGCCCTTCATTCATATCAAGGATATTATAAAGTGATTCTCAGCTACTGCCACCATAAACCTAAATGCGTTTTCATAGACTTTGTTGCATTTTCATTTTTGGATTTAAGTTGTGTCAAACAGCCTATTGATATATCTAATTTGTAATTTGTCTACATTTTAATCGATTTTGTGGTAATACTTACATTTCTTGTTTTACCAAAATTGTCGAGCTTAACTGTCTTATTTTCAAGCTACCGTGTGAAAGGGAAGTTTCAGACATCCAAGTTAGGTGCGACTTATACACGGGTAGTTACCGTCTTTTGAAGGTATCCTAGCCATACAGGCAGCAGCCTACAGATAATAGTTTGTTCTATCATCAATATCTGATAGTTTAGCGTCTCTGCTCCCCCTTATTGAGGGCTTGGACGGTGCTGACATAGTCAGACTTTAATCTGGAGTGTTGTCATCTTCTAGTCCGGATGCCCTTCCTGACGACTTCCAATGACATTTGAGGAGTTCGACCTCTGGATCGACGGATCGCTACCCAAGCACTTAATCGGCGCACCATCTCTGTAATGCACGTATTAAACTTCAGCGACCTCTAGCAGACATTGCTACAACGAATGAAATATGAAAGCAAAGGTGAAGCTGATGAGCTGCATGTACCTATAGACACACATTATATCAGCAATAATAAATTAGAAGCAACATCTGTTGCCCACGCTAAACAAGCGATCTACCTTATACCACAATCTTCACAATTAGCGGCTACCTACGTGCATCGATTTTGTGATGTTGATGGAATGAAATATTTTCTCAACATTCCGCAGCTCTCTTGTCGTAGAAAGATGTAATTTTCTAAATAGTGTGAATTCGGGATGATAATTGACATCATAATGCTTTCCCAATGAATAACAAACACATCTACATGAGTCATCTCAATTCAGCGATTTGAGGTTACGTTGAGGCGATTTGAGGCGCACGTAAACCGCCAGATTTTAGACTTATTACTCCTCAAATATTCATCTGATCGTCATGAAATTTCGACTCATACTAGTTTGGAGTATAGGATTTATGATGATTATATCTGTTGAACAGAGAATTGTCAGAAAATTCTGATTCTATTGACCGAATGACATGTACTCATTTTGTTGACATCGAAAATCTAGATCAAGTTAGTTAACAGAACATGAATCGTATTCTGCACAACGAATTGTGCGCAGTCTTGAAGTGAATATTGTTCAGTTACTTCCATGTCATATAAAATACCATTCGACGATTAAATCACCATCTGAAAAGAATCGAACATAGAAGAATGGATGATTATTCGGTTGCAGAACGAGCAAAATGCGCGGCTTGGTACGAATGGCACAAGAGTCCAGTGGAGGTACAAAGGCTTTATCATTCAGAGTATGGCAAGAACGCGAGAGCACCAGATGCCCGTACCATAAAGCGGTGGCACACAAACCTGTTGACCAGTGGTAGTGTGATGACTGTCAAGCGGGACCGGTCATCTTCTGAACGAACGGAGCAGAATGTGGAACGAGTTGTGCAGCACTTCGAGGAGGATCTACCGTCGTGCATCTAATGCGCTTCAAGTGAGTCGCCGCACTATCCAGCGCATCCGTACAAGGTCCAGGTGGTGCAGCGATTACACGAAGAAGATCTGGAAAACCGAATGGAGTTCGCAGAACAGGAGCTACAGCGCATCCAAATCCAAGCCAACCTGAGCCATTTAGTGGAACTAACCTGGTCCGATGAAGCTCACTTCCATCTGGATGGTGGTGTGAATCGCCACAATTGTCGTTATTGGGCCAACCAGAACCCTCACTGGATCAAGCAAGAGTCTATGCACTCGCCACGCACCACAGTCAGGGCGGCAATCAGCCAATCAGGTATCTACGGACCGTTCTTCTTCGACACCTCCGTCAACAAGGATCGGTATCTCAAGATACTACAGGAGGAATTTTTGGCCAGCGGTGCAGTCGGACAGAAGAGGCAGGAGCATCATATTCATGCAGGATGGTGCACCTCCACACTGGGGACTTCCTGTGCGTGAGTGGTTGAACAAGAAGATGCCTAACAGATGGATGGGACGTGGATCTCCTAACATGCCCTGGCCACCACGTTCACCTGACGCCTTGCGATTTCTTCTTGCGAGGTTTTGTCAAGTCCAAGGTTTACCATACACGGCCAACATCCATGCAAGACCTGAAGGACCGCATCATACAAGCATTTCAAGAAGTGACAACTGAGATGTGTCGAGAAACTGCTCTGGCCTACCAAAAGCGACTCGAATCCGTCCTCGAGAATGGAGGAGGACACGTTGAAGTTCGATGACTACTAACACTTTTTTCTTATGTTTTTCATTTAATAAATGTTTTCTATGACATTTACCTTAATTCGTTTTGGTCATTATTGATAAAGACGTGGGGGAAATAAAGGGAAAAGTTTATCATTAAATTTTACATATTAAGATACATTGTTGGTATGTCAATTTTACTACACGTCATTCGGTCAATAGAATCAGAATTTTCTGACAATTCTCAGTACAACAGGTATAATCATCATAAATCCTATACTCCAAATCAGAGGTCTCCAAAGTACGGCCCGCGGGCCGGAGGGGTTTTAATCCGGCCCGCCGAGCTCTCCTTCAAAATTATAAAACAAATGTCGAAAAACAGGCCTTGCCGAAATCATACAAAAACAAATATACTTTATAACCCTTTTAACACGCTTGACAAATCTAGAGCTGAAACAAACGCAAGACGACGCTAATTGATAAGCGCACAAGATAATGATTGTCTGATGAACATTTGAATGCTTTGCTTGTTATTGGAACCACTCATTTTGAACCTCAGTTGGACAAAATTTTGTCAGAAATGAAACAATTTCATATTTCCCCTATTGATCGAAGTTAAAAAACATGTTAAATGTTGCTGATATTATATGCATTGTAATTATGTAGTGAATAAATAACATTTTTTAATTATTAATTCACTGTTTATTTACATTGCATGTATTTTGGTAAAATAAATAATTTGGAACCTTGCCTGCGAAGCTTTAAAAATTCAGCAATGTGGCCCTCCGCTGGACCACTGCTCCAAATTAGTGTGAGTCGAAATTTCATGACGATCGGATGAATATTTGAGGAGTAATAAAAGTTTAAAATCTGGCGGTTTACGTGCGCCACCCTGTAGAACATCACATCGAATAACGAAAAGATATACAACCAAGTCATGTATATTCAGAGTACTTTATCTACTTTATCAATGGTCGGAGTATCCAAGTTTATGAATTGTTAGTGTCTGAGCTTGCAAACCGTGGTTTTGTCACTTTGCCTCAAGGGATAACACTATTTCAGATACTTAAGTTTACAATGAATATCTTTCCAATTCTTGTTTTGTTTATTTTGTTTTTGTGCTAATTTTCTTCATAGCTTGTACAGGGTGGCCGCATATTCACGAATATACAAGATTAAATGCGAATTTTATGTGCGATACACTAAATTCAAGAGCAATAAGTATTTGGAAGAAGCATGAACTGTACTCAGAATATTTTAACTGTGATAGTAGGCTTACACTTACTGATTTCATGAAAACGTGGAATATAATCGGGTAAATTCCAATAAACACAGTAAATGTGGTCTTTTCAGGGTAGTGGTTATTTGCTTTTTATTTCAGGACGGAAATTTCAAAATTGTTTTCAGTTATCCTTACAGAATGCTATTTTAAGGTAATCGTCAAGAAATAAGAAATGGATGAAAATGGACGGTATAACTTGATGTAATTCAAATTAAAATATAGTAACCTTAATCGGAAGGCAATAAACGTAAACTCTAGCTTAAGAAGGGCAGCCAGACACCGAATGTTCTAATCGAATTATATTACAGAGAATAATAAAACATAATACATACAACTTATGTTGTAGGATGTCAGTTGAATACTTTCTCTTCATACGATGAAACTCCTTTACCTCCTTTAACTTGCGTTAGCTGCATTTTGTAGTGTTTACAGAAAACTCGTGCGAGAATCGTTTTTGAGTCATCCATGGATTTGGTATTCCGAAAGTGAGATACATTTGGGAATAAATTTCTATTGTCTGGACTCTGTCTGGTGACGCACGAAGCACGATTATTGAAGGCATGTCTTTGCATCCATTATTTGTCCATTTCTGACTGATCATGGATAGAAAAGTGTCAGCTTTAGAGTTGCCCGTGTGAACGCGCCCCTGCCTGCAACTATTGCATGATCACATCGTGCATCGTGTGAAAAGTTTAGTAATGGCATCTAATCGACGTACACTGCTAATTGGGGCATTTTCCCTCAATTCAAGACAATAAAAACAAGCGACTTTTTAGCATTTTTGTTCAACCACTCTGCAGGATCCTGATCTTCACCTCATAATTGTGCATTACCAAACATTGCTCTTCCATCATAAACAACATGTAACAGGTCGCAGACTACAGATAGCTCTACCATCATAGTTACCTGCGGATGAATATTGTAAATCATCTAGCTGCTTAAATCTTGCGGACAGACCTCATGTTTTCACTACGTTGTGATTTTTGTAGTGAGTGTATTTTTATTTTTACGGTTTAGCGGATTCGATCATTACATTTCACAAAATTTGATAATTATAATGCATGCATATAATAATAGTTAATATAGTAACTTCATGCAATGTATAATTGTGGTAAACAGAATGGAGGGTAAGAAATGCGTGTACAGCTTAAATCCACTTCACAAATCAAAAATAAGCTAATCTGTTCTATACTTCCAATCAGCAATTTCATTTAGTTTCTTTTTTCAAAGGTATATGTTTGCTTCCGTATTTTCGTTCAAACTTCATTCCTGAGAACAGATATATCCCTTGTCGGCTTAAAGGAGTGTCTATGTTTGTCTGCATCCATTGTAAGATATCAGGGCCCCAAGGGTGGTGCAGGGTTGCTACCTTTTTCAGTTTAGTGCTGGGTGGAATGTTACTACCCTTGGTCCCACTCCGCACCTTCCAGTGCATTGTTTACCTAACCGGAAGGTCTGGTGCCTTTGAGAACAGTCCCTCTGACAGCTGGCAAAGACCACACAACGGGATTCCTTTTGGGAGCATGTAAGTCCGAGAGCACGTGCTTGATAGTTGTGTGTGGGGTAGCGGTAGTTTGGTCTGGTTACTTGGTGTCAGGACTGGTTCTTGTTGGATTCCTGGCCCCTATCAGCTAGTGGTTTTGACTGGGGGAAGCACCCCTGTAACTGGCAATGTGTACCAGTGACACTAGAGTCAGCGCTAGTGATACGTCCATGATAATGAGGAGGATTGCTGAAAGGGCTGTTCTTGTTGGGAGTCAGCATGACACTGGTGCAAACGAACTGGAGTTAAGGAGCAGATATTCGACCGAGTTCGTCTCAATAAAGTGTCCGTGTATGCCTGCATTTGTTGGAGGATCATCAATATTGTTTCGTCTTTATGATGCTCCCTTCTCAAGTTGTGTGATGTTAATTCTATTCTTGGACCTAGTTATTGAGGAAAATACATAACTCATGCATCATAGAAGAAGAGATAAGGAATCAACATGAATTGATAGCATATCAATATGTAAGTCCTTATCACCTATCACTCCGCTCCTCTATCCGCCTACATAGCCGTCGCCTCCAAACCTCCATCCGCCTGCCCAGTCGTCGCCTCCGAACCTCCATCCGCCTGCCCAGTCGTCGCCCATGATCATCTATCCGTCTGAGCGGTCGTCGCCTCCGAACCTCCATCCGCCTGCCCAGTCGTCGCCTCCGAACCTCCATCCGCCTGCCCAGTCGTCGCCTCCGAACCTCCATCCGCCTGCCCAGTCGTCGCCTCCGAACCTCCATCCGCCTGCACAGTCGTCGCCTCCGAACCTCCATCCGCCTGCACAGTCGTCGCCTCCGATCCTCTATCCGCCTGCCCAGTCGTCGCCTCCGAACCTCCATCCGCCTGCACAGTCGTCGCCTCCGAACCTCCATCCGCCTGCACAGTCGTCGCCTCCGAACCTCCATCCGCCTGCACAGTCGTCGCCTCCGAACCTCCATCCGCCTGCCCAGTCGTCGCCTCCGAACCTCCATCCGCCTGCACAGCCGTCGCCTCCGAACCTCCATCCGCCTGCCCAGTCGTCGCCCATGATCATCTATCCGTCTGAGCGGTCGTCGCCTCCGAACCTCCATCCGCCTGCACAGTCGTCGCCTCCGAACCTCCATCCGCCTGCCCAGTCGTCGCCTCCGATCCTCCATCCGCCTGCCCAGTCGTCGCCTCCGATCCTCTATCCGCCTGCCCAGTCGTCGCCTCCGAACCTCCATCCGCCTGCTCAGTCGTCGCCTCCGAACCTCCATCCGCCTGCCCAGTCGTCGCCTCCGAACCTCCATCCGCCTGCACAGTCGTCGCCTCCGAACCTCCATCCGCCTGCATAGTCGTCGCCCATGATCATCTATCCGCCTGCCCAGTCGTCGCCTCCGAACCTCCATCCGCCTGCCCAGTCGTCGCCTCCGAACCTCCATCCGCCTGCCCAGTCGTCGCCTCCGAACCTCCATCCGCCTGCCCAGTCGTCGCCTCCGAACCTCCATCCGCCTGCCCAGTCGTCGCCTCCGAACCTCCATCCGCCTGCCCAGTCGTCGCCTCCGAACCTCCATCCGCCTGCACAGTCGTCGCCTCCGAACCTCCATCCGCCTGCCCAGTCGTCGCCTCCGAACCTCTATCCGCCTGCCCAGTCGTCGCCTCCGAACCTCCATCCGCCTGCCCAGTCGTCGCCTCCGAACCTCCATCCGCCTGCACAGTCGTCGCCTCCGAACCTCCATCCGCCTGCCCAGTCGTCGCCTCCGAACCTCCATCCGCCTGCCCAGTCGTCGCCTCCGAACCTCTATCCGCCTGCCCAGTCGTCGCCTCCGAACCTCCATCCGCCTGCCCAGTCGTCGCCTCCGAACCTCCATCCGCCTGCCCAGTCGTCGCCTCCGAACCTCCATCCGCCTGCCCAGTCGTCGCCTCCGAACCTCCATCCGCCTGCCCAGTCGTCGCCTCCGAACCTCCATCCGCCTGCCCAGTCGTCGCCTCCGAACCTCCATCCGCCTGCCCAGTCGTCGCCTCCGAACCTCCATCCGCCTGCCCAGCCGTCGCCTCCGAACCTCCATCCGTCTGAGCTGTCGTCGCCTCCGAACCTCTATCCGCCTGCCCAGTCGTCGCCTCCGAACCTCCATCCGCCTGCCCAGTCGTCGCCTCCGAACCTCTATCCGCCTGCCCAGTCGTCGCCTCCGAACCTCCATCCGCCTGCCCAGTCGTCGCCTCCGAACCTCCATCCGCCTGCCCAGTCGTCGCCTCCGAACCTCCATCCGCCTGCACAGTCGTCGCCTCCGAACCTCCATCCGCCTGCCCAGTCGTCGCCTCCGAACCTCCATCCGCCTGCCCAGTCGTCGCCTCCGAACCTCCATCCGCCTGCCCAGTCGTCGCCTCCGAACCTCCATCCGCCTGCCCAGTCGTCGCCTCCGAACCTCTATCCGACTGCCCAGTCGTCGCCTCCGAACCTCTATCCGCCTGCCCAGTCGTCGCCTCCGAACCTCCATCCGCCTGCACAGTCGTCGCCTCCGATCCTCTATCCGCCTGCCCAGTCGTCGCCTCCGAACCTCCATCCGCCTGCCCAGTCGTCGCCTCCGAACCTCCATCCGCCTGCCCAGTCGTCGCCTCCGAACCTCCATCCGCCTGCCCAGTCGTCGCCTCCGAACCTCCATCCGCCTGCCCAGTCGTCGCCTCCGAACCTCTATCCGCCTGCCCAGTCGTCGCCTCCGAACCTCCATCCGCCTGCCCAGTCGTCGCCTCCGAACCTCCATCCGCCTGCCCAGTCGTCGCCTCCGAACCTCCATCCGCCTGCCCAGTCGTCGCCTCCGAACCTCCATCCGCCTGCCCAGTCGTCGCCTCCGAACCTCCATCCGCCTGCCCAGTCGTCGCCACCGATCCTCCATCCGCCTGCCCAGTCGTCGCCTCCGAACCTCCATCCGCCTGCCCAGTCGTCGCCTCCGAACCTCCATCCGCCTGCCCAGTCGTCGCCTCCGAACCTCCATCCGCCTGCCCAGTCGTCGCCTCCGAACCTCTATCCGCCTGCCCAGTCGTCGCCTCCGAACCTCCATCCGCCTGCCCAGTCGTCGCCTCCGAACCTCCATCCGCCTGCCCAGTCGTCGCCTCCGAACCTCCATCCGCCTGCCCAGTCGTCGCCTCCGAACCTCCATCCGCCTGCCCAGTCGTCGCCTCCGAACCTCTATCCGCCTGCCCAGTCGTCGCCTCCGAACCTCCATCCGCCTGCCCAGTCGTCGCCTCCGAACCTCCATCCGCCTGCCCAGTCGTCGCCTCCGAACCTCCATCCGCCTGCCCAGTCGTCGCCTCCGAACCTCCATCCGCCTGCCCAGTCGTCGCCTCCGAACCTCCATCCGCCTGCCCAGTCGTCGCCTCCGAACCTCCATCCGCCTGCCCAGTCGTCGCCTCCGAACCTCCATCCGCCTGCCCAGCCGTCGCCTCCGAACCTCCATCCGTCTGAGCTGTCGTCGCCTCCGAACCTCTATCCGCCTGCCCAGTCGTCGCCTCCGAACCTCCATCCGCCTGCCCAGTCGTCGCCTCCGAACCTCTATCCGCCTGCCCAGTCGTCGCCTCCGAACCTCCATCCGCCTGCCCAGTCGTCGCCTCCGAACCTCCATCCGCCTGCCCAGTCGTCGCCTCCGAACCTCCATCCGCCTGCACAGTCGTCGCCTCCGAACCTCCATCCGCCTGCCCAGTCGTCGCCTACGAACCTCCATCCGCCTGCCCAGTCGTCGCCTCCGAACCTCCATCCGCCTGCCCAGTCGTCGCCTCCGAACCTCCATCCGCCTGCCCAGTCGTCGCCTCCGAACCTCTATCCGACTGCCCAGTCGTCGCCTCCGAACCTCTATCCGCCTGCCCAGTCGTCGCCTCCGAACCTCCATCCGCCTGCACAGTCGTCGCCTCCGAACCTCCATCCGCCTGCCCAGTCGTCGCCTCCGAACCTCTATCCGCCTGCCCAGTCGTCGCCTCCGAACCTCCATCCGCCTGCACAGTCGTCGCCTCCGAACCTCCATCCGCCTGCCCAGTCGTCGCCTCCGAACCTCCATCCGCCTGCACAGTCGTCGCCTCCGATCCTCCATCCGCCTGCCAGTCGTCGCCTCCGAACCTCCATCCGCCTGCACAGTCGTCGCCTCCGAACCTCCATCCGCCTGCACAGTCGTCGCCTCCGAACCTCCATCCGCCTGCCCAGTCGTCGCCTCCGAACCTCCATCCGCCTGCCCAGTCGTCGCCTCCGAACCTCCATCCGCCTGCCCAGTCGTCGCCTCCGAACCTCCATCCGCCTGCCCAGTCGTCGCCTCCGAACCTCTATCCGCCTGCCCAGTCGTCGCCTCCGAACCTCCATCCGCCTGCCCAGTCGTCGCCTCCGAACCTCCATCCGCCTGCCCAGTCGTCGCCTCCGAACCTCCATCCGCCTGCCCAGTCGTCGCCTCCGAACCTCCATCCGCCTGCGCTGTCGTCGCCTCCGAACCTCCATCCGCCTGCCCAGTCGTCGCCTCCGAACCTCCATCCGCCTGCCCAGACGTCGCCTCCGAACCTCCATCCGCCTGCCCAGTCGTCGCCTCCGAACCTCCATCCGCCTGCCCAGTCGTCGCCTCCGAACCTCCATCAGTCTGAGCTGTCGTCGCCTCCGAACCTCCAACCGCCTGCCCAGTCGTCGCCTCCGAACCTCCATCCGCCTGCCCAGTCGTCGCCTCCGAACCTCCATCCGCCTGCCCAGTCGTCGCCTCCGAACCTCCATCCGCCTGCCCAGTCGTCGCCTCCGAACCTCCATCCGCCTGCCCAGTCGTCGCCTCCGAACCTCCATCCGCCTGCCCAGTCGTCGCCTCCGAACCTCCATCCGCCTGCCCAGACGTCGCCTCCGAACCTCCATCCGTCTGAGTGTCGTCGCCTCCGAACCTCTATCCGCCTGCCCAGTCGTCGCCTCCGAACCTCCATCCGCCTGCCCAGTCGTCGCCTCCGAACCTCTATCCGCCTGCCCAGTCGTCGCCTCCGAACCTCCATCCGCCTGCCCAGTCGTCGCCTCCGAACCTCCATCCGCCTGCCCCAGTCGTCGCCTCCGAACCTCCATCCGCCTGCCCAGTCGTCGCTCCGAACCTCCATCGCCTGCCCAGTCGTCGCCTACGAACCTCCATCCGCCTGCCCAGTCGTCGCCTCCGAACCTCCATCCGCCTGCACAGACGTCGCCTCCGAACCTCCATCCGCCTGCCCAGTCGTCGCCTCCGAACCTCTATCCGACTGCCAGTCGTCGCCTCAGAACCTCTATCCGCCTGCCCAGTCGTCGCCTCCGAACCTCCATCCGCCTGCACAGTCGTCGCCTCCGAACCTCCATCCGCCTGCCCAGTCGTCGCCTCCGAACCTCCATCCGCCTGCCCAGTCGTCGCCTCCGAACCTCCATCCGCCTGCACAGTCGTCGCCTCCGAACCTCCATCCGCCTGCCCAGTCGTCGCCTCCGAACCTCCATCCGCCTGCACAGTCGTCGCCTCCGATCCTCCATCCGCCTGCCCAGTCGTCGCCTCCGAAGCTCCATCCGCCTGCACAGTCGTCGCCTCCGAACCTCCATCCGCCTGCACAGTCGTCGCCTCCGAACCTCCATCCGCCTGCCCAGTCGTCGCCTACGAACCTCCATCCGCCTGCCCAGTCGTCGCCTCCGAACCTCCATCCGCCTGCCCAGTCGTCGCCTCCGAAGCTCCATCGCCTGCCCAGTCGTCGCCTCCGAACCTCTATCCGCCTGCCCAGTCGTCGCCTCCGAACCTCCATCCGCCTGCCCAGTCGTCGCCTCCGAACCTCCATCCGCCTGCACAGTCGTCGCCTCCGAACCTCCATCCGCCTGCCCAGTCGTCGCCTCCGAACCTCCATCCGCCTGCACAGTCGTCGCCTCCGAACCTCCATCCGCCTGCCCAGTCGTCGCCTCCGAACCTCCATCCGCCTGCCCAGTCGTCGCCTCCGAACCTCCATCCGCCTGCCCAGTCGTCGCCTCCGAACCTCCATCCGCCTGCCCAGTCGTCGCCTCCGATCCTCCATCCGCCTGCACAGTCGTCGCCTCCGAACCTCCATCCGCCTGCCCAGTCGTCGCCTCCGATCCTCTATCCGCCTGCACAGTCGTCGCCTCCGAACCTCATCCGCACTGCCCAGTCGTCGCCTCCGAACCTCCATCCGCCTGCCCAGTCGTCGCCTCCGAACCTCTATCCGCCTGCCCAGTCGTCGCCTCCGAACCTCCATCCGCCTGCACAGTCGTCGCCTCCGAACCTCCATCCGCCTGCACAGTCGTCGCCTCCGAACCTCCATCCGCCTGCCCAGTCGTCGCCTCCGAACCTCTATCCGCCTGCCCAGTCGTCGCGTCCGAACCTCCATCCGCCTGCCCAGTCGTCGCCTCCGATCCTCCATCCGCCTGCACAGCCTTCGCGTCCGAACCTCCATCCGCCTGCCCAGTCGTCGCGTCCGAACCTCCATCCGCCTGCCCAGTCGTCGCCTCCGAACCTCCATCCGCCTGCCCAGTCGTCGCCTCCGAACCTCCATCCGCCTGCCCAGTTGTCGCCTCCGAACCTCCATCCGCCTGCCCAGTCGTCGCCTCCGAACCTCGATCCGCCTGCCCAGTCGTCGCCTCCGATCCTCCATCCGCCTGCCCAGTCGTCGCCTCCGAACCTCCATCCGCCTGCCCAGTCGTCGCCTCCGAACCTCCATCCGCTGCCCAGTCGTCGCCTCCGAACCTCCATCCGCCTGCACAGCCGTCGCGTCCGAACCTCCATCCGCCTGCCCAGTCGTCGCCTCCGAACCTCCATCCGCCTGCCCAGTCGTCGCCTCCGAACCTCCATCCGCCTGCCCAGTCGTCGCGTCCGAACCTCCATCCGCCTGCCCAGTCGTCGCCTCCGAACCTCCATCCGCCTGCCCAGGCGTCGCCTCCGAACCTCCATCCGCCTGCCAGTCGTCGCCCCCGCACCTCCCTCCGCCTGCCCAGTCGTCGCCTCCGAACCTCTATCCGCCTGCCCAGTCGTCGCCTCCGAACCTCCATCCGCCTGCACAGTCGTCGCCTCCGAACCTCCATCCGCCTGCACAGTCGTCGCCTCCGAACCTCCATCCGCCTGCCCAGTCGTCGCCTCCGAACCTCTATCCGCCTGCCCAGTCGTCGCGTCCGAACCTCCATCCGCCTGCCCAGTCGTCGCCTCCGATCCTCCATCCGCCTGCACAGCCGTCGCGTCCGAACCTCCATCCGCCTGCCCAGTCGTCGCGTCCGAACCTCCATCCGCCTGCCCAGTCGTCGCCTCCGAACCTCCATCCGCCTGCCCAGTCATCGCCTCCGAACCTCCATCCGCCTGCCCAGTTGTCGCCTCCGAACCTCCATCCGCCTGCCCAGTCGTCGCCTCCGAACCTCTATCCGCCTGCCCAGTCGTCGCCTCCGATCCTCCATCCGCCTGCCCAGTCGTCGCCTCCGAACCTCCATCCGCCTGCCCAGTCGTCGCCTCCGAACCTCCATCCGCCTGCCCAGTCGTCGCCTCCGAACCTCCATCCGCCTGCACAGCCGTCGCGTCCGAACCTCCATCCGCCTGCCCAGTCGTCGCCTCCGAACCTCCATCCGCCTGCCCAGTCGTCGCCTCCGAACCTCCATCCGCCTGCCCAGTCGTCGCCTCCGAACCTCCATCCGCCTGCCCAGTCGTCGCCTCCGAACCTCCATCCGCCTGCCCAGTCGTCGCCTCCGAACCTCCATCCGCCTGCCCAGTCGTCGCCTCCGAACCTCCATCCGCCTGCCCAGTCGTCGCCTCCGATCCTCCATCCGCCTGCACAGTCGTCGCCTCCGAACCTCTATCCGCCTGCCCAGTCGTCGCCTCCGCACCTCCATCCGCCTGCCCAGTCGTCGCCTCCGAACCTCTATCCGCCTACACAGCCGTCGCCTCCGAACCTCCATCCGCCTGCCCAGTCGTCGCCTTCGAACCTCCATCCGCCTGCACAGTCGTCGCCTCCGAACCTCCATCCGCCTGCCCAGTCGTCGCCTCCGATCCTCCATCCGCCTGCACAGCCGTCGCCTCCGAACCTCCATCCGCCTGCCCAGTCGTCGCCTCCGATCCTCCATCCGCCTGCACAGCCGTCGCCTCCGATCCTCTATCTGCCTGCCCAGTCGTCGCCTCCGAACCTCCATCCGCCTGCCCAGTCGTCGCCTCCGATCCTCTATCCGCCTGCCCAGTCGTCGCCTCCGAACCTCCATCCGCCTGCCCAGTCGTCGCCTCCTATCCTCTATCCGCCTGCCCAGTCGTCGCCTCCTATCCTCTATCCGCCTGCCCAGTCGTCGCCTCCGAACCTCCATCCGCCTGCCCAGTCGTCGCCTCCGAACCTCTATCCGCCTGCCCAGTCGTCGCCTCCGAACCTCCATCCGCCTGCCCAGTCGTCGCCTCCGATCCTCTATCCGCCTGCCCAGTCGTCGCCTCCGAACCTCCATCCGCCTGCACAGCCGTCGCCCATGATCATCTATCCGTCTGAGCGGTCGTCGCCTCCGATCCTCTATCCGCCTGCCCAGTCGTCGCCTCCGATCCTCTATCCGCCTGCCCAGTCGTCGCCTCCGAACCTTCATCCGCCTGCCCAGTCGTCGCCTCCGATCCTCTATCCGCCTGCCCAGTCGTCGCCTCCGAACCTCCATCCGCCTGCCCAGTCGTCGCCTCCGAACCTCCATCCGCCTGCCCAGTCGTCGCCTCCGAACCTCCATCCGCCTGCCCAGTCGTCGCCTCCGAACCTCCATCCGCCTGCCCAGTCGTCGCCACCGATCCTCTATCCGCCTGCCCAGTCGTCGCCTCCGAACCTCTATCCGCCTGCCCAGTCGTCGCCTCCGAACCTCCATCCGCCTGCCCAGTCGTCGCCTCCGAACCTCCATCCGCCTGCCCAGTCGTCGCCTCCGAACCTCCATCCGCCTGCCCAGTCGTCGCCTACGAACCTCCATCCGCCTGCCCAGTCGTCGCCTCCGAACCTCCATCCGCCTGCCCAGTCGTCGCCTACGAACCTCCATCCGCCTGCACAGTCGTCGCCTCCGAACATCCATCCGCCACTGCCCAGTCGTCGCCTCCGAACCTCAATCCGCCTGCCCAGTCGTCGCCTCCGAACCTCATCCGCCTGCCCAGTCGTCGCCTACGAACCTCCATCCGCCTGCACAGTCGTCGCCTCCGAACCTCCATCCGCCTGCCCAGTCGTCGCCTCCGAACCTCCATCCGCCTGCCCAGTCGTCGCCTCCGAACCTCCATCCGCCTGCCCAGTCGTCGCCTCCGATCCTCTATCCGCCTGCCCAGTCGTCGCCTTCGAACCTCCATCCGCCTGCCCAGTCGTCGCCTACGAACCTCCATCCGCCTGCCCAGTCGTCGCCTCCGATCGTCTATCCGCCTGCCCAGTCGTCGCCTCCGAACCTCCATCCGCCTGCACAGTCGTCGCCTCCGAACCTCCATCCGCCTGCCCAGTCGTCGCCTCCGAACCTCCATCCGCCTGCACAGTCGTCGCCTCCGAACCTCCATCCGCCTGCCCAGTCGTCGCCTCCGAACCTCCATCCGCCTGCCCAGTCGTCGCCTCCGAACCTCTATCCGCCTGCCCAGTCGTCGCCTCCGAACCTCCATCCGCCTGCCCAGTCGTCGCCTCCGAACCTCCATCCGCCTGCCCAGTCGTCGCCACAGAACCTCGATCCGACTGCACAGTCGTCGCCTCCGAACCTCCATCCGCTGCCCAGTCGTCGCCTCCGAACCTCCATCCGCCTGCCCAGTCGTCGCCTCCGAACCTCCATCCGCCTGCACAGTCGTCGCCTCCGAACCTCCATCCGCCTGCCCAGTCGTCGCCTCCGAACCTCCATCCGCCTGCCCAGTCGTCGCCTCCGAACCTCCATCCGCCTGCCCAGTCGTCGCCTCCGAACCTCCATCCGCCTGCCCAGTCGTCGCCTCCGATCCTCCATCCGCCTGCACAGTCGTCGCCTCCGAACCTCCATCCGCCTGCACAGTCGTCGCCTCCGAACCTCTATCCGCCTGCCCAGTCGTCGCCTCCGAACCTCTATCCGCCTGCCCAGTCGTCGCCTCCGAACCTCCATCCGCCTGCCCAGTCGTCGCCTCCGAACCTCTATCCGCCTGCACAGTCGTCGCCTCCGAACCTCCATCCGCCTGCACAGTCGTCGCCTCCGAACCTCCATCCGCCTGCCCAGTCGTCGCCTACGAACCTCCATCCGCCTGCCCAGTCGTCGCCTCCGAACCTCCATCCGCCTGCCCAGTCGTCGCCTCCAAACCTCCATCCGCCTGCCCAGTCGTCGCCTCCGAACCTCCATCCGCCTGCCCAGTCGTCGCCTCCGAACCTCCATCCGCCTGCACAGCCGTCGCCTCCGAACCTCCATCCGCCTGCCCAGTCGTCGCCTCCGAACCTCCATCCGCCTGCCCAGTCGTCGCCTCCGATCCTCCATCCGCCTGCCCAGTCGTCGCCTCCGAACCTCCATCCGCCTGCACAGTCGTCGCCTCCGAACCTCCATCCGCCTGCCCAGTCGTCGCCTCCGAACCTCCATCCGCCTGCACAGTCGTCGCCTCCGAACCTCCATCCGCCTGCCCAGTCGTCGCCTCCGAACCTCCATCCGCCTGCACAGCCGTCGCCTCCGAACCTCCATCCGCCTGCACAGTCGTCGCCTCCGAACCTCCATCCGCCTGCCCAGTCGTCGCCTCCGAACCTCCATCCGCCTGCCCAGTCGTCGCCTCCGAACCTCCATCCGCCTGCCCAGTCGTCGCCTCCGAACCTCTATCCGCCTGCCCAGTCGTCGCGTCCGAACCTCCATCCGCCTGCCCAGTCGTCGCCTCCGAACCTCCATCCGCCTGCACAGTCGTCGCCTCCGAACCTCCATCCGCCTGCCCAGTCGTCGCCTCCGAACCTCCATCCGCCTGCCCAGTCGTCGCCTCCGAACCTCTATCCGCCTGCACAGCCGTCGCCTCCGAACCTCCATCCGCCTGCACAGCCGTCGCGTCCGAACCTCCATCCGCCTGCCCAGTCGTCGCCTACGAACCTCCATCCGCCTGCACAGTCGTCGCCTCCGAACCTCCATCCGCCTGCCCAGTCGTCGCCTCCGAACCTCCATCCGCCTGCCCAGTCGTCGCCTCCGAACCTCTATCCGCCTGCACAGTCGTCGCCTCCGAACCTCCATCCGCCTGCCCAGTCGTCGCCTCCGATCCTCCATCCGCCTGCCCAGTCGTCGCCTCCGATCCTCCATCCGCCTGCCCAGTCGTCGCCTCCGAACCTCCATCCGCCTGCCCAGTCGTCGCCTCCGATCCTCCATCCGCCTGCCCAGTCGTCGCCTCCGAACCTCTATCCGCCTGCCCAGTCGTCGCCTCCGAACCTCCATCCGCCTGCCCAGTCGTCGCCCATGATCATCTATCCGCCTGCCCAGTCGTCGCCTCCGATCCTCCATCCCCCTGCACAGCCGTCGCCTCCGAACCTCCATCCGCCTGCACAGTCGTCGCCTCCGAACCTCCATCCGCCTGCCCAGTCGTCGCCTCCGAACCTCCATCCGCCTGCCCAGTCGTCGCCTCCGATCCTCTATCCGCCTGCCCAGTCGTCGCCTCCGAACCTCTATCCGCCTGCCCAGTCGTCGCCTCCGAACCTCCATCCGCCTGCCCAGTCGTCGCCTCCGATCCTCCATCCGCCTGCCCAGTCGTCGCCTCCGAACCTCCATCCGCCTGCCCAGTCGTCGCCTCCGATCCTCCATCCGCCTGCACAGCCGTCGCCTCCGAACCTCCATCCGACTGCACAGCCGTCGCCCATGATCATCTATCCGTCTGAGCGGTCGTCGCCTCCGATCCTCTATCTGCCTGCCCAGTCGTCGCCTCCGATCCTCTATCTGCCTGCCCAGTCGTCGCCTCCGATCCTCTATCCGCCTGCCCAGTCGTCGCCTCCGAACCTCCATCCGCCTGCCCAGTCGTCGCGTCCGAACCTCCATCCGCCTGCCCAGTCGTCGCCTCCGATCCTCTATCCGCCTGCCCAGTCGTCGCCTCCGAACCTCCATCCGCCTGCCCAGTCGTCGCCTCCGATCCTCCATCCGCCTGCACAGTCGTCGCCTCCGATCCTCCATCCGCCTGCACAGCCGTCGCGTCCGAACCTCCATCCGCCTGCCCAGTCGTCGCCTCCGATCCTCCATCCGCCTGCACAGCCGTCGCCCATGATCATCTATCCGTCTGAGCGGTCATCGCCTCCGATCCTCCATCCCCCTGCACAGCCGTCGCGTCCGAACCTCCATCCGCCTGCCCAGTCGTCGCCTCCGATCCTCCATCCGCCTGCACAGCCGTCGCCCATGATCATCTATCCGTCTGAGCGGTCATCGCCTCCGATCCTCCATCCCCCTGCACAGCCGTCGCCCATGATCATATATCCGTCTGAGCGGTCGTCGCCTCCGATCCTCTATCCGCCTGCACAGACGATTTAAGGTTTTGGAAACATCAACACGTCTCACTGATTCCGCTTGTAACGTTGCTTTCGCCTCTTCGTCTCCACCATGTCAAACCATGAAGAAGTACTTCGTGTTTGTCTTTGTATTTAGATTAAAAATTCGTCGGGTAAATGTAACACGAAATTGTATCAGTTCAATAGAAAATTTCTTTCTCTTATTGAGTGTCATTTTGCTTCACGTGCTAAAACCTCGTTGTGCGGAATTGAAGCTTCGCTTGCTACATTGCCTGTAGGCGTGGAATATTAGCTATCGCATTCCTTCGAACAGAAACCGCCTTCGATTATAAGCCGCCCTCAGAGCACCTATGCTGCTGAATGTCGACATCTGCATAGGACAGCAAAGTTGTGGAATGGCTTTCATTTGGAGGTATTCTCAACATCTTTCAGTGTTGAAGTATTCGAGAGGCCTGTCAATAAGCTTCCACTAAGCTCAATGGAGAGTTGTATATTTGAAGGTTCTTTTTTTACTATGCATTTCAAGGATTTTATCTTGGGTTTTAACATTGCTTTTTTGTCATTTTCACTTTTATCTCCATGAGCTACACAGTCATTGGTTCTTCCTTGGTTATTTTCAATTCTGCTTCCTATATTTGTCTATTCACTATTTACTACCTTATTTTAATTTTCAGTACTTAGTTACACAGTTATGAGTTATCTTTTTACTTCACAGTCACACAACGTCTTCTTTCTTTCATTTTCTGCTTCTTAGCCTTTAATCTTCTGCTGAGGGACACCATTGGTGTATAGGTTCGTCCTCTTCCCTCAAGCTTTGATTAAAAAAACAATCTGCTCTCATTGTTGCAAAAGCAGCAAAAAAATAAAATCATTTTAAGACAAGAAATTAGACGGAATCAATTGATCAATCAAAGTGATTCAGTTGATCAAAGACAGCTTTATATATAGAAGCTGAGATTTTTGGAAATAAGTCGGTATGAATAATAATATGATTTTCGCATGATTCATATGTTCTTGAGATTTCCTTACTGAAACAATAGTGAAATCATACTCAAATATGGTCATGAATTTTTCATGCCACGATTTTTGTAAAAGATTTTCCAATTCAGAATTCCTAGTCTAGAATGAACTCGTTTCAAGGTTTCTCCTTTGATTTTGTTCTACTGAGCTAGTGCTGAGATTGTTCTAAAGCGATATACTGGCGAAACCATCGAGGAGAGGATGTTTTTTGGTGAATTTAGGTGTACTCCCAGTATGGTAGATTAAACTTCCGTCAAACAAAGTAGGTTAGTATCATTCATTAGTACTTGGTCGGCTGTGATTTTTGCAACTTCATGCTGAACTACACAATGCAATACTAGTGCTGCAATGGATATGAGAATTTAACCATATGCGGTTTTAAAAGTGTGTTTTCCAGTGTGTTTCTAATCACACTTTCAAAACACCTGCTTTGGGAGAGTCATGCTATTGGGAGGATCCTATAAAATAGTTGTAGTTGTCAGATTAGGTCATCCTGATGGCCAATGGATCGTACGATTCTGACCAGTGATCATTTAAACATCAGTAGAAATTGATATGTAAAAAAATCTAGTCCTTAAAAGTTCTAATTAGATGGTGTACCATGAGGGAAGCTATTAATCCTTAGAATCTAAGAATGAAATTAATCATTCATATTTTTGAGAAAAAATCGCCATATGAAGAGATGCCTCTGAAATCAATGGTTTGATTTCGTGGTTATTGCCGTTCCAAACGAAAATAATCCAATCAGGTATTGAACTAAGTCGCATAGGACTCTGAAGATGCTACCTGGTGAACATGCGCCAACATCGAAGGGTTTTTACGTGTTAGTTTATTATCGATTTCAAGAGTATTTGATTGGTCGGAATGAAATAATCGATTAGCTACCGACAAGCCACCGTGCATGTCCAGGTCAACTAGCTCGCATTGGATTGGTGTGAAGTGCTAAAAATGACTCATTCTAATAATGAATCACTCCTAATGCAAGTGATTTGAAAGTGGAATTAAAAATGCACTTTGAAAGTGTTGAAAATGAATTAATTTTGCAATTTCGGAGAGTGCAGTTTATTTCAAGCAATAAACCTTTTCCCTACAGGTCTTTCCTTCTTCATGAGATAAATATCTGCGTATCTATAGTTAAACAACTTTTATTATTCAAAGACTTTGACTTTCTTTAATGAATTCATGACCTTCTATCAGGTTACTACCGGGTCATCTGAGGCATGTAATTGTTGTATATTTTAATTTTCTTTTTTCGGAATTAATTTGACATGATATGTTGTTTTCATTTCATTTTAGATACTCTTCCTTCGAACAATTTTTCTAAGTTTCAAGACTGCGTGTTTTTAGAAAACGATGTGCATCATATTTTTGCCAAAAATTGGTTAAAAATTGTTTTATTATTTTGTTGCTGAAAAATTTCGTTGCTTATTTTGAATCTCGCCGAAATTAAATCATTCAATACAGTTCAAACCAACTAGATAGATCTGATAATTCAAGCGCTGATTTAAATTAATGGTAACTATTAGAAAAATGAAGGAAGTAATGACAAAGTAATCTAATGCAAGATTTTCTCCGAAAAAAATAAGCTATTAGAGGAACGCTGTCGCTGAGAAAAATAAAGGTATGAAAAAATCTTAATATGTTCTCAGTATGGATATTTCATGCCATAATCGGCGCATGACACTGTCATGGTATGCGGATCTCATACCAAAATTTGGTTGTGATTCATACGTATGATTTGTATACAAAAGGTGATTCACTTTCATAGCATTTTTCAGGTATGAATCATACTCTCAAATTTCCTCGCGGGTTGCCAACGAGACCAACAGATTTTAGCAATGTATCAGCAATTAGTTCTTCAGATTTATCGCCCCTTGTGCGTTTATTTACTATTAGTCGCACGGCACGGCTTCATAATAATCTTCTTCAGCTCTCTTTCCCTGAACAATACAACATCAGTACTTTCAGGAGAAGTACAAGCAGGCTTGTGATGGGGACAGCTAGATAATCTAAGAAGATCTGAAGCTTTCCTTTCTAAGTTTAAAATTATCCAACTCATCAGTTTTCCCGTTGAGTAAAATTAAGCTTCATTAATGACTCTTCTTTAGTGAACTGGGGGTCAAAGCTCAGTAGAAGATCTATGTAAATAATTGAAAATCCCGTAATGTCATTTGAAAAATTCTGATAATACCAGAGAGGAATTGTTGTATATCAATCTTCCAGAAATGGATCTGAGACTCTGCCATCAGCGTTTTACTTCTTCCAAGCATTGAGTCAACTCATCATTTAAAATTACACAGAGAATCAACTCGCTCGTTTGTATATCCAACTGTTGTCCTGTTTTAAGGCTCTTGTGCACGTGCAAATAAGTGAACTTCCACTAGTGATGCTCATTATCTTCTTCTAAGATTGTGTCGGTGAAGCTAGTTTCCTCATTTTGCTTGCCAAGTTACCTGTGACGGTCTACTCGCAGTTTATCTACTTCATTTTTTCGCAATTTATCTACTATTTAAATGCTATTACGGAATGAATTCAAATGAAAAAAAATTAGTAGTGGCATGCGTAATCACAGAAATTTGATATGAGAGTAAAAATTCAAAAAGTGGGCTTGCTGAACAAGGAATTTTTAGAAGAGAAACGCATTGGGCTTCTTAAATAAATGATTTGATGATTTAATAGTCGAAGACCACGCTGTATAATCAAATCATCTGAACCGCTGATTTCTTCTGTTTTGAATGTTCTTGTTTTGATTCCTAAATCAATGTGCTGCAAATTATTTTCAAGTTTTTCGAGAGGCCTTCAAACTGAGACCATCAACATTAAGGGCGATAATTTCATCATCTGAAAATTTTGTATCTGCTTTGTATTTTTCTAAGAAATTCAAGAATTTGAAATAGGGAATTTCTTGTTTATTTACATAAGTCCGAAATTGATAGGAATGTTGACTGATTGCAATATTGACTTGAAGAACCTGGAAGTTCGTGAACTGTGAATAGGAAAGCTTTGAAATTTGAATAAAATTGACCTTGAAAGAGGTTGACCTTGAAGTTGGCCACTCCAGCGAGGACATCCTGTGAAATGATATTAAAAACTTAGAATATTAAAAACTTAGAAATCAACATCTATACTCCTTGATATCAATATTTCTGAAGTAAACATGTACCTCAAGTATTCCAGTCTCATGCAACGAAGGTGCAGTTTCAGATATCTATGATGCAATGGACTGATAATTAGGGCAAGTATTTTGCATAATTACGTAGAATGAAAATTTTCAATAAATGTCGCTCTGCATATCACACAGAACTATGAATCTTTTCTAGGTATCGTCCGTTCTTAGCTTTCTTTAAGTATGGATATGTTTCTGCCAATAAGATCGTCTCGCCTCCGACTTCCCATTGTACATTTATTCCTTCTTAGAATTCTGTCGCCGTTATCGCCTGCACATTATCTCCACATCGCTTGCGTGCTTGCAACGTGTCCTGCCTTCTCCCGATTACTTTTTGTGACCCTACGCGAGCACCGCGCTAGTTTTCTATTGTAAAGCTCTCACCGACTGCTCCTTTGTGAGACTAATAAAGATATTATTATTATTATTAATATTCTCTGTAATAACCTGTTTGTGGCATACAGAAATGTATGAAGAAGAGATTAGAAGGTAATACAGACTTACAAGTCATTTTGAAACTGAAACGAAATGACATTTCTACATGCGTGAAACTTCATGAATGCCAAATAACATCGACATCTGTGGAAAGCAATTTCTCCATGTTGAAAAAGCTGTTGGCTAAGGACCGTAGCTTTCTGAACGAAAACGGCAAAAGTATTTGTTGTTTCATCACAATACCGTCAGACAATAATTTTTATAAAGAGACATTCTTCTTATATGGGTTCTGGCTGTAATATATCTGAATAGATCCTCGGGTTGTAACTATAAAAACTATATTGTTGACAATACAACAACGACAATATAATTTGGACTGCCTATGTGGGTCTGGTGTTGTCGCAGGTTTAATTCTGCTGGCCTATCATTTGCGACATTAAACAGTATCAATTTAAAAAGCTGGAGCAGCTTGATCGTATTGCCAGTCGGTGGGCTAATGCCCAATCAAAATTGCCTTTGAGACAAACCTTAGATAGCACCTGTGTCCGGCTTATTCATAAGATTGCAGCAAAGTTACTGAGTCACCCTTTAGCGGTTTTTTTAGTCATTAGGTCTGGCAGCTCGAACGTCAGACACAGGAGAAAATTGTTAGCCTACCAACGGCACATGTCGCTTTATCTGAAATCTTTTGTCAAATTTTCTTGTCTTACTTGATTTCGTGCAGATGTTTTGTCATATACCGCTCGCTGTATTGAGTAATGAAGTATTTTTCTATTCTATTCTAGTTGTAGTATCACTAATATAAACAATTGTATAAACTATACAATTTTGCACAATTATCATTTCTTAAATGTACAATTTTCAGGTCTTTCCTGTACAAAACATTTGCCCTACTGATCACTTAACCAACAGGGCGAAGCGATCTAATTGACCAATTTCGTGGAGTCCAATGGATCGAAACGATGGCGCATGCACAGCGCTTAGCTCGCGTAAACGCGTCTTACACGTGTTTATTATTTCTTCGTAATGAATACTAGGTTGATTAATTTCCCCATATCGTGATGCCAATATTGAGAATCTTTCCAGTGATGGTCCGCATGTGAGAAATGTGAGAAATTGTGAGAAACAGGGAAAGATGTGTGAAAAAATGTGAAAGATGTATCTTTTTGAGAAAATTTGTCTTCAGATCTATCCGATTGAAACATTTCATCAGATCTGCATCTCTGCAATCATCATTAAGTGCTTGGTTGTCAGGTTGATCAACAAAATGCATTAATTTTTTTACTTTCTTTGATCACATGCTTTGAATATCAGTTTGAATATCAGTGGCCGCTGTAAAATCCTGCTGCATACCGTATTTCTTTGAATAAGAGACGCGTCTCTTATTTTTTTCAGATCCCTGATTGATGCGTCTCTTATTCAGGGGCGTCTCTTATTTATCAAATGTTCAAGTTTTCATTCTTTCATTACAAAAGATGTCTTAGTTTTTTGCTACTATTCTCTTAGGTAACCTTTGCATTCCTCACTTAGGCCTATATCATGGGCAAATTTCGCTAGTAATTTTTCTTACATATATACGCTTTATCATAATTCAGATATTTTGGAAATGAAAGGAGTTTTATGGTTTGTAGTAGCATATCTTGTAGACTGATCTAATACATTCATATACCAGTACATGTTGACCACTATACATGTAGACTAGATCTGAATTTACCGAAACGAAAATACCGATAATCAAGTAGTATTTACAGCAAAAGTTACCGACCGGTACATGACTCCAAATGCAAAGGAAGCTACCGTATAATGCCTCCTTAAATGGTAGATGAAGTAACCTCAAGTAGGCCTGCATGTACGTATGTACAACATGCATGTACTGCATAATACAACAACAAGAAGCCTTATATATCATACAATATTGGTCATGATACCCGGTAGTTACTAGTAGACAGACTTATTTTACTAAGATAAATAGGCCTAATAATCGCTCAGGCGGATGTAGCCACCACATTACAATAGCCTGCATGTAATATGTCTATAGCAGTCTATTTTTTGTACATGCGTCTCTCACGGATGCGTCTCTTATTCGAGGGCGTCCCTTATTCAAGGGCAGTCTCTTATTAAATTTTTTCCTCTCACGGATGCGTCTCTTATTCGAGGGCGTCTCATATTCAAAGAAATACGGTATATTAAGTTGCAAAGGGGTGTAAATCCGCGTACTTCCTCAATTGGAGGGACTATAAATTGGACACCCAGCTTTATTTGGACATATCACCTGAGACCGGAGAATAACCCAAAAATTCCTGCTATTCGACACTAAGCAGCCCTATTTGGGATATTTTTCCTTGCTTTTTGCTATGGATTTAAGTTCGACCCTAGCGCTCTTTCCAGCATCAGCGTGTTCTCACAGCTACTGTCCTCATCAAGAGCTTGAACTCGAGTAAAAAAAGCGTTGCTTCATCACGAAAACGTGCTTCCATACGATCAGTGGTGACGAGTTATCTATCATGATTCATTGAAGTGAATCCTTCCGTTTTCTCAACGAAAAGAGTAGAGCCTTGAATAAAGAACTACATCAGCTGGAAGAAAGTACTCCATGCAGTACGAGTGTTTGATGTGTGGAATGAACATTGCGCACAGTGTCGAGATGAACAAGATGACAAACGATTCCATCGTGTAAGCGTTAGTGATGAAGAGGAAGAATACCTGTCGGGCGATCCAGAACCGATGGTCGGGGAAAATAAAGTTCACCAGTGCATTTGCTGCGCCTGTAAATTTGAGCACTGCAGTGAAACGTGTGTACATGCGCAGTACTGAGTATTGCGTTAATGTTCCTTTGTGCTTTGCATCATCAGTATTATGGGTTTAATTTTTTGAATCAAAAGGTTCTCAAACAAATGGAAATCAATTAAAAGCAGTGGAAGCAAGGTAGGACCCCAGCAATGGTTGCATTATTGACAAATTATGGCCCAAGGGAAGGGTATTCAAAAACATTGAGGTGTTGTAGAATTGCAGTGAATGTGGTTTACATAGAGCTATCGAATTGTCTGAAGCAGATTACTTGGGTCCCGAATCCAACAATTTTATTGTTCGCTGTTGGGTATGAGGCCGGATCCATTCAGACCCAAGTTTCCTGTCTTATTACCGATTGTAAAACAAATATTTTTCATCCAAACGTCAAGCACCCGATCTAAGCGGCTCTTAATTCAGTACGCTCGTTGAGCAAGAAAGGACAGGGGACAGACTCTCTCCACTTGTTTCGGAATCTTCAGTATTTATTGCAGATCGATGTAAACTATTGTGATCAATCTAACTAGATCACTATTAGAACCACAGAATTAGATTCATCTGCGCGCGCTTCGGTTTCCTAGAAAGGAGGAGTTATATGCACGAAATGGCACATCACACAATAAGACAGCTTGCTCCACAGAATTAGATTCATCTGCGCGCGCCTCGGTTTCCTAGAAAGGAAGAATTGTGTGTAACCTTAATATCGAAATGGCACATCAACTTGCTCCTTATCGAATGGATAATTCGTGTATCGCTTGCTATTGGAAATGGCAAACAATAAGCTGTCAGCAGAGGGCAGTAGAGCCAGTGAGAGATGCGTGCGTGCTGTGATATCCCCTCGCACACACCAAAACACACATCGATGCCTGGCTTCGATTCAATGCATGCACTATACAGTGAGCAATGCCGAGGAGAGGATGTGAAATCATCAAATGAACTAATTTTTGTACGCCTGCTACTTTTTTTTAATAATGATCAGAAGGGCCAACATTATGGAGAAAACTTGTGGGCAATTATCTAAATTCTTCGAATCTGAAGGAATTTTGGCAATCGAAACACTTTGCTGGAACTCACATTAATCCGCAAGCGACGCATGATTTTTTTTCCTATCTCTGTAAGGTATTAGGAATTCCTTTTTACCCACTTAATAGGTTCCTCGATGTGCCGTGGATTTTGTATTAATCACACTTCTAGCAAACTGAGGCAGATAAACAAAATATTTAATTCTGTGATTGGAACAAATAGAAATTACTAAAATAGAGCTAGTTTTTCAGAAATATACTTGAAAAGCCTATAGTTAGAAAAATACTACAACTGATGAAAAGCATGACTCTCATTTTGCAAAATGATTTGTGGATGTAAACTGAAGCTGCATCATGGTCTGTAGACATTCTGAAACGTTGGGATATACCATCAATGTAAAGTCAGGCAGATATTACACAATTGATCAAGCTTCAATATATTGTGCTAATACGTTTATATCATTAGACAAATTCATAATTCCTGCGTTTAAAATTAGTCATGAGGTTGCTCATGCAAATAGCACAAGACTGCATTATATAATAATCAAATAGTAGGCCTACCAGTACATAATACTCGCATGCCATTGCAATAAAGTTATATGCTAGTCATTATCAAATTACTCGAATTGCACATAATACTTTGCGTAATGTTCCCTTCTTCAAGCCTTAATTTCAACTAGGGTCTGTGTCCACGATTTGGACCCACTAATCATCTCTGGCTTCAAGACGAATGTTACGACAACCACAGACGTGTCAGGAAACTTGTGCTGTTGTATGACTCATGAGTATTTCAAACACAGTTTTGATTACTTTATCATTTTTATCGGCGTTGAGAGAAATTCGTCATCATTTGATGTGAGAAATTTGTTATTTTGTGATGTGAGAAATTGATCGTCGGAGCGGACCGTCCCTGTCTTTCGGAAACTTTATGTCAATTTTGGTGATGCTAATTTTTTATTTAACTAATTTGGGTCATTCCAATAACCGTACAGACATAGCGCAGAAAGTATGCGAAGCAGCACAGCTATGGGAAGTCATCTTAACATAACTGATAGCAGCAATTGCAGATTTTCCGTCAGATAGGGCCTGTACACGACTCGGCTGTGCCTCATCCCAGATATTGTCAATGCTCATGGATTATATTATTCACGGCATTATTGCTTGTCTGTGGTCGAGTATTGAATCGCCTCTGTATAATGCAGCTTAAGTAAATCAAGGTAGGTGCTTCTTCATTAATGCAATAGCAGGAAAATTACACAATAATTTGCTTGGACTGAATCACATCAAAATGATAGGACATTGCTACAATGACAAAATGACGCGCCGCATAGAAGTGTCTCGAAAGCCAGCTATTTGAAAAATAATTTTGATTATCTTGAAATTTTGAACAGTTAAACTGATATCGTAACGCGCACTTCGTGTGACTTCATTCCCTATTCATGAACGAAACAGAAGTGGTGCATTATGAAAATTGTGACTAAATGCAGATAAATTCGCCTTCTCAATCCACCACACCCACACACTCGACGAGCACTTGCCAAAGCTTCGATTTCTTAGCGTTATTTCTAACTCCGAGACGATTTGCTCCTTATTTCCCAATGGTAAATGTTAAAACGTGAATTTATTCAGAGTTCGATGTATTGATGAAATTTAAAAAAGTACTGGAAATCACGTGTATCAATATAGAGAGACATATAGTAGGTCCATGATTATCAATCTCGATAAAGTATTAAAAAGATTGTACAATACCTTCTAAACGAGTTCATTCGATTCTCCTTCCATGCTTTATGTAACACAATTAAATGCAAGAAAATAGAAGTAAATTGAAGAGTTTTGAGTCAGGGAAAACATCTTTTGGAAGTTTTTGGTGTTGAGACATGTTAAGTATTTTATCTGTCTGTGATAGCAACATTTCAGCGAGCCGAAGCCATCTGTTCTATGTTTTTCATAGAGATCGATCTATATCTGGCATAGAGATGGATGAATTGAGCTTTCCACGCTCTATGTCTCAGGTAAAAGCACAAAGATCCATTTCTATGACATGGGTATTGCAGAATCATGGCAAATAATGAAAGTTGATGTAAAAAAAGATACCTCGTCCTATCATACCATTTTGTGATTCTTGACTTTTCACAAAGCTGATGTAAGTTATCATTTTTCTGTTGATTGCAGAAGCATGGCTAGTAGTTTCTAAATGCTAGTCCAATTTCTGTGACCGCATATCTAAATAAAACAGAATAATGTCACAAAACACCTGATCCAGGTGAGGAAGTTGTTGTCCTGAAGTACTAATACAGGATCATGCGCCTGTCAATCGTTCTGACTTATCAGATCTTAGAAGGTTGGGGCCTGTCACACTTCAAATAAATCAAATCTGAGCTTTCGAGGAAAGTTGGTGTGATGAAGCGAGGATGTTCATCTCGCATTAGTTTCTAGACTTTTTGATGATGACAGTGACATTGTTCAGAACTTGACTATGACAGTGACATGTAACAACTTCCGGACCAGTGCTCGTCTGACCAGGATTTGAACACGACTCAGGTATATAGCTAAGCAAGCAACTTTGATGGATACCAAGGCATCTGTCAGAGCCTTAATTTTGTTCTGCAGTTTTCGGCTCTTTAAATTCATGACCACGGAGTTGATGAAGATTGTAGCCGAACACTGAAGACCTTCCAGGATTATTCCCGTTTTTACCGAAGCTTGGCCAGCTGTTTTCTTGTTAGTGCTGTGCATTGACTAAAAATATGAAATCTGAAGATATATGCAGGCCCAAAGTTTCGCGTATTCACGCTGAATCAGGAGCATATGTTAAAAAATTCAAACTGTAAGTGCTTGTGCCAGTGTTATGGTTTTATATTGACTAATCAAGCTTTTGCCCCTTAAGAAGCGTGAATACGCGAAACCCTTGGCCTGTACATATTTTTTAACTGATTTTCATTCAATGAACAGCAATTGCCGATGCTTCTACGGTGAAACGGGAATAATTTTGTCGGATTATATCACTTTTTGCAGTCCCAGCTCCAGCTATACTTGTAGAAATGATGATATGAGTGTGTATTGACGTTCTGATGGATATTTCTGGGAATGTGGGTCTGTGGCATTGTGTGCAGTCAATCAGTTACCTGATCATTTATATCTCAGATGAAGGAAACAGACTCAGTCTTTATCTTTGACTATAAAACTATCGTATAATAGCTGAACGCATGAAAGGAGAATCATTTTGCACAAAAGCATTTTTACATAAAAATTCTTAAATACTTCGTTGATAGTTTGTACAACATTCTCTGATATGAAAACTTAATATTCACAAGGTTCAACGAGGAGAACATACAGATGAGTTTTGAACAAATGAACAACTTACGTGGAGATGGGGCAAAGTTGAGGCACTGATTTCTGGGCGTTCTTCACTTAGTCTATTTCTTAAGCTTCAGAAGAGTCAATGTTTAGTCTTCCGTCAATCACAACGGGTTCTTCTTCCTCTTCGTCCCTCTCTTCGGGCACGCTGTATTTGGAGGCGGCGGAGCAAATGGCTGAATGTTGTCGAAGATCGGAGCGCTTCGCTGTGACTGCTTCATGCTTGCCGCCCACCATATGATGTTGAAGCGCCCATCGATGGCAGGCTCTGAGAGGGAAGTAGAGGCAAAGACATGGGACACATACAGCAAGGAGACTCATCACAGTCCATTTACGCCACGATTTCGGGGCTCCTGTGTCGCTCAGTGCTTTCTCGTCCACGCCGCTCATATCACAGCTGTGTGAGGGTCCGTCTAGGTCGTCGCCATCATCATGGAGGGTGGAAGCTGGTGCATAGGGAGCGCACGGATGCTCATAATCGCCATCATCGTCCGCAAAACAGTGATAGGCGAACCAGGAGGCGCAACAGACACAGGAAACCAGCTCTACATAATTCGCTGTTGGATCTGGAGCTTCAGAACAATCACCTTTTCGGTTATCTGTCTCGGAGTATCCCTGAAAGCAGTAGCGACAGACACGCTGACTGCCGCTGCTCGACTTGCGCTGTTCGAAGTCGGATTCGGTCAGAGGACCTCCTGCACCGCTGCTGGAGCGGCTGCTTCGACTGGGCCGGGACACCGATGAGGTGGAGGGCCGAGTGACGACTGGAGAAGATACTCCTGGAGTATGCATCGGGAAGTCTGTGAGAAGAGAGAAGGAGATGCTCATGCTGAATATATATCCTTCTCGAAATGCTGCGCGCGCGTGTATGTAGCACGTGTGAGGAGACGCACGCAAAGCAACTCTAATCTTGCTCCGAGCCTTCCCCTTAGTATCCCTTTATTCCGTGTTCATCGCCTGTACAAGGTAGAATTTGGATTTTCTCTCTCTCCTTTCTCGTTGGTGTGAGGGTTCCCCAGTCAAGTATGACGCATGTTGCGGTTCATCGGAGGCTATTTTTAGATATCATCGCGCGCAACCCTTCACCTAAATGGTTATTCTTTTGTCTCCCTGTTTCTATTTTATCCTCAGATACTGCGCGATCGAGTTATTCGTGATGCATTAGCGAGCAGTACGGTTATTTATATCGTTGGAGCGTGTCATTACTTCTAAAGGATGCGAGACCTTCACTGGCCTGGAGTTTGACGTCAATAATTTAATAGTGCATTCATCGCGCTATGGCTGAAAATTTGCGTCAGAAGATGCGGAAAATATATCCGTCATCAAAGTTTAAAATTTGAGAATAAAGGCGGCGATGAACTCATCTGAAGTAATAAAATGATAAATTATCACATTTTATGAGAGGAGTTGACAGATAGTAAAGGAATGACACGTTCCTGAATATTTTGGCCAAAATTATCGTTTAAAAAGCGATTGGAAAACACAGAAAAATTCTTTCAAAAGTTAGTATGCATCTTGTACTTAAGCAAAATAATTTATAAGTTTCATCTCAAAACAACACTGAAGTCGTTAGTCGCTTTTAACATGACGACTGCCTCAATCAGCATTTTCAAAATTATGACCAACTCAGTCATTGCTTTCAACGCAACGACCAGCACAATCATTGCTTTCAACACAACGACCAACACAATCATTGCTTTCAACACAACGACCAACACAATCATTGCTTTCAACACAACGACCAACACAATCATTGATTTCAACACAACGATTAAAGCCATCATGCGAGATCATTGCTTTGGAAAATCAGAGCCACCGCGTCGAAGTGTTTTGCAATTGGGTTCGCAGATTAGACTGATGAATGAACCGAATTCTCACGTTGCGATGAGTCTGCATTATCCTAGGAGAAGCATTAATTACAAGTGATTCGTCTACAGACCAAAGCTCCGAAGAGAAGAGATAGCTGGTATTGAAGCTCTTTGTTGCAGGAACACAATCATCTTTCTGGACGTATCTCAGTATCTGAATTCTTCGTAGTCTATCACAGCAGCTTCTGCTGTGGACTGTGAAGATTCCAGTGATTAAATCTCCCCTTGAACTGTCGTTGGGAGTTTCGGTGGATCGGCAGCGTGCAAGCTGCACTCCCTGGAGGTGACAAAACTTCATGTAGCATGCTTCGGTAATTCCATTTTTACCAGTCATTGGGCAAAAACTGACAAATTTTGATGCGTTGCCATGAGAAAGCTCCATTGAGTTCTTTTGAGAACTGGTTAATCCTATGGTTACAACAGCATTGTATTGATAAACCTACGGATTGGATAGCGCTTTCAGTCCTCATCAGGACTACTTCAATTAATTATTCTTATTAGTAATAATTAGATTCTATTATGAATGACTGCTGGGATGATTCTCCTCCCCGAACGAATAAGATTTATAGCCGATTAATACCAAACGTATCCAATTTGGAGCATTTCGATCCACAACGGCAGAAAATTTGCTAACGAAAGATAAAACATTAACGCAATTCTGATGGCATCTCTCATGTCCTCATACAATGCCCGGAATGCCCGCAATTGCAGTTGAATGGGTTGTAATGCAACTACAGTAGCTTTTTGACGTTTCATTTGAAAAATGATTCATGTGAGAAAATGTCAAATTCTGTTTTCAGAAACTCTCGACAATGCAGCAACAGCGTGACACTGCATTGTCTGATGCTCGTGCTAAGAAAATGGCTCTCAGCGAGGCCAATGCTTGGCTAATGGGCTCCAAACAACGAGAGCGTTCCACACAAGACGAATGTGAGGCACTTACACGACAGCTAGAAGAACTGCGCTCGCGTCTTTACAACGCCGAGAAGAACGTACAGGAACAAAGTGAAACAGCTGCTCTAGTAGTTCAACAAGAAAAAGTAAGTGATTGTGTGTATTGTCAATGTTTTCTTTTTTCATTATCACTTGAAGATATCGGATCAGATGATGTCAGTGTTTGTCAAGTCAAAACATGAATCTGCAATCAGAGAATGCCGAGTTGCTCATTAATGTCAATACTCATATTGCTAATCTCGTTGTTCGCGGTGTTGGAAATGTTTCATCTTAAATGTCTGAACCGCCTTGCACATGTCATTCTACCCCTCCTGTGTCGGCACTCTGTTCTTTTCTTACCTGCTAACTTCTTCATTTTTGTCTTTTCGAGTGCGTGTAGGTGTAACTGTTTGCTCACTGTCATTCATTTCATGATTATGATCGTCTGGAGGACAGTCGAAAGCTCGAAAAACATTCTTCCCTACTAGTGTGGTTTTTACTTTTTTCGATACTGAGGACACCCACGCGTCTGGGGTAAACTTCCCTCGACACTAGATGGACATATAAATCATGTAGTGTTATATAATGGACAAATAGATGGACTAGATGGGATACAAATTTTCTTGGAGTTGATAACTACAGCTTTCATTTTGGTTCATTCTTGCTTAAGTAGAAAAGTGAGAAAGTTTCTGTATTAAAGCGGTTACATTGCTTCATTCTCACTTGGAAGATCATGAAATGAGATCAATTGTATTTTGAAGGAAAGTGCTCTAATTTTTTCAGAAGAAGATAATTTTTTCAAGATGAGTTTATTCAATGGTGTTTTATGATTGAATGGTGACAATTGCATTTTGTGTAGTTCAACATTAACAAATCAACTAAATTGATTGTCTCAGGATGGCCGCATATGCAAAGTACACGAATATACACGATTATACGCGAATTTATGTATGATACACGACATTCAAAAGCAGCAAGTAGTTGGAAGAGACATTTACTACACTTTGAAGATTTTAACTGTGCTGTGCTAATATATTTTCTGATTTCATGAAAAGGTGGAATATACTCATAAGATCTAAACAGCACAATAAATATGGTCTAGACCAGTAATTCTTAACCTTTTTTGCCCCAATTCCCTCTGCGTAAATGAATTCCCTTTATTTTCTAGTCTGATAAGTTCGATGTAATTGTAAAATATCGCATGTATTTAATATGAAGCTTGAGTTAAACTATCATTATATTGTTAGCGATTATTTTAGGCCTAAATTGAAATTAAAATTAAAGCTCATCATGAAGTAAAGTAATTTTACATTATATTATTGTCAGATTATTATATGATGTATGATGCCTAATTGCTAATTATGTGCTACTGTATACAGTAGGCATCATAAACATCATAGAAGGACATCATCGAGTGGAAGATCGCGCAGGACATAGATGAATGGTGAAGAATTGCGAACTGGACGTAGGACCAAGTGTTATCAACTAGTTTCATTGACATTGTTTTTCTTTATTTGTAATGGTTTTGCCCCACCCCAATGTGTTGGGATCCATGGGGAACTAAAATAAATAAATAAATAGATAAATGATATTAGTTGTCTACAAACCATTCATCACTCTTAATTAGCTCTGCATGTTTTGGTGTCAACAATTAACGGATGCGATACATTCACTCAGTATCAAAATAGTTTAATCAAGGTTCGACCAACAGTCAGCTTTTATCAACACCTGTCTTTCCCTTTGATTCTTGCTGTCATTGTTGAGAATAAAATTATTCATGACATCCAGGAACGCATGGGGAAGAATGTTTCTGAAGAAATTTCCCCCGTTTCAGAACCACTGGTCTAGACAGATAGAAGCCGTAAGCTTTTGGCATTTTATTAACAAACATGTTTCAGTAGACAAGCTACCATCATCAGTAACAGCGATCAGTAAGCAATTATGCAAGTTAGTTTAAAATAATTGCTTATGTAATGAATAATAACATAATAGTGATATAAACAATAATCAACAAGCAAGTCCTGATGATATATTGCATCATTGGTTAGTGATCGTTGTCGCTGATGATGGTAGCCTGTCTACTGAAGCATGTTTGTGAATATCCGTTATATATAATAATATTAATAAAGAATGCAATTTTAAAATAATCCTCCTTAACTAAAATTGGAAGGAAATGGACGGTGCAACTTGATGCAATTCCAATTCAAATATGGCGACCTTAGTCGGGAAAGCAATAAACGTATGCTCTAACTTTAGAAGGACAGCCGGGCACCGAATGTTCTAATCGAATCAAACTACAGGGAATAATAAAACATAATGCATGCAATTTTTGTAGTAGAACACAGTTGAATACTTTCCCTTCATACAATGAAACTCCTTTTACCCCTTTTAACTTAAGTTAGCTGCATTTTGTAGCCAACTCATGCGAGAATCGTTTTTGAGTTGTCCATGGATTTGGAATTCCGAAAAGTGAGTGAATTTTAGGAATAAAATCAAATGAAGATACATGAGAAATGAATTTGTGTATCTTATTGATTGATATGCGTATATCATATGACAATGAAAAAAACAGTAAATAATACTTGCCATGAAAAGCGTGATAATGCATGAGCAGAAAGTATACAGAAAGTGGAAAAATAAGAAAAGAGAGGTCGAACTTTGTCTGAAAAGACAACGACTATATTAGGCTTCTTTCTAACGAATTATGTAGCGGAAACCAGCTTTATGCTGCTATTATGTAACTATTATACACTATGATAAACGCGGGGATACACGAAATTTAATAAAGTCCATCCACGGATATCCACGATTTTTCAAGAATTTTATCCGGCCACCCTGCTGTCTAGTTTTTCACAATCGAACGCAACACATGGACTCCTGATGACCTTCGAAATCTACATCATGGACAGGCAATTCTAGAATAGTCGTCGAGGTTGTTTGCTTCACCTCATCTATTCGTCATGTGTGATTTAATCGAGTTTTTAGATTCGATGTTTCAATGTCCTGAGTTTAAGTTTAATCTGACCTCATGGTTTGTGTTCATTTTCTCTCTTGATGCATACAATACTGATGTATTATCAAGGTTATGATGATAATGTTCATGCAAAAAAATGAGGCCTACGTCACACAGTCTACACTTGAAATATGAATTGTTCAATTCATTGAAAAGTTAGCAATCACGCCATTAATTAGTACTCCGAACTCTGACCTTTTCATGACATTTTACAATTAATTTGTTATCAAATTATTGCTGTAGTCACCAGTTGAAATTAATTGATTGGTAATATAGGTTCAATATAATTCAATAACAAAAATTCCAATCAATTCTTTCCTATCCCTGATCCGTGGTATCGCCTCCCATGCCTCCTCAAATGAAACTGCCATTCGCCACTTCTCAAGATTTGCTAATGTGATGTTGAATTTTCAAATAGATCCATTGAATTCCCGATTTATTTTGCACAGCCCTGGCGTGCATGCGACGTTCCATCGGTTGTAACTTTTCTACAAGAAGTCGTAATTTCTTCATGTTGAATATTAGTTTCGAGGCTTTCATTGCTTCACGAAGTTGTATAATATGCAAACCGCTCGTCTATCTTCATTTATCATTGTAAGCAGCATTTTATATCTGAAATCTACATCATTAAAGTCGGATTGATAAGTTTTCATCCACCTGCGCCGCGTCAGTCTTGAGAGAATTCTCAGGGGAGTGAAGCTTTCCAGAGAGCTTGCGCGACTACTTTTCATCGGTTCGTTGAGACGAGACTGAGTGACCGCTGATGTTGTTCTCCATGTGATAACGGACACTATCAAAACTCCATTTGTCAAAGCTGATAATAAGAATTTCGCCTTGTCATATCACTTAGCTGACTTTGTGGATGTCGCTCGAGTCAGGAATGATTTGACTGGCAGAGTTCAACGAGTATTTTAAAGAAAACTTTTCAAATCGGTTTGAATGTCTGTGACAAAGCTGAAATATTTGTGGATATTATCATCGCTGTGGTCAACAAGCTTGTAAGCGACAGATGTAGGTGTGTTAGAGTTCATCAGGTTTTCATTCAGTTTCACAAACTGTGATGATTTCTGACCGGTTGAATGAGATTCAAGACTGAAATTGCTGACCGGAATGAGTCTTGCGCCCCACTCTTGCAGGGATCTCACTCTGCCTTGAATGAGCAATCTTCATCCTCAATTTTTCTTTGAACAGCTCCTTCAAAGCCTTCAAAGCAAATATGGCATCCTAGTGATCCTACTTTTGCCTACTTTTTATCGAAGTCTTCCTACTTTTACTTATTTTCTCTCAATTCCGTACTTTCTTATTCTTGTCTCAAATATGTATATTTAGCAAATTACTCAATCGCTTAATTCACATGTATGGTGTGCTATAGTAGCCTTTCTGTCAATCGAGCCAGCTTCATATGCTATCACATCACAGGCAATGCCGATGACTTACTGGTAAATTTTAATGTGTTGTGGACACAGTAGGCGAAACCATAGAAATACTGGCTTACCTGCTAGGAACTAAACACATGTATTCACAGAATCAGATTATTTAACCGCATCACTTAGCTAGAAGTGCAAACTGATTCAAAACGATGGCACGTGCAATAACTTATTAAGTGGGCAAAAAGAAAATTTCGATGCCTTATAGGGATAGGAAAAATAGTCGTGCGTCGCTTGCAGATTGCTGTGAATTCATTCAAAACACTCCAATGATGTAATGATGTCCTAATACTTGAACGATTTAAGCACAAAGCCTCCTTGGCAGCTGTAGACGCTGCGATTCGGCTTACAGTGGCTCGTCAGTACGACTTGGAATGACTAGCCGCACAGTAAAGACAGGATAAGTTAACACAGCAGTCCGTGGTACAGTCATTCAGCATGTTCAACCATTTTAGACATATTGTGCTAGATTGGGCCATTCCGAGCCGTATTGACGAGCCCTTGGAGGGCGAAACATACCGTCTATGGCTGCAAGGAAGTTTTGCGCTGTAATTGTTGACGTCTGAAGACATCTTTCTATCCAACCACGAGACTTTATGGTATGTTACTTGATAATGATAATCCTCCTGAAGTTGTCACTGTGGAAAGAAAATGCCGGTAACTTATTAGTTTTTTACTTCGAAAATTCATGCGTAAGAAACTTTGCCAATTATCTGCATTCGATTTGCTCTCGTTCGTAATCATTAATGGACAATATGGAAACTGTGACTGAAAGATATGCATTTCCGCAGTTTTTTCTATTTTACATAATTTCCTGATGATTTGAAAACAGAAATCTCAACTCAGTGTGGTAGTGGAAGTGAAATATTTCGAGCAAATAAGCGAACTGTATAAATGTTTCAATTTTTGGCACTTCATGGCTGCTTTCATGAGTTTTCCTTGATTTATTGTCCAACACCTGGCGAGTTTCAAAGTCACTTCAAAGCCAGTTCCCAGTTACTTTCCATCTATCGAGGTTCTTTATGACATGAAGAAAGATCGACTAAAGCAAGTTTGGAAATATACGAAGCATGAGTTTGAGAGATGCCATCGTAAGTGGCCTTCTATTGAAGAATGCGCTGCTAGCGGCATTATATCGTTCATCTCACCACAAAGTTTATCCAAAATAGAAGATCTGATACTTAATTTGATTCTTTAATATATTTTTATTGATTACCCCTTAGCTCAGTGGTGGGCAACGCGTGATCCGCCGGAACATATTGGGGGGAGTGGTGGTCCGCCACCGGTGCTGATATATCTGCATATTCGTATGCTAGAAGACAGTACAAAGAATAAGCAGAAATACAACAAGTCAAAATTTGAACTTCTTCAGCGTCAGGATAGCGTCATTGGAGGCCTGGTGCAGATATTTCAGTCCGCCACGGAAGGATTTGATCGGACAAAGTGAACTGTTGACGTTACTTGAATCAGTGATGTGAAGATGACTCACTACGACTTCGACCTTTGAGAGATGCATCTCAGAGTGAGGGATCCTTTTTTGAATTTGCAAAACCATTAATTACTAACTAAATAAACAACATGATGACACTAAAATTCACATTCGAATGATCCAACCATGCTCCTTTCGTGATGAATATCTTCTCGCATAGACGCAAAATGGCCATCACCTGCGAGTTTATGCTAATTCACATGATATTCAATGCTTTACTACGTAATAAACCACGCTTCAATGAACCTTATATAATAGGCTATATCAAGTTATATGTTATAGGAATAGGCTATATCAAGTTATATGTTATAGGAATAGGCTATATCAAGTTATATGTTATAGGAATAGGCTATATTAAGTTATATGTTATAGGAATAGGCTATATCAAGTTATATGTTATAGGAATAGGCTATATTAAGTTATATGTTATAGGAATAGGCTATATTAAGTTATATGTTATAGGAATAGGCTATATTAAGTTATATGTTATAGGAATAGGCTATATTAAATTATATGTTATAGGAATAGGCTATATTAAGAGAAGAGAAGAGAAGAGAAAAAGTGTATATATTTGAAATAATGAAAATCGATAAATACAGAGAAAAGTAATGCGCAAACGCTGACAGGATTCATATCACGTAAAAGACAAATAATATCTGATACTTACAAGAAAAATTCTAGTATTTACACATAAGCTCATTTGACCTTGCACAAAACCATGGAAAAAATGAATTCGAACGCCTTGCAGTGTGTGATACTACTGGTAACATAAAATGTCTAGTATACAACAAACGATTAGGTACGAACGTGCTAAGCGGATGACACGGATTTTCACAATTCAGCAGCAATTTTAATCCACATTGAAGAATTGTATCTGAGATATCGTCAAACATGTTACACGAGCAATGACGACCGCAAATCAAGCGATGAGTCCTCTTCTGAAAGCGATTCAATTTACTTAATAAAACTAGAGACAAATTACCATATACAGGAGAAGCATATATAAACAAGGCTGTGATGATTGCGTGATAAACAGATATTAAATCGTTTTTACACAAAGAATCACGTAAACAACGGATTATGTACAAACGACGCGAGGCCTTTTTTAAAACGTCTTTGATTTGTGCCTCCCAGCAAAGATTTGTAGTGAGAGCAAAACCAAGAATTCTAAGAATATCAACTCTTACAAAATCTGCAGAAATTGGTGGAGGAAAATACAATATAGAACGTGGTATAATCATTAAGTAGACCTAATCTCGGTATGAAGGAGTCCAACCGCATGATTTCACAGGCCAACATATTTTTCAAATATTCTTGCTGAATTTCATTCGTACGTGTATACTACTGCAGCGATTCATTTTGTACTCGATCAGCATCAGCGCGAGACTACCGTTTGTGCAGCCCATAGACTGTTTTTAAAAGCCGTATATGCTTGGGTGACATATGTGCACGCAGGAATATGTAGCATGAACAATTGTAGTATAAATATATCTTATGCGACTTTCAGGCGGATAGTTGCATTGCAGACCTACAGACCGTTGTTTTTCGATGAAATAAGGTTATGTCAGTCATGTCACCAAAAAAAGTCAAATGACCGTTTCATTACATAAAAGAAAAACTTCCATGATTTGTTGTAGTCCTATTCTCTCTTCAATACTAGGAGCGAATAGGTGTTCTAAGGAATTGTAGAACGTGAATTGTCATTCGATAAGATGAATTGCATGCAATACTGCTGTATACATTTATATGTAGAGTTTTTATGTAATACGACCACGATATATACACGTATACGGAGCAGCAGCGGTAAAAAATCACGGAATAAAATAATTGTGAGCCTACTATTGCCTTTTAAAATTGGTGGCCCGAGAACCCCACTACCCCACCTTGGTTGCCCACCAATGTCATAGCTGTACTAGAGGGGTGAAAATTTTGTAAATGAAGAATGAAAACATATCTCGAATATCCACGTGTTATGCGTGCAAATTCTACAACTGTTTGAAACAACCATTGCGATGTGGACACAGATTACTTGCGATATAGTAGAATGCAGAACTGATAATTACAATTACTTCCATCAATCCATCCTCACAGCTGAGCAGAGGAATGAGGAATTGTCTACAACAATAATTTGCTTCATTTACTGTTTGGGTCTTTCGCTGATGAGTTTTCTGGATGAATTGCCATTAATATCTACCCCGTTGTGACATCGTATGACAAATTTAACGGCTTCATATTCCCAGTTGGAAGTAATGTGAGTTGTAAACTTGCGAACTTAGACTACAATTGAAGAGCCCCACTTTCTAAACAGACACAGTATTAATTATTTTTTGCAGAAGAACTACATATCAATTACCGCGAACGTGTGGGTGTAATTGTTAACAATCAAGTTTTGATGATACGTTTTTCCATCAGGTTGATCCAATAATAGTAAGTTAATCCACCCACCCACTCGCTCTCTACAAGAGAATTCCCAGACAGATTGGGAAGGAGAACCTTCAAGATAACAAGGAGGTAGTATTGATGTTCAAGACACGACTTTTGAATTGATAGCTTTTTCTATTCCTCTCAAAGCTGCGTAGGAATTGTCTCGATAGTCAAACATACAATATCGCTGAGGTAGAAAGTCGATGTCGGATTAACCTACTATTTTTAGAACTTCCTAACTAATTGTGTGTCAGAAGCCAATAGTCAGTAATTGTTTCCCGCGTGAGATGTCATTCACGTTGTTCTCTTCTACTTCATTTCTCGTGGTGTCAGAATTAGATCATCTCTTAAGTCAGTCAGGATGGAAAGGAGTTTGTTGTTGACCGACGACTATTTTTATACCAATCATTTATCGACTGTTTGAAACTTGCAACAGACATTTCTGAATGTTGTCGGACTAATATGAACATGATTACCGCAAACAGAAGACGTCATCGCATCAAGGCTTCAAAAGTAGGTGAATTGTCTTCATAGGAGGGATTTGTTGGCTAAGAAATTTATGTTAGGAACTACGTGCACGGCTCACGTTTCCTCAGGGTCACAAGGCTAAAAAAATGAAAGAAGCGTCAGGAGCTTTGTTGGAATTGTATGATAATTTCTTCTTTCATCATTTCTATCATTTCACTGTATTTTGTCAGATGAATGAAGCAACAGTTAAAAGTTCAGAATTCTTTTGTAGGAATAGCTAATTACTACAAATTTTTTTGAATTTTTTTCATCAATTTCAAGAGATAGGGAGAGTGACTTGTCAAGAGAGGCAAATAAGAGATCATTGTCTCTACAATAAACATCACATTAAAAGTCATATTAACAGCGTTTCCAAAAGTAAGCGCGCAGCTGCGCGGTTTTGCCGATTTCAGCGCGGAAGCGCGGAAAATTGAGAAGCTGCGCGGAATATTGATGTCACAATCTTTTTTCAGTTTTAAGTATGTTTTGAATCTTAGCGTGGTGTTTTTCACAGAAATCATTTCAAATTAGACATTGTTCACCTAATGTACAGCTTCTGTAGTACATTTGATAGAGTACAATTTTTGTTAGATAAAATAAAAGAAATGTACAAATTTTCGTGGACTTATCAGGTCTGCTTCATCAGGTTGCAGTGGTAAAGCTGAAGTCAAACCAAAAGAGAGAACGATATACCTGCGTATATTAGGTAAATACATTTCCCATCGGTTCATCGCACTTTGTGATTGCTATGTATGGAAGGTCTCAGCGAATAATCGCGGCGCCACTTCGTCTTCGAAGAGAACTTTGCCTTCGACCGAACCACTGATGGATACGAGGTGTCATAGACAATGATAAGACACTTGGTGCTGACTATTTTCTCGTCATCCTCAATTCAAGTTGTTACAAATTCAATAGATGAATACAATTTTTCTTAAAAAAGATTTATTTTTCTGTCAATATGTACATCTACATTCAGATAAGCTATATGTCCTTCACACTCAGTTACCGTGAAATGCAGTAAAACGTGGACCATGAGGCCACTTTTGAATTTTTTTGCAATTATTATCATGAAGACCTTTTGTTGTAGTCACATTCCCATGCCACTTGACTCGAGAGATATTGGTACCGGAATAGTTTCTTGTTCATTTTGTTTTGTGAAGTCTTTGATTATTACCTAAAATACAGTACCTACTACACTACGCTTTGCTTATAGTTACCTACTAGTACTACTAGTTACAATATGTTGACCCTATTGATAGAAACAGTTATAGTGACCCAATCAGGTTCCATCGAAAGTCTACTTAAGATTGAAAGTAAAAGTTGCACATCACTATGTAGGATTCATTTTTGAATATGCAAGAAAATGAAATTCAGAAAATCACAAATATGGTCTTAAAACTGCAATGTATAGGAGGTTAGGGTCCATCTGCGCGGATTTACTTGGCCTGCGCGGATTCTCAGAGATTTTACTTTGGAAACGCTGTATTAATATTTCATCGATATAATACACACCGCTTAGCTTGAAAAATTCACTTATATTAGTTTTACTGTCTAGTTCTTATTAATATTCTTCGTATACAATTTTTTATGTCCCTCTTGTGCATGATTGTCCTTGTTTCGTTAATTTATATCGTACGTTCTTGAAACATCGCTTGGAAAGCATATCGTTGCGGATTTTTCACTGCCCATTTTTAAAGTTGAAAAAGTCACCTCTGTTGAAATATAGATCAATTGTAAATTGCAGTTTTTGTGAGTCCTTTGAACTTACATTGAAGCAGGCATCGGACAGTGCAAGAAGATTCAAAACAATGGATACCAAGATATTGCTGTTTTGATGTGTATGTACGGTGTGGCGCCGTGCGCAAGAAAAATTGGACAAAACTTATGCTAATGAGGAACTATCAAAACTTTTTTAAAACTGGTTCGCACTACATGTCGAAGATGCGTTGGTTAAAAATTTCGCTTCAAAGCAAAAGATGTATTTCATTGTTGTCACTACCGCTAAAATTTGATTTGAATGTCAATTTCGAAAATTGAGTTAAAATTGAGCTAAATAGCTAAAAATGAGGAACTTTGCTCAAGCATGGGTTCTTGAAATATTCGGAAATGTTCAAATAAATTCATTATGCCAAAAACTGCGATATAGGAGAAATAGCCGAATTATTTTGAAAATGCAAATGTCACTATGTATACACTGCATGAGAGAAGAAAGCGCTCTTTTTGCATTTAGAGGCCGGCGCTGAGCATGTGCCGTTTACAAAGGTTTCGAGACCGACCGGTCATCATTTTAAAATTCTTTCTGTTGTTAAATTCTGGAGTGATTTATGTTGTAGAGGGTTGGACGCAAATTTACTTTTATTAAGAATTCAGCAGCTCAAAAGTGAGAGGGGAGTCAATCGCATTGATGGGCTCGGGAAGATTTTCCAAGAAGTCTGCCCCGGCCACCGCTGTACCGTCACTCCCCTGCTCCATGGTGCTGCCCCGGCCGCCCCTGTACCGTCACTTCCGCGCTCCATGGGGCTGCCCCTGTACCGTCACTTCCGCGCTCCATGGGGCTGCCCCTGTACCGTCACTTCGGCGCTCCATGGGGCTGCCACTGTACCGTCACTTCGGCGCTCCATGGGGCTGCCACTGTACCGTCACTTCCGCGCTCCATGGGGCTGCCCCTGTACTGTCACTTCGGCGCTCCATGGGGCTGCCCCTGTACTGTCACTTCCGCGCTCCATGGGGCTGCCCCTGTACTGTCACTTCTGTGCTTCATGGAGCTGCCTCGGCCGCCCCCTGTACCGTCACTTCCGCGCTCCATGGGGCTGCCACTGTACTGTCACTTCCGCGCTCCATGGGGCTGCCACTGTACCGTCACTTCCCGCCGCTCCCCATGGGGCTTGCCACTGTACTGTCACTGCTCCGCGCTCCATGGGGCTGCCACTTGTTACTGTCACTTCCCGCGCTCCATGGAGGCTGACCACTGTACTCGTCAACTTCGGGCGCTCCATGGGGCTGCTCACTGTACTGTCACTTCCGCGCCTCCATCGGGGCTGCCAGCCGTGTACTGTCACTTCCGCGCTCCATGGGGCTGCCACTGTACTGTCACTTCGGCGCTCCATGGGGCTGCCACTGTACTGTCACTTCTGTGCTTCATGGGGCTGCCACTGTACTGTCACTTCTGTGCTTCATGGGGCTGCCCCTGTACTGTCACTTCTGTGCTTCATGGAGCTGCCTCGGCCGCCCCCTGTACTGTCACTTCTGTGCTTCATGGGGCTGCCACTGTACTGTCACTTCCGCGCTCCATGGGGCTGCCACTGTACTGTCACTTCGGCGCTTCATGGGGCTGCCCCTGTACTGTCACTTCTGTGCTTCATGGAGCTGCCTCGGCCGCCCCCTGTACTGTCACTTCTGTGCTTCATGGGGCTGCCACTGTACCGTCACTTCCGCGCTCCATGGGGCTGCCACTGTACTGTCACTTCTGTGCTTCATGGGGCTGCCACTGTACCGTCACTTCCGCGCTCCATGGGGCTGCCACTGTACTGTCACTTCTGTGCTTCATGGGGCTGCCCCTGTACTGTCACTTCTGTGCTCCATGGGGCCGCCCCTGTACTGTCACTTCTGTGCTCCATGGGGCCGCCCCTGTACTGTCACTTCTGTGCTTCATGGAGCTGCCTCGGCCGCCCCCTGTACCGTCACTTCTGTGCTTCATGGGGCTGCCACTGTACCGTCACTTCTGTGCTTCATGGGGCCGCCCCCTGTACTGTCACTTCTGTGCTTCATGGAGCTGCCTCGGCCGCCCCCTGTACCGTCACTTCCGCGCTCCATGGGGCTGCCACTGTACCGTCACTTCTGTGCTTCATGGGGCCGCCCCCTGTACCGTCACTTCTGTGCTTCATGGGGCTGCCACTGTACCGTCACTTCTGTGCTTCATGGGGCCGCCCCCTGTACTGTCACTTCTGTGCTTCATGGGGCTGCCACTGTACCGTCACTTCTGTGCTTCATGGAGCTGCCTCGGCCGCCCCTGTACCGTCACTTCCGCGCTCCATGGGGCTGCCCCTGTACCGTCACTTCGGCGCTCCATGGGGCTGCCCCTGTACCGTCACTTCCGCGCTCCATGGGGCTGCCACTGTACTGTCACTTCTGTGCTTTCATTGGGGCCTGACGATATATCATCCCTGTACCTGTCACTTCTGTGCTTCATTGGAGCTGCTCGGCCGCCCCCTGTACTGTCACTTCTGTGCTTCCATGTCGGGCTGCCCACTGTACCGTCACTTCCGCGCTCCATGGGGCTGCCACTGTACTGTCACTTCGGCGCTCCATGGGGCTGCCACTGTACTGTCACTTCGGCGCTCCATGGGGCTGCCACTGTACCGTCACTTCCGCGCTCCATGGGGCTGCCACTGTACTGTCACTTCTGTGCTTCATGGGGCTGCCCCTGTACTGTCACTTCTGTGCTTCATGGAGCTGCCTCGGCCGCCCCCTGTACTGTCACTTCTGTGCTTCATGGGCGCTGGCCACTGTACCGTTCACTTCCGCGCTCCATAGGGGCTGCCCCTGTACTTGTCACTTTCTCGGTGCTTCCATCGGGTGGCTGCCCCTGTACTGGTCACTCTCTGTGCTTATGGAGCTGCCCCGGCAGCCCCCTGTACTGTCACTTCTGTGCTTCATGGGGCTGCCACTGTACCGTCACTTCCGCGCTCCATGGGGCTGCCACTGTACTGTCACTTCGGCGCTCCATGGGGCTGCCACTGTACCGTCACTTCGGCGCTCCATGGGGCTGCCACTGTACTGTCACTTCTGTTGCCTTACCATGGGCGGCTGCCCCCTGTAACTGGTCACTTTCTGTTTGCTTCATGGGGCTGCCCACTTGCTGTACCGTCACTTCCCGCCGCTCCCATGGGGCTGCCACTGTACTGTCACTTCTGTGCTTCATGGGGCTGCCCCTGTACTGTCACTTCTGTGCTTCATGGAGCTGCCTCGGCCGCCCCCTGTACCGTCACTTCCGCGCTCCATGGGGCTGCCCCTGTACTGTCACTTCGGCGCTCCATGGGGCTGCCCCTGTACTGTCACTTCTGTGCTTCATGGGGCTGCCACTGTACCGTCACTTCCGCGCTCCATGGGGCTGCCCCTGTACTGTCACTTCGGCGCTCCATGGGGCTGCCCCTGTGCTGCTCACCGTCTGATGCTTCATGGAGCTGCCTCGGCCGCCCCTGTACCGTCACTTCCGCGCTCCATGGGGCTGCCACTGTACCGTCACTTCCGCGCTCCATGGGGCTGCCCCTGTACTGTCACTTCGGCGCTCCATGGGGCTGCCCCTGTACTGTCACTTCTGTGCTTCATGGAGCTGCCTCGGCCGCCCCTGTACCGTCACTTCCGCGCTCCATGGAGCTGCCACTGTACCGTCACTTCCGCGCTCCATAGGGCTGCCCCGGCCGCCCCTGTACCGTCATTTCCGCGCTCCATGGGGTCGCCCCTGTACCATCACTTTGGCGCTCCATGGAGCTGCCTCGGCCGCCCCTGTGCCGTCACTTCCGCGCTCCTTGGTGGCTGTGGTAAAGGTCTTAAAGGTTAGAATTCAGGACTGTAGGCGTGCATGTCCGTTGTGGTCAACTACTGCACGGTGACAAAAGACATTCTGAATTAATGGTATATAGATCCGTTTTTAGCCATGTTTTATCAATCTAATAATATCTGAGGTACATATGCAGTTACTAAATAGGATATTCTTGACATATATCAAATTTATGTTCCGACTTATACATAAAAAGAAGAAAGGGCTTTGTCTGACGTACTCGTAATCTGATCACTATCCTGATCTCTCTCTCTGTATGTCAAAATAGAGACAGTGTTGAATCTTACTTGTCGGCTTACATGCGATTGTCGCTTCTGTTTCTAAATGTTCTAATATTATGTAAAAGCATTGAAACGGGGATAGTAGGCGAATGTAATTTTTTCCCAAAGGGAAGTAATTTAGAGAGATATTGTCCTCTTAGGAGTGATAATACAAGTCGATTTCATGTAGTCAACCGTAAATGACAAATTGACACAACATTTGTCTGTTTTTAGAATTAAATTCAAACATTTATTTTTGTGTCATAATTGTGTTACAAGATTGACAGCGTGTAACAGTTACATCCCACATGATGGAGTCAAGTCATGTGAAGATCTATGGAAAGGGCAACTTGCAATGAACTCTAAAGAAGTTGTCATTTCTTGACGAAATATATTAAAGGTCACAACACGAGTGATTAGATGAGGAGTTTAATCGAGAGTGGTGTAACCACAGAATTAGACAGGTCGTCTCTTCTTCTGTTTGACTAGAAAGGAAACATTAGAACATGTAACGTTAATGGAATGGCACAATCTGCTGACATAATGCCATAGCAATCGAACAATGAGCAGTCACTTCAACATTAAACACACCAAATTGTGCAAAGTTTCAGTGACTGTTATCAACCGGATCATACAGCAGAGAGACACAGTCGATGCTAAGTTCTACAGAGAAGTTTGTGAACGATTTTTCGTGTACCTGCTATCTTTTTTTATAATGATCGGAAGGACCAACATTATCGAGAAAACTTGTGTGTCTTTTGTGATCTGAATTCTTCGAATCTGAAGGAATCGTGCTGATCGCAGCATTTTGAAGGAATTCACAGCCATCTGCAAGCGATGCACGACTATTTTTCCTATCTCTGCAAGGTATTAAAGATTTCCTTTTGTCCACTTAATAAGTTCCTGCATGCATAGAAATAGATTGTTGTTTATCTGATTGTTGGACTAAATGAAAGTTGGACTCAATGACGAGGCAACATCCGGGGACTAAGTTTGGGTCATGAACCACCAATGAAAAGCTAGATTGCACAAGGTATGGAATTCTAACCCCAAACATACACCTTGACATTGTATCTAAGTGTAATGCTGACGATTTTGTGCCACTTGTGTATTGCATGAAGCTTTACTTCCATTCTAGAGGTTTTATTGTTATCAATTTCTATGCCTGCATGTGACATTGTTTTGAATCAGGATGCACTTCTAGCAAAGTTACACGATTAAACAATTTAATGATGTGGGTGTAACCGAATGGTAGCCACAGTTTTCTGACAAACTGACATCATCTCCTTGATGCACAGAAATTGACAACAATAAAACCTCTAGAATGGAAATTAAGTTTCATGCAATGCACAATAACGGCACATAAATCGCACGCATTTTCACTTAGATGCACCTGCCAACGTCTGCATCATTGGGTTAGAATCAGTCACATGAGTAAATCAAAGCTTTTCATTGGTTATTCATGCCCCAACTTAGTTCCCCCGAATGTGCCGCGACCTTGAGTCAATTTCCATTCTAGTCAATTTCAGTTAAACAATCTATTTCTATGCCTTGATGTATAAGTTGTGTGAATCATAGATATCGGATCGCGTGACCAATTATTTCTGAAACCGTTTCTAAACTATCGGCAGGAAGAATTTTATTAGTTAATTGGTCACAGACCCATCACGTTATATTTCTACCCATGATGGCTACATTTAGACAGAAATCTATGACTTTGGAAGCATTCTCTGTCAACTTACCTGAAAGTTCTCCTTCTCTGTTGTGGTATCTATCCCTTTTGTAGCTAGTTTAATGATTAACTTTCAATTACTAGTGTTATGATGAAGGGAATGAACTTCTTTGACACAAAATGATCAACTAGAGTACGTCTTCAATGTTTTTTCTTTCGACAATCGCAATCCAAGGCTTTTCTACTTAGATATCAGCAGCTGAAACGGGTCTTCTAAATTTTGAAGTGCTTATCTGTTCGCTATGTATCCGGGAACAAAGTTAAAAGACCTGTGTTTGAAACTCATTCATTTTGGATTGAATTGTTGAATTCTTGACTATAGATTCCATGTAGAGTTTTATGTGCTGCGTCACACTTACAAGGAATTCGTATTTGTCATACCCATAGAGATCGGATTGTTAAATATCTATGCTATCTAGAGCGGACATGAAATATCTCTAACATGCATTCATAACGGAGACAAAATGAATTGAAAGCAGAGTCATTTGTGATGGTGTCATTTAATGTTTGTAGTTTGCAATTCTGCCTGTGGATCCATCGGAAGGAAAACTTTCAATACTTGATAATTACTTACATTGGACGTATGCAACAACAATATGCAACATCTTCTCATTGACGGTAAATCATCGCATCAATGAATTGTACATGAAATGATTGTATCTGCACTGATAATTGTGGACAATAAGTCATGAAAAGTCTACAGAATAGAACAGAAAATTCTTGATAAACTGGTAAACAAGTCTGTAGATGTTTTATAGAATGAGACTGGTGTCTTGATAGCATGAAAGATTATCAATTTATGAAAATCAGGTGAACAGGTAACATACTTCATTTAGATCTTATTCTGCGTGAAAAATATAGGTCGTACATCAGAAGTTATCTCAAATTAAAGACTGAGAGGTCCTGAAGTAGACCCGCTGTCGGAGTCCAGACTGGTGCTATCCTAGCCATCTATTGTCCTCCCTAGACATGAGAGGATAATAGCATAGATATCTGTCATACTTATCAGTCTCATAACTGTGGTTGCAAGTGAATTACCACACGCTGGACTGTGACTTCTTACACCGCTACTGTGCGACAATTCAATTTTGATAAAGTGAAATTGATTGATTTCTTGTACATCTCTACTGATAAATTAACGATTAACAGCCTCTGAATTATTTAGTGCTGAATTGCTAGCTGCCCGTTCGCTTATCGATGTACCGGCGAAAAACTATCAGAAAACATCGCCTTCATGAAATTGCCATATGCGTAGCACTGTTTACTTGACTTTGTGATTTCATCCAACTCTCATTAGAGCTTAGTCAGGGAGTAGGATTTGAATAGTGCAGACTGCGTCATTTTTCCACTGTTTCCTCTTAACGAATGTCATTCACATTTTCGTAGCAGTAGACTCACTGTTCACACCACCCGTATTACATGCGCGATGCCACAGGAGCAAGTGAGTGATCCTACACCTTTCGTTTTCTAGGTGCATTCTTATCACTCATGTTAAATGCATGGAGCAGTGATGACATTAAATTTTGACGTCTAAATCATTCCTATCATTCGTTTGTTGTTCACCAGGTTGTTGCTGATAAAGTGGATAAGAAAGTAAGTCTCAGAGTGAGCGAACATTATTCGTTATTCTCTCGTTCTGTATTTGATGAAGAAGAAAAATACTTTCGGTACTTGGATTTGAACCGTTCAAGTTTTGAGACAGTAATTGCTATTGAAGAAGAAGCTTGGTGGAGATTGAGGCAATCAGAGAGGTTTTTCAAATAGTGGAAGATCTACTTCAGATAGATATTCCAACTTCAGGGCACACTGTAAGGAAAACGTCGTCAATTTTTTCCGATAAATATTTTCAGAGAAATTACGTTGAATTTATCAGATATTTTCAAGTTTTCTGTTTCATTTTGAGAATACCATTTATCATCATGTTCATTTTTTGTAATGTTCGCGTTTACATTTGTGTATTTGTCAAAGAGGAATGGTGAATTACCGATGCATTAACCTATGTCATGAATATAATTCATGAGTGTTAGTGGAATAAAGTTCATATATTTGAGTGGAGCATTTTTTATGTCAGGCAGTATATATCAGCTAATTTATAAGGGAAGAGTTAGCTACCCGTAGGATTTTGTTTTTAGTGGATCAAATGGTATTATTGTTCGACTTGTTGCTAACTATTTTTGCATAAAAGTTACGAGTTGGAAACATTGCAATGTATTAGTGAATTCACGTATCATTCATTCATTTAGTTGAGTCACGAGAACCATGAAACGGGAATCCCTTCATTAATATTCTCATTGGTTTGAGACGAACTGCTTATCTTTTGGTCAGTCTTTAAGATAGTCATGCCTTCGTTAGGTGTAAAAAAAATCTGTAAGTCTTCTTCATAATTTAGAGAGAAACGAAGCTAATGGATACATGCATTGAAATGATCTTTTAAACTAATCATTATTGAAGCTGATTGATCAAATGGATATTTCGTTAGGAGTTAGAACTCAACTTTATTTTTGCACAACGGCTGCAATGGTTATTGAAATCAAAGAACATTTACACAACAAATCATTTTTTGAGTGAATTGTTACGTGTCAATAATTTGGTGATAGAGTGTACTGCACTGAAATGCGGGATGAAAACACAGGTAGTAATCGATGTGATGCACACAGCGGATGATGTGAAGAATATATAGCGAAGATGGGCTGTTAGATTTCTGGAAGTGACAGATTCACTATGTTTGAGGGTGCTTAAGGGGTACTCCCCTCCCGTGGTTTTCAAATTTCTCTAAAAAATGAATCAATCGTCACCAAATTTCAAGTGGACTACTAAAGCATATTTTCTACCCGCATACATAAATTTATGCAAATCGGACAAGTACTTTTTTGCATTAGAGATGATCACGTGAAGTGTAGCGATGTCTGCAGCTTGATCTGACGATGTGTGTTCGGTACATTATTGTTACTCGTGTGTGCATTGTTCTCTCTCCCTCTTCGTCTCATCCACTGCTATTTGAATTCTTCCCACGAACACAACCTTGCCACACCTTTTCTAAGTTAAAATGTTAGTCTAAGAAGTTTGGCCTGGTCATCACCACTTCACGGGTTTTCGGGAAATGACTTCAAGTGCTTTCTGCTTAGGATTTTGAACAAATTTGAAAGCGTGGGGAGAGATAAACCATAACTGCCCGTTTGAGAAGTCGATTCGACACATCAGAAAAGTAAAAAATGGTTCTGAAGTTGCACGTTGATCTCACGTATTTCAAACGTTAATTAAACACGAAGGCAGCTGAGCTTGGATCAGATCAGAATTTTCTCTCTTTTCAGACTCTTCAAAAGACAACCAATCAGTTGAGACAGGAGACACATGCTCTTCAAGCGGCTGAGGCGAATCTACAGAATGTCAATGCAAAACTGGAGAATGCGCGTGTAATGACCGACGTTCTCCAACAGCGAGTGAAAGAACTGGAGGACTTTGAAGAAAAGTGTCAACGTCAGAATGCGGTTAGTCCGACGTCTTCAGCGGCTATGGAAGTGTATTTCTCTCATTTCTCGTCATTTTCAGGAAACATTTCAACTTCGGCAACAACTGCGGAGTAAAGAAGATAAATGTGACCGGTTGGAATTGAAGATGCAACAACTCTCTTCGAAGATGGAAACTGAAAGGTCAATGTCAGTTGATCGTCAAGCACAAGATGCGGCGGAATCGATGAATAAACTGAATGTGTTGAGATCCCGGTTGAGAACGGAGTTGAATGATTCCAAGAGCAAATGCGGAGATCTGGAATCAAAAGTTGCAAAACTGAATATAGAAGTAAGCTGAGATGTGCAAGTTTACTCCTTGTGTGATTGAACAAGGAGTTGAGGTGGTCTGCTGGATAAAATCGCAGCTATTCAGATCTCTTCCCATTTTTTTTAAAATGAGAATGCAACTTAGTGTTAATTTTCGTATTACTGCTTAGAAGTATTCAGTAGGATAAATTCAATGAATAATTTGTCAGGAGAATGTTGATTGGGACAACAGTTTTGATAACATCTCTTTATTTATTTTTGTTAAGACATTAATCTGATAGTCATATGATCTGATTCAGTCCCTGATGAAAGGTTATTTAAAATCACCGCTTTTTCATATGTTTAATTTGTGTTGTAGCAAAATCGCGAAATCCTTTCGTCGCAAAATAATTCATAAAAGCCGCTAACTGCATGTATTTCTAGAATTAAGCTAGTATGCATATAATAAATTATCCAGAGTCAATTGGATTATTAATGGTCCTCGTGATGTAAAATTTCAGACATATGTCGGTTTTTTCTATATTAGCGACCTCTGTCAGTTATTTTGTAAATTAACTGGTTTATTTTGAAACAACTGATTGCGTAGTTAATTGCGAATTAAGTTATTTTGTAACTTTGGTCTGGCGATCTTTTGTCTAGAGGTCGATCCCCAAAAGTGTCATTGAATTCTGTAAGAAGTATCAGAACGTTCCACAGCCGTCCAAGTAGACAGCATGGGGGAACAGCGAGCTTCATTATCTGAAACTTCTCTCACCTTCAAATCTGTGGACACTTAGACACACCTTTAGCTACTGAAACTCCTCCATATCCCAGAAACACAGAAGCGGAACATGTGAGTTGATAAGCCTTTTATTGTCTTCTCATGTCCAACAAAATACTGCTCAAGAGGAGCCATGAATAAGAAGAAACAATTCTTGTGAATCGCATTAGCCGTGATGAATACAATTCAGGAAGACTATTCGATGCACTTATATTAGTCAATAGTAGTACGTTGTCATGGATTTCTCAATGACGGAATAAGAATTTTATGTATTTTCCCACGAGAGACTCAATTTTGACTTTTTTCTGGGAGACAACTGCCGACTGTTTATAATACTTGCACTTAAAAGATGCAGAGCCTTGGTTGTTCTTTGTACTCAATTTGTATGGCACGAGTTGAAATTTTAAGCAGACTAACCTTTCAATCACGTATTCATGCTTTAATGGCAGAATGACACTACAAAGACTCAAACTGACGTCTCGAGGAGAGCATGATTCCAAGTCCAATAATCAATGAATTTTATTTTCATTTGGAAATACCCAAGTTGAGGTCAAATGTATTCAATGTCCTTTGGCGGTGTGAAAACCATTTTATGTCTACTGTACACCGTGAGTCAATGAAAGCTTCGAACGTGTTTCTTGATGAATTCTTGCCAAGGCATCGGATGTGACGTCATCATTGCGACTGCACACCGATCTGCGGTATAGGAGGGACTGTTCTGGGTGAGAGTTCATCTGGTGTCCTAGATGAACCTGCTAATGCTGATTCCTCCACACATGTCTCCGTAAATTCATGTATTTTCAGTCCACAGTAACAATGAATCTCCACCATACTGTCTGTCTGGCTAACCGGGCAATTCAGTGTCCGATGTTGGTGAGGGACGAAGCATTCACGGGTGTTGTTAGACTTTGTCGGTTGAACTTAGTAACTGCTTGAATTTGATGACATAAGGAAGTTCGGAATATAGAACAATATTCATTAGAACTATCGATCAGATCGCGACAATGTTATTGCCATCAAGCAATGACAATCCACGCACGTCTCCTCATATTCAGCATCATAGCTATCGCAAAAATCTTATCTTCTATAGAATCACAAGTCGGAAGACTTCCAGTTGTCTAGATTGGTTAAGAAAAGAATGACGACTCACTATCCCTTGTCTAGCCTATTTTCTGTGGCTGTTGTATAAATTTTTCAAGTGAATGGTATGTTACTGAAATAGACTGAAATCAATTATCGACAAATACATCAAAATTGTCATGAGAAACGGCCCATCATAATCGCCAATTAAAACTTGAAGCCTGGTCGCCTCTTTGTAGAAAGTTCTTCCTTAAAACATTGAAATTCGAGGAGGAATCAACTCACATTGTTACTCTCCGATATCTGGAGATCTACCTGATAAATCTTCACAACAGATTTGTTCTACGGATGAAGAAGCAAAGGTCAGACGGATAAACAAACCTTTCACATCAATCTCCAAGACGACTGTGAAGCTGTCTGCGTGGGAGATCAGGAAGGTAGAAATAACAAGTTCTAAATAATTCATCAACAACAGCTTGTACTTCTTCTTGACCTTCAATTTACGCAATGCTGAATAAATTGTTTTGGTCATTCATTACGGAATAATCTCTGACTTTCAACAAGCTGATGATTATTCAAATTCTGTCTTGACTTGAGTGAATATACGCCAGCTGTGATAATGTAGTAACTGTGAGGTACTAAGCAGGAATGCTGGAGTCGGAGTTCCATCAAATGATAGGATTCCAGACTCCGGCCTATAACTAGGCCCGAAACATAATACAAGCAAATTATTTATCATCGTGCATAGATGTCACTGTCTTGATGTCAACTATCACCATCAAACAAAAGTCAGAGACACTGCTGCATGCAAAGCTTATAATAGTTGAGGGAATGAACCGTGATAGTGAAAAAAGGATTGTCTTTTCACTCGGTGATTTAGTAGAAAAGACAAGCCTTCCTAGCCTCGATCACACCTACGCACCAAAGGTCACATCAGAGACAAAAATGAAATACTAGTTTGTTTGAGAACATTATCCTCTTACCCTCACGTTAATCGTGTGTGATGGCTTCTCTAAAGCGCATATTAAAATCGAAGGTGTAGTCATATTTTTTGGAGAAGAATGGGGATTTTCCTGCGTGGTAGAGACTGAAGAAAAGACATCAAGAAAATGGGAGGAGCCGAGTCGCATGCATCCAACTGAAAGCGACATTTGATCAACTTTCATGAAAAATGATTGATAATTGATACAGCAATGATCACTAAATATAGGTTCAGGTAAGCCTATAATAATCTATGATGTAGGTTAGATGCAGGTTACCAGTTAATTTTTCAAAAAAGCTTTATATACTTGATACCCGGAGTCGGAGTCCTATCAACCCCCAGAGTCGGAGTCGGAGTCCTTTCATTTTGATAGGTGTACCTAGTAAGTACATACTAAGCGCAGTTTGATTTTGATATTTTTGTTAAATTTTATTATTAATTTATTTATTTCCAAAAATGTTTAGTTTGAAGCTTTTTTCAATGCTTATATTTTGATTGTATAAATGACACAAAATATTCAAGAGTAGATCGCAGTAGTCTATATTTGCTCCAGTCTACAACAGCATCTGATAAGAAACTAGGATAGATTTTGCAACAATTGTTTCTAATAACCGTATAACCTCCAATGGCAGCCGGGTAACCGGGGTATCCATTTTCACTTTCTTGATACAGATATGTTCATTTCTACAAATATTTATGTCAAAATTCTCGTTTTTTGTATATGAAGTGGAGATCTTTCTCTTCGGTTTATGTGACAGAAGAATGCTTTGTCCTTTAAATTCGTACCTTTGAACTTGTTGGTTGATGCATTTGTGAGTCGTGAGGAGAATAAAGTCCAAAGACCTGTCGCCAATATCATTCTACCTTTCATTGAAATGATGTCTGGTAGAACCCGAAGTTGGATTCGTCAATTGACATCCGGCGTCAGATTGTATCGTGATTAATCATGAACGGATAATAAACAAAATGAAATTGTTCGTGTCTACAGTTTCCATGTGTGAAGTTCAAAATCTGCTCATTTGTCGCAAATGCAGAAAGTTGCTAAAAGGAGTAACTGAAAGTTAATTCAGTTCACTTGTCAATATTGATTGACATTTCATGATTCCGACATCGGGACAATGGCGAAAGACACTAAACAGAAATTTGAAACATGATTCTTGTCTGTTTTCTGCATCTGTGAACCAAGGTAAACTAAACTCATGCTTTGAGCAGAAGCACCCGCTTCAGTAGCGCACAGTACAACTCAACAATGATTCAATTAATCGATTTTGATAGTTAGTTACACAACTAGTGCATGAGTGCTTCTTTATTGCATTTTCCTCTATTAATATTCCAAATTCCGACCCCTTAGGTGAGGCCAATTAATCAACGAGTTGGGAATGCTATGATAAGGCAATCTTGGTGTTTTCTTGTTAGAGAATTTTATGTGGTTTGTTTGCTATATGATCAAGGACAATATGGACGGATATCCCTATGATCATGTTGAAGTTGTAATAGAAAATGTCAACCTTCCAATCGGGAAAAAATCTATTCGACCCGATCTAGTCTATACTAAAGCAGACAAGAGGCACTCATAATTGTGGCAAAATGACTCTCATCCACGGCATTGGAAAAATGATCATGTGTCCCGCGCGTGCAAATAATCTTTTTTACAGGGGCAACTAAAAGCAATTGATTCTACATTACATGCACGAAGACAAATAAAATAATTCAATGCCTCAGGCCACAGAAATGAATTGGTATCTGAAGCTTACTAGAATGGGAATTCACTGAAGGCCGAGGCACATCCGGGGTACTAAGTTGGGGCATGAATGACCAACGAAAAGCTTCAGAATTACCCATGTTACAGATTCTAGCCCAAAGATGCTGTCGTTTTTTACCCATTTCCTGCCCCACCAGAGGCGCAAAGACATTTTACGAAGCTGGTGGAGAAGCAGACTTCACACACTCGCAACTCTCATCAGGTCAGGGTCAGTAGCCTCCAGTGAAGGCGGTGGTCAAACAGAGCCCTAGACCGTCTGCACCTCCGCATCGAAACGTGGCCCTTAACCAACCGAGCTGTCCAACCACTGACAAGTGCTTCTACATGGAAATGCATGCGAGTTTTCTGATGCTATTGTGCACTGCTTGAAGCTGGACTTCTAAAGTATTATTGTCATCAATTTTTATGCCTGGGGCTTTCACGAGGTCGTTTTGAAATCCTTCTCTTTCCCGGCGCAATCAGTCCGTCTAATCGATACTCTGAGGTCCTCTGAAAGCAGTTGCTACAAAGCCAACCCCTAGAGGATTAATGCACGCGTAAAGATGTTCGTGGTCCTGTCAAGGTCATGACTCTGGTGCTTCGTCAGCCTTGGTGGAAGTCGCGTTCTGTAGGCATTTCAGTGATTGTCAGTCGGCAAGCCATCCTCCGTGGTTGTGTCTGGAAAGATCTCTTTTCGACCTCGTGAAAGCCACAGCCACTGAATTGTCATACTTCGAATCTAGAAAACTTGATTTGGGTTTGTTGGTCATATGAGTTTTGAATAGCGATATTTCTGCTACGTCAAATCAAATCTCATCAAAAGCTGTGTATTCACCTCACCTTCGGCTCGGAGAATACGTGCGTGTTGATATTCGCAGTTTCCGAATATTATACTTATTCTCATAGCTTCAAATCTCAGCACCAGTCAGACAGAAGGCTTTCGGCTTAGATCTACTGAATTGAAGGCATACCGATCACGAGATGGACAAGTTCATTGGTATTGTTAGTCCCACGATCTTGAAGGATATTTCCTGAACGTATTTTTGTACTTTCAATTTCCCTGAATAAGAGATATCCAGAGATGTTGTCCAATCATCTGCTTTTGTCATAAAACATTTGGACTAAGCAGATCTAAACATTGTATCTTATCACACAATGACTTTTATCAGTTGAAAGTCTAATGTTCGATAATTTATCTTTCACCGGCTGTTATTCTTCCTGAACTTATCATGCAATTCTGATGTGGTACTCACCCAAAATCTTCAATGAATTGTCGCTCGAATGATTCTCCGACGCACAGGTGGCACACAACAGTGTTTGGTGTCGATGTGAACATGCAAATAACGGATATACGGTAGGTAGTTTTGTTTATCATCTCTCATGAACGAACATGACACAAACATCAGTGTTGGCATGACAGTATTGATCTATTCTTAGCCTTTTGCTCAATGTATTTCACTGATTCAGTCATCTGATCGAAGAGAAAATGTTAAAGAAACATGGAGTATGTTTACTTTGTTGCTCTTTATTGGTGGTGCATGGAAATAAGTACTTAATAGTGCAATCAGCGCTTTGACGATCAGAAGAGAGATTAGTGGGAGAACAAGAAGAGATAATCATTTCGAAGCTTCGTTCGGCCGATGACTAGGTTGTAGTGCTGAGTTAGCGGAGTATAAGGCCGCTAAGCATGTACTTTCTCTGATATTGACCAGGTCAGTGTTTCTTTATACTCATCCCTGCTTCATCCAAGGCACGGAGCCATTCCAGCAAGCTAGGAGTGGGACATCTTGCACACGCTCGCAACTCTCATCAGGTTGGGGTTAGTAACCTAAAATGAGAGCAGTGGCAGTTCCTGAGGCGGACGGACTCGAACCCTGCACCTTCTACACTTCCGCACCGAAGCGCGGCCCTTAACCAACTGAGCTATCCTGCCACCTCTCCAGTGTTGTATACTTCTAAACTTCTTATTACATACAATTTTTACAAATTTACACGTGAATTTATATAATTGTAATTTATCGTATAATCAACTATAAATATAATATTATTTGTGACTTTTACTTTAAATTAGGAATACAATTTTTCTCATAACATATGCACGTACGTGTCGGCGAACTCCTCGATCCTGTCGCTTTCAGGCTTTGAAATGGCACGAGCGCTTTCTGTGATTTCCTTTTTTGGGTGCACAGCATAGGAGCAATGACATGCAGGAAAAGTGCATCTGGAATCATGAGGTGGTCCGCGCATCCCGGAATGTCAGATCAAAAGGGAGAATTCTAGAATTCTTCTTCGGATGCTGATTTTATTGACACGTAGGTTACACGACATTTCGCTTAGACAAGTTGATTTGAGTTGTCGCACGTGAACAAGTTTGACTAAGCGAAACGTCGTGTAACCTACGTGTACCATCAATAAAATTTATATCCGAAGGAGAATTAACTTTTGAGTAGAGACACACAAGTACATGCATGAATATGCACATGCACATGCATGCATAGAATGCTGACAGCAAGTACATGTACATGTGAGCATTGTATTTATACACATTAGTAAAGTTGTGCGCGGTGCACCGGTGCATCGGTTCTTCTTCTTGCAGCGGTTCTCGGGTTGGTGCACCGGCGCCAGCAGGTGCGGCTTGCGCACAGCCCTAGCATTAATGAATAGCCCTATAATCAGCTGATTAGTGGCTGCTGATTAATGTAAAACAATCTTGGGTATATGGATAAATATTTCTTTAAACTTCAATGACCAACGCATTTGAAGCAATTTTTCAGTTCACTCGGTTCTTCTCCGTTCACTTCGTGTTCAAATTTTCCGAAGATAAAGCGTGGGTGCATCAACCATTATTGAGAATCTACCAAGAAGCCATTTCTTCATGCTATTAATCAATTTTGCTTGTATTGATAAATATTTCGCTCACGGAATTTGCTTTATCATCCTGTCAATTTCGAGACAGCTTGTGTTGTCTCCCCAGTTGAGGAATATAGACAAATCTGAATAGCCGCCATCTCATGTCTAAATCATCAGCAGACCTGGTTGTTCAGCATTCAAAATTTTCGATGTTCATTTTTTAACTGAGAATCTAACTACATGTGCATATTAATATATAATGATTCTATCTATTTTGTGTTTAGAGAAGCAACGTTATTTTGTTGTATGCTTAGACGAAATATGAGCAGCAAGTAGGTTAGAAATAAATGACACAGAAAATGTACACAATATCTTCACTGCGTGCCTCAATAAAACTTGATATGTTTTTGCTTCTCTCTTTCATGCTTATGTTCATAACGAAGGCGTGATAAGGACTATGTTTCAGCAACATTTGATTTCAGTATCTAGAGCCATGACCAATGCACTTGCACTGTCGCTCGCTATCATTGCATGTAATTTCTCAACAAAGACAATAATTGAATTGGTTTAATGTTCAATTTTAACAATGTAGATTATTATTTCCCCACTAATTTGAAAAACTGTAAATCTATCATCAGCATTATGAATTTTCATTGTGTCATATGATATTGTCGATCTAAGTTTAATAATTAATTTTTCTTGATGGTTGTTATAAGGAGCAAACTTTTCAAATCATTCGTCTGATGCGAATAAAAGGTGCTCAATGTTCTAAGATTTTTGCTGTCGGTCAGACGTGTTACGTCTGTGAGGCAAAAATGGCTGTAACAGTGATCAAAGTTCATATGATGAAAATTTAGCAACTTTGAGACATGCGAAAGTCCCTCAGATTTAAGTTGTATGTTATTAAAATTGAATGCACCTCAACCGAAGGGCCTTCTAAAATTGACTTAAAGTTGTAACTCTACAATACCTACAGATCTGAAATATTACATAGCTACACATTCAAGCATCAGAAACTATAATTTTGAATTTTAATGCTGAGCTGCAAAATACTTTCGTAGAAATGTAGAAACAGGAGAAAGAGCTGTCAAAGGAATGATGAACAAGGCTCAGGAATTTCAGGAAGTTGAGAAACGTCGGTTCAGCTCGCAAGCTGCAATATCTTAGTTCAGTTCGGTCAATGGCGGTTCCTAGAATATCCCATTCGCTCGCCAGTGAACGTCTCAAAACCTCGTTCACTCACTCACCTCTCGAATGCACAGACAGCTCTGGATCGCCACCTTGGAGCAGCTCATTACCGCTAAATCAAGGGGAAGGTTCGTGCGTGTATTCACAGAGGTAAAATGAGTGATAATGTGACCAGAATTCCACGACTACTGGATGAAATATTGGAAAATGAAAGTTATTTATAGTTATGTTTACATGCTAGAGCTACGTATCTGATCATAAATTTGTTGACATCGTTTCATTAGTAATATTCATTACATTGATTATAATTACTTAAGAATTTTTATTAATGAAATTATTTTCTTAGACTTTTTATGAAAAGTTTAATAATTTCCTTAACTTTTTCTTGTAGGTATCACAACTGTCGCGTGATAAACAATCACTGGAAGTTCGATTTGATGCCATAACAAAACGATCAACCGCGTTGGAGGAAGAGGCACTTCGATTGAAAGAGGAAGTAAGTTTTCAGTTTGGAATTATCACTCCATTCATAAACATTCCGTTATCGTATATTCTACTTATTTTCATCATACCAGTAGTACAATACTGCTATAATGCTCAACAGAGTGAAAAAATGGTTTGGTTTTACACTAACGTATTGAATGACGCATTTCCAAAAGAAGAAATTTGACTAATGTTTACACGAACGTGGCAGCGACAGTACATGGCACCATATTAATCATTGCATTGTGTTGTCAAACAAAAGTATGTATCACTCAATAACAGTTTGCATGATTGTCGCACATAACATTGTTGTGTGTTCTGAAGCATTGAAAAGTAAGGTCTCAGAGCGCTGGTTCAGTTAGTCGTACGGAGAGACACCTTAAAATCAATTGGGAGTGTTCGATCCCAGATCGACACCCAAATAATAACGGTGAAATGAGTCACAATGCCAATGAATCACCGCTACTCGTGCGCAGTTTTCTATCGTGATTTTGTCACCCTAGTTATTGATCAGTGCGTTCCAGACATGTCTGTGAGTCAGGCAATCCGTGCGACGAAGTTGGCTGATAGACGTTGAATGTGACTCACGCGTGTCTGAGTTCTCAGACTTGGAGATGAAATTTCGGAAGAAATGAGAGGGAACTTCGATAGAAGAGTGTTATGTCTGAGACTTTTGAATTATTATTGCAAAATTGTTGTACTCAATGAAAACAAATAAACTTGTAATGAAAAAAAGGAAAATATCAGATCATCTCAGCTTACGAAATTGTCTCTGAAAGAAACAATATTTTGCTGGTCATGGAAATTCTTCCAAAATTTCGCAGTGCCAACAAAATGCCTTTTGAGCTGCTCACAACATGTGGATGATCCAAGCGTTCACTCATCGTGTATTTTCTGACTAAGACCTTAGGTTTGAGCATGCGCCATTTACTGCAGAGCTTCTTCTACCGAAATAACATCCGTATAAGAGACTTAGGGAAGTTACATACTATCTGACGGAGAGCGGATGCAACTTGTCAGCGAAATTTTCATCCATGAGATTGTAGACATGCTTCTCACCCGGTTTGAGGTTGATGTGTCTGTGAGGCGCTGGCTCACTGAGGGCAGACATTCTCCATAAGAGAACCGATGCGCAGCCGACTTGTAAAGATGCCACCAATTCGTTGCCAGCTTGCTGATGGACTGTATGTTCGGTTTCCATGGCAATTCTCTGGTAGCCGTTGATTTAAGGATTTAATCTTTCCTGTGGGTGGAGATGGAATTGTCTTGATATTGATTTATTGAATTAATCTTATATTTCATTTATGTTAGACTTCAAGTTTCTCTTTAGCGATGATATCGTTGTGTAGCAGCATTGTAAATTAACAATTTGAAGTTTTATAATGATCTGTCGGCACCTGAGTTCTTACAAGCAGAAACAACGGATTCTGAAGAAATCAAGATATTCTGACTTTTTATCTTTATTTTTTCAATACATAACTTCTGATTCAGTGTGGTACTTTCATGATTATTATGTTTCGGAGTACATTTTTGAACGCATCCATCATGTTATGCCTATTGGTACATGCCTAACTCCATGCATTCCAATGTGAAGAAATTTTTATTTAAATCGAAATAAGAATTCAGAATTAGAAGTTTCTTTTGAAGGTTTCCAACTAGAAATATCATTTCACGCAAACATGTCCTTTTCATTATCGCGCGGTCGTGGATGACTTACGGAGCACTGTTCATTGCGATCGATAAAATTCTGAATTTGGATGGGTTGATGAAGTACCTGGACTTCGATGATCAGAAATATGTCCTACCAAAATCCTCAACAATGAAGGCAGCAATGTTCTTAGTTAACAATTATGCTACAAAATATGCACGATACATAAATACGGCCATTTTTCAATCACTCCCCCACTTAATTGCACGTCCTTCTCAACATTTCAGTGTCTATTCTCTTCTATATCAACTTTTACTTTCAAACTCGTATTAATTGTTTAGTGAAAGTTAAATGATTTTGATATAGTTTCTATTACAGATCTGCTTTAAATGCTTGATTAGGTGTAATCATCCGGGGGAGACTCTCCTGTAACTGGCAATGTGTCCCTGGGGTGTCTGAATTGTTGCTGCACTTGGTCCCACTCTGCACCTTCGGATGTATCTTTTACCGAACCTGAGCTAACTCAGGTTCCTGGGAGTAGATCTGGTCACCGTGGGGAATAGTCCCATCGACAGCTGGCAAAGACCGCACAACGAGATTCCTTCTGTGAACATGTAAGTCCGAGAGCGGACGCCTGACTGTGTGCGGTAGCGATAGTTTCGTCTGGTTACTTGGTGTCAGGATTGGTTCTTGTTGGGTTCGTCGCCCCCATACGAGCTGGTGCTTATGACTGGGGGAGACCCTCCTGCAACTGGTTATGTGTCTCTGAGTCAGCGGTAGTGAGCACGTCCCTGATACTGTGTCGAATTGCTGACAAGGTTGTTTCTGTTGGAAGTCGGCATGACACAGGTGCAAACGAACCGGGGTTGAGGAGCTCGATGTGGACCTTTTTTCAACACGCACAGGTGTCTGCATGTGTGTATGGTATCAAAGTTTCACTTCTTCAAATAACTTCCTCTTTCTATTATCGTTAGGTTCGACGGTCGTCTATTTATGGTTCGTCTCCATTATGTATTGCGATCTTTTGCGTCTTTTCTTTCCTCTTCACGCTTCTTTAATGTAAACAATAATTTTCTGTGATAACTTAGCAGTCTGATCAATCCTTGAGCTAAAAGAGGTCTTATTTTGATTAAACAATTGATTGATTTTTGTTTTTTTCTTGTCATCGATTTTTAGCTCAGTAGAGCGCTCAGTTGAGCAATGAGTTGATGTTTTCGTAACTTGGCTGATCAATTCATGTACACATGGATGTACAAATGAATTCCTTTAACTGATGAATATCATAATAGGCCCTATATTGATCAATATTGTAGAAGCATGTCGTTGACCACTTCATCCGTCACATGAGTAAGATGTCTATTTTCAATGCACACTTGAAAAGTATTGTCCGCTGTCATTAAACATTGGCATTTTCCCGCCTTTTAATGATTTCAATCAATTGAATAAAATCGATCAAAAGTCAAGTGATTGATCGTAGTGATTGTTGGAGAAGCGGATTGTAGCGTTCTCTTATCATGTTGGATGCTTTACGTGCTTACGTGCGACTGTCGTTTGGCATATCCACATATTTCAGCTACAAACGGCGTTATCTCTGTGTTCGGAACATAAACTGAGTCAATGACTGAGTCACTTCCCATGCGACATCCTAGTTCCCAGTTAAACAAAGACAGGAAGGCAAACAAAGAGCAAGAAGTCAGGATATCTGATCTCAGAGTTAGTGTTGGTAGTGTTGACATCGACTAGTTCTCTCAATTCATAGGTCTAATGCCACTTCTGCAGAATAGAGAAAAGTTTTTATTTCTTATCTTAAAGTGATCATCGGAAAATAAATCATTCCTAGTCTGTATTGTAAGAAGAACATGACCATAGAAATAAGAAGAATATAACGCTAATAATAACCCATATTCTGTAGATCATTCCTGAGATTTAAGACTAATCTATTAATGCTCCTGTTATGATTTTCGATAGAAATAGGAAGTCAAACTTAATGTTTCGACCATTTGAAGTGGAATCTGTCAGGAATCTATTTACGCTCTAATTCCTGCATTATATTCAAATTACAAAGCATAAAGAGCAGTGGTCTCCGTGGCACAGTGGTTAAGTGCCAGGCCTAGCGATCTTTCGGTCCAGAGGTCGACCCCCGAAGGTGTCATTGGAAGTCAGCAGGAAGGGCATCCGGATTAAAAGTACTACAACGTTCCATAAGTCTGACTATGTCAGCTACGTCCAAGCCCCAAGTATGGGGAGTAGTGACGTAAAAGCTTCAAAAAAAGCAAAGAGCGATAGCAGGTTATAGAATAATGCATGCAATCAATACTACATTAAAGAAAATCAGTAGATATCTTAATACCCAATAAACGCGGCAAATGAAAATATCTCTAGACAAAGGACATGCGAAGAAGGAAAATTTCGATCTCTCACTTTGTTCATTGGGTGGAGAAAGTTATTCACACAGACTCTCTGTGACATTTTGTCAATTAAGTCAAAGATGATATGAAAAACTATACATGAACATTCGATACGGAGCATTATATAATAAGCAGTAATAATAATATTGTATGCATGTCAAGGCTTTATTGCCAATGCGAAATAGCGGTAGATGAACATCAGGTAGCATCAAGAAACAGACGACAATTAAACAAATGAGCTTTGAGAAGATGTAGGGAGTAGGGATTGCAAGCATGAGATTCTCAGGATGGTGCGAGGGTTTTCTCATTATAGCATCCTTGTTGTTCAGTTCATTTGTCTCAAATTGACAATTTCCAAAGCTCTTGTAAAATATTCTTCTGATGATATGATGATTAATATTTGGTTATCGATGCGCGTACATCAACATTCAATTTCACGAGATTTATCTGATTGATTGATTTCTTATGTTTTGTTAGACAGCATTTTCAACTCAATTTCTCAAAATTTCTCTGTAGAATCTGTGCACAGTGCTGTTCTTAGTCTCCTAAAACAGTGGATTGGTTCGTGAGTGATCAGATTACATTGATTTGTATTCTTTCCAACGCTCATTAGCAGTGATCTTTTAATTGATCATCAGATGACAATTAGCGTCCGAATGGAAATGGAGACATCCGTTCTCGAATGTCTGTTCTCGAAATAAACTCTCATCATTTCTGACAGCAAATTATCCGATGATGCTGTTCTTCACGGATTCATGAGTACTGCACTTCATAACTGGACAGTGTATTTGAAGGTGAATCACTTTGTATTGATGATCGCAAGTTCAGACAATCAAAACTTGAATTGAACGTCACAAGCTACGTGAAATATAAAGAACACAATAAGTGTTTGAATTTTCATATCGGCTTGATAAACTGCAATCGACAAGAAATCATTTCTGCGATCCACACTTTGTAGAACAATGGAAAGTTAATTGATCAGCCAAATTGACATGTCTTTGATTAGCGTGTAATTTCGATTCTTAGTAGATTTGAGGTAACCGTTTCAAGTGAAAAGTGATTCGACAGACGGTATAATACTTGAACTACTTGTATTATGAAAATGATAATGAAAATCAAATTGAAATTGACAGAGAATTTCCGAATTGGTCAAGTGTTGATAGTCATTCTGTGTATTTTTGTTGTTTTAAGTTGTAATGTCATTCAGAAAAACTGTGCTCACATATTACAGTCGAGTTTTCAATGTTCACAATGCATCCTGACAACATTGAAGTGGTAGGCAAGAAATTATAAGTGATCTTTCTTTTATGTTTTCTATACGGCGACCGTAAGGAACTACATTAGTCGAATACATCCCAAGTTGATTCTCAATATTTTTCCTTTTCATGTAATTAACAGACACCGACATCTTAGGTGAATATTTTAATCGATTTGGGAATTTTTAGTGAATAATTTTGCAGATCTAGGTTGTTAATTTAGATGAATTAAAATCCCATAAAACAACAAAATTTATTTAGAGCAATTGCATGTTTTGTTCATTTTTTTGTTTCTTTAGTTCTTCGTTCTCAAATTTGTAAACGAATACATTGCCATGCACGTAAAAGTTGATCAGATGATAATAAGAGATGATCATTTATCAATTTAGATGTGATTCGGAACAATTTTATTTCAAATTAATTAAGAACAGTGTAAATCAAACAACAACGACTGTGTATATTTCGCGAACAGATCAGTGAACTTCAAATGGCATTGATTGGCTATGCAAAATGCGTGTAGATTATTCTATGTGAGTCGTCATTCTTGCGGTTATGATACTAATTCGTCATGACTTTTTTCTCGATGTGTTCCTTGGTTGCCGCATCAAGGTGGTCCAATGAAGAGAACTTTAGCGTAGTAGCATCAGAAGGCGTCAGAAGAAACTCTTTCGGGTGCATCCATCTCTTCACTGATCATAATATATGTGATGAAGTTCAGATAGCATTTTTTGAGATAACATGTGTACCACAATATCAAAATAGCAACGTTTAGCTGAAAAGAAGCCAATTTAGTTGATTTTACAAAATTATTGGAATTTAGTTGGAAAATATATAATTTAGTAATTCACCTAGATTGTCGATGTCTAGTAATTAAAAGAACTCCTTTTGAGATTGTTGCAAGACTTTGTTGGCTTGCAGGTTTTCCGTGCTATTTATTGTACATTTTCATGTTGATTATATTTTGTCTTATTTTGTATGCAAATATACATTTGATCCAATTATAAAATAGTAATAATTCTGGTACGAAAGTATATTCATTACTGTGCTCATTCATTTACTTTCGTGCGAGTTAAACATTCCAGTCTATGAAAGATTTGGTAACAAAGTGTAGTTTATTCATAACATTCCAAAAATGTTTCATTTGTTATTTTATTACTTATCTTGCTGTTAACTTTATTATAAATGCAATCATATTATTAAGTAATATTCATAAATTGATTGTGTAATTTCTGGAAAGCATGAATAATATAAGTTACTCAGACTGCATACAATGAAAGACATTCCTGTCTTGCTCATAGCCATAAAACCCTTCTATTGTAATCAAGGTTTTAAAGTTTTGAGGTTCTTTGATAACGCAAAACGGATGCTATTGCAACTTGCGCTAAGATGATATGATACTTAAACAGATATCTGTCATCTTAGCTGATCACTCGATACATTTATTTTATTGCTCTACATCATCGATTTAAAAGCTCTATTGTATTCCAAGCAGTGAGAAAATACGAAGACCTACATTTAGGCTCATTTTGTGTCCTCGCTGTTGTAGAAGATTATCACTAAACGGACTGAGCAATGTAGATGTTGCCCTCAGCGTTCATCCATTTATGGTTCTTATATTTAATATATACGGAACTAGTGTTTCATTTAAAGGAAGTATTTGAAAAGATTATGCGTGTTATTGTAGGAATTAACTTCATTGATTACTACTCTATATTTTGCGTATTTATTTTCTTACTCGAAGTTATTGTCGGAATAACCAAATTTGACACTTGAATTTTCCAAGCCTTCAATTTTCATCAATCACTGTCTCTAACGTTGAAGCTATTTTCCTAAAGTCAGTTTGACTGCATGGGCTGTGTTAGCATTGCTATTTATGTCATTGGTACGAACCGTGAACTTTTTATGGCAAGCGTGAATACAGTGATTGTCAACTTGAGGTCACTGTTTTCAAAATGAGATTTGGTTTACGAACAGCTCGGTTTGTGTAAATGTTGTACTTTGACTCGGCGATGTCTTGACAGGTTGCTGATTTCTGATAAGATTTTCTCAAAAAAGGATGGAAGTTGAACGTTGATAGCGGCAGTGACTTTTTCTCTTCTGTTTTTCCATCATCTCTGGGAACTGATAAACATGGCTCGCATGTGTGTTTACTTTCACACAGCGATTCTCTCGTCGCCATCAGGAGACATTTTGTAGGTTTGGAAATGTTAAGATAATTTCAGTTCCTGAGTCACCGGGGAAAAGTTGTGCAATCTTATGAAGAAATTCCCTCAGGAAATGTTATTATTCCTTCGTTAGTCTGGCGACGTAATATTTTGCTTTGAAAACACTTAATAAGATTGAGTTAATTGAGCGTATTTATAGAGAATTGTCATGGACAGATACTACAGAAATGAATAGTCGTTGATGAGGATTAAATTCGGATCTAATTTTCTTCGGGCATTTTGTCAATTTTGTGTCTCTACAATGTCCAAGATAAGCAGATTGCAGGTGAACATTTTTAACGAGACCTATGAGCTTGTAGGGTAACATCCCTGTGACACGTAGTAGAGAAAGGAGCTATAAATATTACATTAATTCTTAGCTATTAATTATTAATTGACTATTACATATTAATTTTTGCATATTACATTTTTAATTTCCTTAACCTATGGTGACCACTGTCCATTTTTAATTTCTATTTCATTAACCTATGGTGACCACTGTCCATTTTTAATTTCCATTTCATTAACCTATGGTGACCATTGTCTTATTCTATTTTCACTATCAGCATTTGTAGTCGGTACAGTCTGTTAGACGTCTGTTTTGAAAGTGCATGCGGCTGTGTTGGGAATTTATGGTATTAGTATATTAACAGCAAGTCTTAGGATTTCCATTTTTACCAGATATTGGGCCAAAGCTGATCAATATTAATTCGTTGCCACGAGAAAGCTCCATTAGCTCTTTTAAGAACTGATAAATCCAATGGTTACAGTAACAGTAATCAACATTGCAATGGTACACTTGCGGATGGGAGAACGCCATCAGTCCTCATTAGGACTACTTCAATTAATAATTTAAATTAGTAAGCATTATATTCTATTATGAATGGCTGCTGACATTATTTTCATCATCGTATGAGAATATAGTTTTCATAGATAGTTTGCATTGCTACACAAAGTTATGCACATATTTCAGATTGTCCTTCAATGAAACAACATCTTTCCCGAACACGGTACCTTTGATATTGTACCGCATCCCTCATCTCCTGTGCATATGTCCTATGCAAAACATACTTGTCACACGCAATTCTCTTCGGCTAGCATCTCTAGAGAGCAGTCATATTTCCACAGGCAACTGGCTTCGAACCCAGGTGTCTGTGGACACAATCATCTGATGCACTCTCTAAGTATCTCAGCAAAGGTGGGTAGAGTGGCACTATCACACTTCACAAGCCTTGTGGACGACCGCAAATGCCCTCCGACCTCTCTGTATTTCTCTTCATTAGACTCTCAACATTAGTCTATCGAATGGGTGTTTTATGAGCGACAATAACAGTGACAACGTAACGTTCAATAACTTACCGTTTTGAATGACGTGTCATTATGATAACACTGTTGGATTTGTAGATCTTCTCTCAACGTTGAATTCTAATTCCTCCGTTACATTGACGGACTTGAAAACTCAGCAGAATGCCTTTCCGATGATGAACTCCTGCCCTACAACAGATGTTGAAGTTAACGGGCAGCAGGGGAAATGAGGGAGATTGAGAGGAGCAAGTGTGACGCTTGTAGGGACCTCGTTTCCTCCTATTGTCACGATCAATAGCCGACCTGAAGCCGATCTTACTGCGCGGTTCCCATCGTTACCCTACGTCACTGCGACAACAGCGCAATGAACGCCGCAGCTAATGCATGCAGCCGATCTCATGCTATTGACAACAAGCAGCGTTGCCAATTATATCCGCTCCGTTCACTCTCGTGGTGAAGTTCTCTCTCTTCACCGACGCTGTGAGGCGTTGAAAATGGTGTCTATCCAAGACTTGATTGAGACTCCGTTTTCACGACGAAGTCAAGAGGAAAGAACGAAGATTATCGAAGCTGGGCGACCAACTCCGAACTTGTCAGATGTGAAGAACAATGGACGGAAGTTTCAGCGCTCCTGGTATTCTGTCAAGGACTGGCTTTGCGGATGTGAAGTGAATAAACGTCTCTTCTGCTTCCCTTGCGTTCTATTCAATCAAAGCCCGAAAACTTCATGGACGGGTTCAGGATATGTGAATTTCCGACAAGTTCTCGTCGACAGTGACTCTCATGGTCAAAGTCGGAGTCATCTAGATGCTTACAAGCTGTGGAAACGTTACGGAAAGACGTCGAACACGATCGACGCAGTCATCTCTGAACAAAGATCCTTGAGCATCGCTGCACACAACGAACGTGTGAAGCAGAATCGCCGATATTTGACGTTCCTGCTTCATGCTACTCTGTATCTAGGCAAACACAACATGTCGCTGATCACGAATCCTGAATCCTCGAATAACATGGACCACAGCAATTACCAGGAACTTCTTGAAGTGTTCTCCAATTTTGATTATTCATTTGAGAGACAACTTCACAGCACGGATCATGCCATCTCCTTCCAAGGCACTTCGGAGATAGTGCAGAATGATTTGATCGCCGCTGTTGATGCTGTGCTGATAGACGAGATCGTCAAGGAAGTCTCCAAATCGCCTTTTGTTGGAATTCAAATCGACGAATCTTCTGACTGCTCCGTCTGTGGCCAGTTCTCCGTCATTATTCGCTTCGTCAATGCACTGGGAGACATTCAGGAGAGATTCTTGGGATTCGCGAATGTTGACGACAACAGGAACGCAGAGAGCTTGAAGGCTGCCATCACGGAAATTCTGAAACCTTTCGGCGATTTAAAGTACAAGTTGATCTCTCAGACGTACGATGGTGCTGCCAGTGGCCGATCTCACGGTATTCAGGAACTGATGCGCGAAACGTATCCGAATGCCAAATTCATGCACGGATACAGTCACAAGTTGAATCTGATTATTCGACAATGTGCTTCGAATATCTCTGATGTTCGCATCTTCTTCGCCAATGTCAGTGCTTTGTCGGCGTTCATCACTTCTTGCAGTCAGCGTCGAGAATTCATGTCGAAGATGACAGGATTGACTTTCTCATCAACTCCTACTACTCGTTGGTCTTACCAAGGCCGGATGATACGCTCTCTGTCGGAGAATTATCATTCCATACGACAGGCCTTGCGGGCTGTGTTGGGCGACGCGTGCAGTTGGGACGATCTGACGTTGAAAGAAGCTGCAGGAATTGTGGCTACGATGAATACCTTCGAGTTTGCATTCTTGACTTCGTTCTTCAATCGTTTGTTCGATTATTCGACGCCTGTCTTCAAATCACTTCAGGACAGACTTGGTGAGGTGAATTTCGTGACCGAAACAATGACGCAATTCATGGATTTCCTTCAAACAATGCGAACTTCTGAAGAATTCGAATCACTCACAGCTAAGACTGCTGATAAACTGAATGAGGATGACAAGAAATTGGAGATCAATGCTCCGGATTATTGTTCTGTGATGTTCGAAGTCATTGACATTGTCTGTGCTTCTATGAGAATGCGTTTTCTCGACCACAAGGACTTCTATTTCCTCGACCTCATGGACATTAAATCGTTTCATATCTACCAGAATGATTTCCCTTACAACCTGGTCCGAGCCCTGAAAATGGCCTGCGACGACCTCATTCTCGTCAGCCGACTTCAGAATGAATTGAAGTTTTTCTATCACGACTTCGACTTCAGGAAACCTCCAAAGGAAGTGTTGAAATTCATCGTCTCCGCGGAATTAGCCGACAGTCTACCTGAGATCGTGAAGCTTCTGAAATTGATTCTCACATTCCCCCTTCAAAGTCCTGGGGCGGAACCGACATCGTTCACCTTGAAGAAATTGAAAGTCTATCAGAGAAAGACCATTGGACAGAAGCGGACGTCTTCTCTCGCCCGCATCGCTGTAGAAAGAGAAAAACTTGACAATCTCAAGGGTTGTGGGCTATTTGATTCAGTGATAGAAAAGTTTTCTCAGATGGAAAATAATCAAGGTGACTTCTCGTATAAATGACTGCTATCTACTCACTTGTTCTTCCTTTTTTCCTAACCGGGCTCCTTTTGCAATGATGGTTTGATCCTTAATTGAAAAGTGAACGTTGTGGTTCCCATGCATTTCCTGCCGACTTCTAAGAAACCTCTCGAGCCTCGACCTCTGGACCGTAAGATCTCAAGGCCAAGCACATAACTAGTATGACACGTATGCAGCAGATACCTGTGTCATGCTTGTTCAGAATCGCGTTACGCCTATCTCGTACAAATATCCAGCGATTCATAGCCGATGATAACACAAAATTTTCACACTATTCGATTAATTGAATGCTAATTTTATGCCTAACTTAAGCAGCACCGATTAATCACTAAAATACATCAATTGGAGTGATGGCTCAGTGGCTAGTGACATGAACTAAGGATCACAGGTAAAGGGTTCAAATCTTGTCGTAAATGAACGGTTCAATCGTAGGAGAGCAATGAAATCCCTCAAAACAATACGCATCGTAGTATGAAGATCATGGAACTGTTGATGTTCTGTGAATCATTCATTCATTCTTCAACAACCCCATAACCGATTATCACCTTCCAGGGTTATCTAAGACCCATATGCTGTCTCTCAGCATGCAACTTCACTTGTTTCGTAATCGTCCGTCGACTTCTTGTCTCCAACTGGGTCTTTATGTAATGCTTCGCTGACTTCTCTAAGTGAATTACGAAACTAATCAGCTTCCAAAGAGATGCATTTATGAACATGTCTTCATTGTTTCATCATCTCTTCCGAGCTTCTTCCGAGGCCGATTAAAGCTTGTTAATTTTGTGTGAACCCAAATCTTTGATGTTCAGCTCAATTTGTGTATTGAGCTGTATATTGACATATTGAGCTGAACATCAGAGCTTTGGGGTTCCCGCAAAGTTGACGAGGATGTCTAGCCTATCATCACTATTTCAAAGCCGATAGTCTCGCTCATATGAATTGGAAACCAGCTGTCTATTCGTGACATCAGGTCAACTTTCCACTCGACTATTATGATTGAATTTACTTCAGCTGGATCCATCATCATCGCATCCATCATCACCAGTTCAAAATGTCGCAATTTCTCGATGTCGTTGTGGCCCACCCAGGCCACAGATTCCAGAATGTATTTTCAGACCTGGGCCAGGTCCCGTCTAGGTGTCGAAATAACCTGGCCTGACCTGTTGTACAATCTTCGTGGCTAGGTCTGACTGTGCACATCTCACGGCCTATTCCATTGTAGTTTCATGCAAAGATGGGCAATTATATCATTTTATAACATTTTATTTTTGAAAAATGATATCAAAAATTTCTGTTACACTGTATTTTCTAATCATAGATTATTAGCATTTTGTATTGAAATAAATTTAGTCTCTTTCGTTTGTTCTACCCATTTACTTCCCCACTGGTTGATTCATGTAGCGAAAAGAAACAGGCTATTGTTTGTATCACACAGATTGTCAAGCAATATAAAGACCGCCGTTTTCTGGGATGCATCATATATTGCTGGTTACTTCAGATTTCCAGTAGGACTCTGATCGAATATTAAACTCATTAATAACTGTTTTGATGCTTCTGAAGTTTTCACTGTAATCCAAATATTTTAGTTTTTTTCGTAGCTTAGATACTGTTGGCCTAACCAGCTGCTGTAATTTGAGTGTATAAAGCTTAAATCAAAACTTGCGATGACTAATGTATAGGCCATAGGCCCTACCTAACTTTTGATATAAAGGAAGCTTTGTATGACTAAACTGCTATCTTCGGCCTTCCATTATCTGGAATATATCGATGCAATCTAACTTCAATTTCATTGCTAAGAGCAGCAAAAGTAGTATGGTAGCAGTGTAAATCGAAAAATTCGGATGACTGGATCTATTTACAATGTAGGCTGTCGTATACTTCACTAGAAATGGCATACTTTCAATATAAAATAATAAAATGACATCAATGCCGACCATAGGTTTCATGTGGTGATCAAGGTGACAGTTCGCTCAATCAAAGGTAATCAATAATGGAGCCGACGCCGATCTTTTTGCTCCAAGTGTTGGATAGATTCGGTTCCAGTTGACAGCAGTCACACGTTGCATTAATTAACTAGAAACTGCTATAGCCTCTATAAATTCTTACTGCCTGTGAGTCCTGTAGATCCCAATGAAGACGTATAAATGACATTTTTCTGTTCTATTTTCCCTCACGATGATAAAAGTGAGACAAATCCGAGATATTTGATTTCAATCATGACGCAGTTTGTCTGCAGTAGCTCGCAATGTGTGCTCTCTTCAAAAAATCACTCAAGTCGAAGTGTTTTGTGATATAGTACGTGCCATTGCTGAAATTTCTTAGAATGAAAATATTGTAGCCGTATTCGTTGACTCAGCACTCAACCACGATTCTGCGGTGCTTCAAATCAAATATCAAACATACGACTATCCTAACAAACTCTGAAGTAACACAACTGACAGAGACAGAATCAACATTTGTGACTTGTTTACCTTGATATCGGATAATGAAAAGAAGCACATTTGGTAAATGTCAAAATACTGCAAATGTTGAACATGTCTTAGGTTCCGGAATTGATGATTCTATCAAACAGCTCATTGTGACTCAGCAGACAAAACAATTGAATAACTTCACTAGTAGGGATATTACATCCTTTGATTATATTTTTGTATTTCACTACTTGTTGTTCGCGGTCTTAATTACAGTGGATATATAATTTTATTTAAGTCTTTAAATCTCAATTTGTGGTATAAAATATGTACAAATAAGAAGTATATATATATGATTAAATTAGTATCAATATAAATATAAATCAATACTAATCTATATATAAATTAGTATGTATATTAAATATATATTGCTAATATAATTTGACAGTCTCAGTAAATCATGACATATAAATAAGAACACATAGGTGAGCGTCTTTATTTGAAATGGTGATGCTCAAGTCAAAACGGCAAGATACAATGAATCAGATAGTTTATTTTTTTCATTTCAAGTATTTATTTCATTACTCGTTTATTGAACACTTTGTGAACGACAGAAGCGCCGATCAAACCGTCAATTAGCAGCTGTTTGTATATTTTCGAGTGTTTCTCAGTTGAGAATTTGATATAGGAATTAGGAATCATAGCATCTTACACACCAATGATATCTCAGTATATGTTCCATAGAATGAAATAGGTTGCGATAAATTCTGGAATAAGTGACAAAACAAGCGTTTAAATAAACCAGTGACTGCATAACACTGTCGAGCTTCACGCGTCCTCGAACTATCAAGACTTGTCGCAAGCGGATGGATTGAAAGGTTGGAAACATTCAAGAATAGTGAAGATGTTCATTGTTGTTGGAAAAATCAAATATTTCATGGTCTTTTATAAATAGCAGTAATTGATCTATTCCACAACTTGGTTGGATCTGAAACTTGGTTGGATAGCTCAATACCCGACACCGCTATCTCGTGCAAGAACTATCGAGTCATAAGGAGGGACCGCAATACCAACGGCGGTGGAATCGCGTGCTACGTTCAAGATTTTTTTCGCCCTCGTATTAACTAACTCTGAAATTCCATCGCTTGGTACTTGCAGTTCTGAAATTCTTCCAATCGTGTTGCCAAAGCTACTATTAATAGGGATCTATCATCCCTTTTGGAACAGTCCTCAAGACCATGAAGCGGCCATCTCCTGTCTATTGGATATCATTGATTACTGCGTTTCATCTGTTTGCAACTCTTGTGATTTGCGGATAGTCATCATCGGGATCTGAATGACCTTCGTCTTTATACAGAGGAGATAGAACAGCTGACAGGCACCAAGGCACTGATTGATTTCCCGACAAGAGGAATAAACATCCTTGACCACTATTTACTAACATTGAATGCCATGATTCTCCCCAACACTTCCCAGATCGGATCACGCTCTAATTTTGTGGACTAGAAGCATCTCTCGTGTTCCGTGCGAGAAAAGGTCAGTTTTCAACATGTCTGACTACAACAAAGCCAGGTTTTATGAGGCAATTCATCATACGACTGGTTGGAACTCATTTCGTCTCAGGAATGTGTTAACGAAGCTGCTTCACTTTTCCAATCCTGTCTCTTGGCATTATTTCATTCATGTTTTCCCACACGCACTATAACGCATTCGTCCGTCTGATCCACCTTGGATCAGACCTTCCTTTAAGCGTTTGGTCGACGATCGCGATAGGGCTTATAAGCAAGGCAAAGTGGCTAAATATCATCGCTTGCGTGAAGAAATCATTCGGCATGGGAAACTTCTTAAACGAAAACTCATCGATACTGCAATTTCGACTCGCAACTCCCGTACGATCTGGAGTGCCGTTAAGAGTGTCGGTGGTTATAATGTTAAAGAGGATACCAAATATCGCTTTACTGCTCAAGACTTCGCCAACTATTTCTCGTCTGTATACGAGAACTCCCAAAATCCTGTCACAAGCAACGACATCTTTGAACTTCAACAAGACCATCAACCTGTGTCAAAAATTGACCTGTCTGAAGTGACATCGACCTTGAAAGGGCTGAAGAGGAAGAGTCCAGGACCGGATGCTCTTCCTTTCTGGATTTATCGGGACTTTGCACATCTTCTCGTCCCGCAATCACCAAGCTCTTCAATCAAAGTATGGAAGAAGGTCATGTTCCTCATTGCTTTAAGAAGTCCCATATCACTCCGATCCCAAAATGTTCCCATCCAATGAATCAGTACCGTCCGATATCCAACCTCTCCATTCTCTCCAAGTGCTTGGAAAAGGTCGTTGCTAACAAATGGATTGCACCTCGTATTCGTGAAAGAATTGGCTCAACACAATTTGCTTATGTACCCGGCAGAGGAACCGCGGTTGCAACGACTCTTCTTTACAACCGCATGTTGCAATACCTGGATGGCCACTCTGGTGCAGCTAGAGTCCTGACGATCGATTTCGCGAAGGCGTTTGATTTATTGCCTCATCAAACTGCAATCAAATCGTGTAGAGAATTCGGCATCCCTTTGCCTGTAATTTCATGGATGGAGGATTTCTTAGCGGTAGGCAGCAGTCTGTCAAATTGCACACTTCAATCTCGAGCTCCTACTCTGCCCCGTCGGGTGTTCCACAGGGCAGCATACTTTCCGCTGATTTTTTGTATGCGCTTCATACCAACTCATCAATCGTGATGTACGCTGATGATTTAACATTACTGCACTGTTTGCGATCAGCCGAGGAAGATTCGCTACAATCCGAATACGACAATATCGTTTCTTGGTCTAACTCCATTGGTCTTCCCATCAACCCGTTATAATGTAATTACGCGGAAAAATCTATCAGTGGAGCCCATCAAAACTAGCAGTGGTGATATCTTAAAAACTGCATCGTCCATAAAGATTCTCGGCGTCCATTTCTGTGACAATCTGAAATGGAACATCCATATCACTAAGACTGTGTGTCATGCTTCGCAGAGATTATTTGTTCTAGCGAATTTGAGACGATTTGGCTGTCCATCACATTTGATTCGTAGAACGTACTTTGCCATTGTGAGATCTATTTTACTTTACTGTTGTCCAGTTTTTATTAACGCCCCAAAATACCTCACTGACAAAATCGTTCGAATTGAAAAGAGAGCCGCAAAGATGATTGGTGAGCAGATTCATCCGGACGTTTTGAGTACCATGAACCGTTCCTGTGAGTCACTTTTTCAGAAAATTGTGATTGACGACAACCATCCTCTGCAGGAATGCTTCAATTCTCGTACCCGATGCAGTCGTAGTATTTGTCCTCTACGCAAGCCCTTTGCTCGGACTTTACGCTACAAATCTTCATTTATCAAATTTTGTAAATAGTATTTGCGTTGTAATGTGTACCTTGATGTATATTTTTATCATTTTATAGATTTTATCTCTTTGAATTGTGATGCGTCTACCGAATCTAATTGTATGTGGACCAATAAAGTTATCTTATTATTATTATTATTATTAACTATTCTGAAGTTTAATGTAAAACTTTCGAAAAATAACATGTAGGACGTCTTCGTGAGTTCATAGCATTCGTCATGGCAAGAAATAGCAATCACGATGCAGCAAAGTGGGCGAACTCCAACAATAATGAACAATTCTATCAATCAATGTATATTTTGAACTTGAAAATAATGAAGATGTTTAACTGAAAAGAGACATTTGTTAAATCCCATTGAAATTAGACCAAAGCTTACTTTCGGGTATTTTTCTATAAATTGACACTTGATGTCGGACGGTGCTGATGTTTCCGCACTGTAGTATTTCCATCTCCATTAATATCGGCCAGTGATTCATCCACGTCGTAAGCGTTGAGGGAAAGTTGTCCGTTTCTGATCAATTTTCGAGGAAGAAACTATCCTCGTGTCGTTCCGATTCATCATACCGCTTTGTTGGCAACGTTTCCTTCATCGTACAGTTGAAATTCAGCCATCACTGCCAGCGGATATGTCTCAATCTCCTGAAATGAAATTTCTGATGATTAATCAGGTTGAAGAATTGAAATAGTTTTCTCTGACAATCGTATTTAATAAGGTAATTCTATGTGCAAAATGTACGGGCATAAATATGTTTTCCTGTGTGATCCATACGAAGGTAAATTCAATCACAAGACTTTTTGAATGGAATGATAGCACAGCTGCTGATCCGACAACGTTGAATTGAGGCGGAGAAGGTTCCAAGTTCGAGGGTGGTCGCATGGAGAGATGTCAACGCTCTCAATCTCTTCACAATAGTATCCTGCTTTCAGATTTGTTCCACTACTTCTCATATAGATTCCTACCTAATATGTCACTAAGAAAGATACTTTATACAATATTAAGCATCGCTGCGTGACGAACTAGCAGGCCACTAGTGATAGGAAGTCACTAACAGAATATAAGGTGGCAGCCTTCTCACATTCGCCACTTTCACCAGGATGGGGTTAGAAAACCTCTAATGAGCGGTAATGCCTCCCGAGGCGAGCAGATTCGAACCCAGGACCTTCTTCACCTCTGTACCGAAGTGGTGCAGCCCTTAACCAACTGAGCTATCCTACCACCTTGTAGCATGTTATGCAGTGAATCATCTAATATCAATATGCCTTATCATTTGAAGATGCATCGCAGTATTTACTTTATTCAATGAATGAACTGAAGTTGACGTTGTTTAACATTAGCGCTTTTTCGAAGGTGAGACGGTTCTTGGATCTAGTGTAACATAGTATCATTTCCTGCTGACCTCGACGATTTCCGTTCATTGTCATTATCAGTGGTACATGTCTCGTTGAATTTGCGACTGAATTGATATCTTCATGTTGTCACTCAACACAACAACAATTGTAATCAAATTCTTGAATTCGAGTGCAACGACCCTCGTTATTAGATAGTGATTGTATTGAAATTCCGAATATTGTGCTCAAGTTCAACTATTGACGAGTGCAAGCGTGGCTAGACCGGACGGCAGATATATTGACCACAGAACTGACGCAGATATCGCTTCCTGCCCGCCTGCATTCGATGTCTTCACCATATCTTGCCCTTCTTAACTTATTCATTGGAAATGAACGCAATTTTGTCATCAGCTCGGCATTTTATAAAGCATGAAGCGAGAGCCGAACAGTCCAATTTTGGATCATAGTTGACGTAGTCATTCATCTTTTATCAGCTGGTAACTATATGGTGGAAATATATGTTCAAAGTGTAGGGATAAGTATTAGGAAATCTTGAAGGAAAGCAGGTGACATTTTCATATCAAGTTGAAATCTTCAACATGGCAATTAATTGATTGGCAATGTTGAATCAATTATTTCCAATCCCTGCCAGCACATGAGAGACCTATGTCAGCTATGACACGAAATTAATGACGTTTCTTTCCTGTTCTATAAGCGAAATTGTAAGAAATTAACTAATTTCCGAACTTATTTTTACTTATTAACTGACTACTTTCGCATTTACTTTCGATGAGAATAAGACAAAGGCCAAATCGGGTGAAGACATCGGATACAAAACCCTCATCATTCTATTTTCGCAGCAATCTGCTTTCCCGGGATATTTCTGTGGTCACCCAATCTCTGCGCTCCAGGTCTTTGTATTCATATCTGCTCATCTCTCCCTCACCTACGTCACAGAGTACCAAAAGAGCACACACTAGTGAGCTGGTGATGGACAGCCTTCTCCCACTTAACTCTCACCAGATTAGGGTAAGTGAGAACGATGTTGCCTCCTGAGGCGGACAGATTCGAACCATGGACCTTCTGCACCTGTGCGACCCTTCAGCAACCGAACGTTCCTAACCACCTTGAAGTTGTCGCTCAGAAACCTTACTGGTTGGAGACTTCAGGTCGATGGATATATTGTTCCGATTGGGAACCCCTTAGGACCTGAACTATCCCTCAAATCATCGGATCTTTGTTAAGCTCTGGAATTCTAGCAAGTTATCTCAGCACGTAGGCCTACATTTATTCGCAAATTTATTTTGCAATAAAAATATATTTTTATTGTGAATTTTTTATATTACTATTATATTTATATTAATTAATAAAATTTATTTTGCATAAATAAATTCAAAACCAATCCGTACCCAAGGGCTTTCTGCCACTAGAAGAAATCTGCTTCAGCGTAGAGATGCATTGAATCTCCAGCAAGTATAAGTACTCCGCGGATTGTTATCTCTCCATTCGTTTTTTATTTGTCATCTGAACTGTCAGAGCGGCTCCGACTTTGTTGCAACTTTTGAGGCAGTTCTTGAATTAAGAGCTTCAAGTTTAGAAGTCTGATCCGTCGACGTGGATGTTGTCGCAGCTTCCGGTCATGTGAATTGGTAAGCACGACAAGATAGTATCAGACAAGAATGTTCCGTCAATCTGTGAGGTCTTTACATTAGTTGATGGATCGGTCAGGTCGCTACCGCTCTGGAATTCAAATGATCTGCAGATTTATCTACACCAAGTGTGACTACGAAAACTATCTTCGTCTACCGCAGCAAGTCTCACAGAGGGATTCCTCTGCAACTTCTTAAACTAATTGCCGTCAATGGACGAGTTTTGTCTAAAGAATAGATAGCGGATTTATGAGGTGCGAAAAGATATCAATGTTGGCCAGGAATGTGTGATCTCCGTGGTCTAGCGATCCTTATGTCCTGAGGTCGAGTCGGTAAACCGACAGGAAGGGCATGCGGACTAGAGGCACCATAGCGGTACCTAAACGTCGATTATTTCGGCATCATCCAGTCCGGCCCAGTGGATGGTGACAAGACGTTTCATTTTCTCAGTATTAGCTAAGAATGCCAGTGGTCGAGTGATGTTTCTATTTTATCCTGAAATCATCGACCCTAGACTAATTTCCTCATATCTGAATGATGTATGAAACCGTCAATAACCGATAATGCCGGTGAATCTCAACCGTGTGTATTCTCATTCAAATGTGACACATCACCGCCACGAAAAGGGTCATTAGCACATTCGTGTTATTGTTCCATGAACCGCATCGTCAACTGCACACATCCACGGAGTCTTAGATTTCGTCTTGTTGATATCTGAACCGTTGCAGGTGTGAAGGAATGTGATAACTGAGATTGAAGAGATGTGGAATGTTTGTTTACTTTGACGAACATGTACTTCATCTTCACGGAGTGGTAGTTTCTACCACAACAATCCGAAGATTTTTATCATAAATCTGTTGAGTAGTAAAGTGAATTCCAGTAGAAAATGTGCTGATACCAGTTCACTGAGAATGAAACATTTTCACGGCTTAAAAACTTGGCTGATTTTAAAACATGTTTCCTTCTTGCAGGCCTGCCACTCTTCCGTTTTTAACCGGATTTCCGGCTTTTCTTAAGAATAAAGTAAGAAGTGAGAAAAATGTTTTGGCAAGGAACAAATAATTTGGATTTTGAAAGAGACCCTTTTGAGATTATGCAGTGGTACTTTGAGATCGTGAGGGGTTCCTTCTTAGATCGTGAAGTGGCCCTTTTTAAGACTGCGAAGGGGCCCCTTTTAGATCGTGAGGTGCCCTTTTGAGACTGCAAAGGGGCCCCTCTTAGAATGTGAGGTGCCCCCTTGAGACTGCGAAGGGGCCCCTCTTAGATCGTGAGGTGCCCTTTTGAGACTGCGAAGGGGCCCCTCTTTGATCGTGAGGTGCCCCCTTGAGACTGCGAAGGGGCCCCTCTTAGATCGTGAGGTGCCCTTTGAGACTGCGAAGGGGCCCCTCTTAGATCGTGAGGTGCCCTTTGAGACTGCGAAGGGCCCCTCTTAGATTGTGAGGTGCCCCCTTGAGACTGCGAAGGGGCCCCTCTTTGATCGTGAGGTGCCCTTTTGAGACTGCGAAGGGGCCCCTCTTTGATCGTGAGGTGCCCCCTTGAGACTGCGAAGGGGCCCCTCTTAGATCGTGAGGTGCCCTTTTGAGACTGCGAAGGGGCCCCTTTTAAAATAGAGAGAGGGCTCTTTTGAGACAGCGATTTGACTTTCCGGTTTTTATTTTCGATAAGAGTGGCAGCCCTGTTCTTGCTTTCTTGGAATGATGACATGCGATATTTGATTTACTTATGCGAACTGATAATAGGATTCGATGACCAGTCTTCATAAACGCATTTTTCTGGTGTTGAAATTGAAATGGAATTGATGGTCACTAATTCATGCGATGGTGTCCATCACATCATTAAAGCATTCATTTACGAGGAGAAAATTATTTAAAACATTGTTCAAAAACTGATTTTAAAATTTGCACATCGTATGGATCCACTGTAGTCAATTCTGCTGTCGATTCGACCCAAGTCGACCCACTGTGGTCAATTCTGCTGTCGATTCGACCCAAGTCGACCCACTGTGATCAACACCTAGTGAACTGCGACTTTCATTCTTGAAATATGACATGTAGTTGATGGGCAAATGTAAGATTGACATCGACAAAATCATCATGTCTTCACACTTGCGATTCCTCGTCAGCAAACATCCTCCCAGACTTGACTAGTCGGAGTTCCTGCTCCACCCTGCTTCCCACCTGTTGTCTTCACTATTTTGTCTGCTGCATTGACAACAGACTGTGACTGATGTTTTGGGACGAAATCCTTGCCAATGATGATGACTCATGCGTCTCGTCGTAGCGAGAGACACGCTGGAAATGATTCATCGTCGTTTTTATTGTCTCTGATGTCTTGTGATGACCTCCCTGACCTGAACGCCGAGGAATTAGTCAGATTTCTATATTTACATCTCTGAACAATTTCAGGAGTTGTCAGGGAAATCAGCAGACATCATGCCGTTAGAAAGCATCAGTGCAGTTAATGACATGAAATGCGTCATGGGAGAGTCAACTGAGAATCTTCATCATCAGTTTAGTTGTCTGCTACAGAAAATGACTGCTTTTACATACTACTTATTTACGTTATCAGTATCTTGAACTGTCATACAGCAAGATCATGTATGAGAGACAACTCCTCGAGAGATCTTCATTTCCTATGACGTCTACCGTCTACCCGAATGACGTCGGCGGAAATGCACATGAAATTGATTGATCTGTCGGTGGTAGTAGTTGGACGACAATAAATCGAAATGTTGTTAAACCGGAGAAAGATAAGCAGAGGTCAGGAAGGATAAGCCAAGGTAACAGCTGAAATGATCTCTGTAGTGAGCATGCGGATGCTTTCTTGCCGCAGTTGTTTTCCTTCAAATCTCTTGTGATGAACAGACGCGTAGGATCATCACGGTTGAGTTCTGTGAGGAGTTCGGCAATGAGTAATGTACCACTGAAATTTCAAATGTTTCTTTGTTTTGTGTTGGTTTAAATGTCAATGGAAATTCACTGCATGTGTAGAAGGAACTTCAAAGTTCTGTAGTTTAAGGACAAGGGAACGGAGTAGCATTTTGACCCGTTTTATTTAAGGTCGAAAATTATAAGAATGAAGTTCTCTGCTTGAGTAATCAATCTTCATCTTTCTTGATTCTCTGTTATCCGCTTCAGAATTAAGTCCTGCGATTATGCATATTCATAGAGGAAGTATGGAAGTCGTTCCCTGCAATCTTTTGTCTTATTTTGCACACTCGGATCTTGATATTAAGAGAATTACGTTTCTTCTACAGCACGTAACGAGAACATTCTATTTTTATTAAATTTCAACACTCACATGTTTAGGATCTGCCATTTCTTTAATTATCATTAACGCTGTCCGGGTACAGCTTTGACTTCATTCTCCTTTGGTCTAATGAGAAATTAATAATGAAGTAAGCTGAAAGTCATTCCCTAAATTCCTAATCATCTGTAGGAAATAGCTGCTTCTTTGTTGTCATATTGTGTCTCATGTACGTTCGTGTAATTTGTTAAACGTTTCTGACCGAGATATCGCGCATTGTGAATTAGTTCTAGGGTTTACAATCCCGGGATCCCGGGATCTCGACCCTATTTCCGAGATTAAAAATCCCGGGATTACGTCTTCGAGATCTCGAGGTATTTCGAGATATTTGAAAGATTGGCCCTGAGTTCCTTCTAAGTGACACAGTAAGAGAGTCAATGGCTTTTTTGAGAATGCATCTAAATTTTTTATGTTCCAAGTTTGATAAATTGCCAATGTGCTGTATTTGCCGAGCCAGCTGGTTAAGCCTCGTTCACATGATGACATTAGTGCCGAGGAGCAGCGCGAAATCTGGGCTAAATCAATGCCGTGACACAAACCGTTCAGACGCTTAATAAACAGTGTTGTGACACTGCTACTAGTATTGCTTCTGTAAACTGAAAATACTTCGTAAATTGATAGCTGAAAGACAAATCACAACGATTTAAAATAACGACTAAAGGCCGTTCAAGGCTCGTTCAGACAGAGCTAGATTTGCGGTTTGCGCGCCTTTGAGGAAAAAACCGTCGAAGAAACCGTCATTCAACCAGTGAGTCTCCTCGCTCTATTGACAGGTCACCGGGACTGCTACTGCAGCTGCGTTGTGTTGGTTTTCACACATCGACAACGAATTGTGTCTCGGTGATTAATTGACGGTGAAAGACAATTTGAAAAAAATCATCAGTTATCGACAAAATGACATTGCAGTTGTATTCATCTTGTTGTTGTGATGACAATGTTTCGTTCATCAAAATCGACCCAGTGGTTCAGAAGTTATGTCAAAAATGCATTTGCTCTAAGTGAATGTAGGTCTCTAAGTCAATGATAAGTGAGTACCGTGACAGAAAGTCTTCGAAACACAAAATTGGCGATAGCTCAGCTAATATTACATCAAATTTAACAAAATAGACTTCATTTTACTTGTCATTTCATGATTGTGAAGATGGTGCAGACAGTTGCTTACACAGATATAGAAAATCTTTTGCCAATACTCATTATCACATCAGTTGACAAGCACGTATCGTCTTTTGAAATATTTCTTGAAACTTAATGATTAAAAACATATACAGTATATATAAATCTCGATCGAGATCCCGGGATCCCGGGATTGCGATTAGCCAGTCTCGAAAATCCCGGGATTGAGAAAACGGCTCGAGATTGTAAACCTTAATTAGTTCTATTATTTTACCTATTTAGCAATCAGAGGTTTCGATACAATGAAGGAGTAATTGTTATTGATCAAATCTGAATGGACTCCATGAACTTGTTGCACAACTTCTGCTGCAATAATAACAACAGCTTTATTGCATATCGGAGATATTTGGACATGGCATTACATGACAATAGGAAGAGTTATTTACACAACAAGTGCAAAGTATCCAGCTTTATTGCATTTTTTGAGATCAACATGTCTATGCACGAGCCCGAAGGGCGAGGGCATAGACATGTTGATCTCAAAAAATGCAATTAAGCTGGATATCTTTGCACGAGTTCTGTAAGTAACTTTATATTTCACAGAACTACCAGAATCTATGATCATGATCCTTAACATGATTTGAAAATCAAACCGAAGCAATTTTGAAATCAGATAGCCTGCTTCTCTGTCCATTGTACATGCATTTCTATGCAAATTCTATGCATGATTTTCGTTGTAGAGGATGAAAAACTTTCTATGTGCTAATGTATTTCAATGAAGGAGTGCAATAAAGACTGTTCATTGCACTCTTTGAAATTTATGCACACTTTGGAAAGCATAAACTATATTATGGAAGCAATAATCATAGAGATTATAGCACTGTGAAATATAAATAGGTGTACACGCATGACCGAAGAGTAAGCAAAATAATTGGAAAAATCGGAACTCAAACGTGTTTGGTAATAATATCTGTAGTTTTCTCCTCTTAATTCGCTTTTTTGATGGATTTCATGAAATATTTCTCATTTCATTTCCGTGTCATTTATCAATTGCTCGGTTCGTGTTGATCTGCTCAGTGGCGTGAGTCACCAGAGAAGTGTCTGAGCGCAGGAATTCATGTCTGGCTGGTAGTGAGAATGCGCATGCAGGCAGAAACAGCAGCAGTTCCAACTGCGCAAAAGGATCTCGTCAGAGAATCGATTTTCTTCTCTCTTCGGATCGTGTCTGAAGCCCGTCCCTCGACTCATGTGCGCAGTTAGCGATTGGGGACGATCTTGACGTCAAAGCCGTCTCTGGAGGAGGGGAAATCGGAGAGATCGAGTTCAACTTGTCCGCCTGCCAATAATCAAAGAATCATTTCGAGAGATATGTTCGCAATTATCGGTAAATTGACATCCAGCGGATGCTGACTATCGAATTCTGTAATTGTTATAGAGACGATATCAAATGAGACCGATCTACAGCCGTTTAGCGAATTCTGATAATGAAGGATCCGGAGGAAACCTGCAAACTGGCTGAAAGTACAGCAATTATGAAGGTGGGAATATTTTCAAGTGAAATTGGTGAGAAATGAAATCAATTTATCAAAGATTGCCCGGAGCAGGTATTCAGGACTGTGTAGGCGGTAGGTGTGCAAAAGCGGATGCTAGGGTAGCGTCAGTGTCAGCGCTGCTCATGAAGATGATCAGATGAAGGTGTTCACTGCTGGGCGCGATTATTCCACGAATCCACAAGGATGCATCACAGTTCGTGGCATCTAAAACCTTGCACACTTGCACGAGCGTAAAAAATGATATTGTATGAAAGAATATCGATTTTTACATGGAATCTACCTTTACTCGGATACTTCGTCGGAGGCAGGAAGGACAATGATTTGTGTGTTTATAAAGTTACAAAATTTCGGAATTGGCATTAAACTTTCCATAGAAGATGACTATTTTATGTGCCTCAGTACATCATCCTTGAGACTGTAGGTGAACCTGGAATGACAGATGTCAGTCACTCGTGAAATCGTAATGGAATTTTCCTTCTCTTTTTATCTCTTTTCTTACCCTACTCAAGGCACAGAGCCATATTATTTAGTGATGGGTGAGGAAGTCCTCGCTTAGGTGGCAGCTCTCACCAGATGGGGGGCAGAGCGTTTTCACCTTCACGTGCGACAGTCTCGACCTCTGAACCTTCTGCAATTTCATGCCGAAGCGCACCCTTTTACCAACTGAGCTACGATACCACCTAAATATTGTAATTGTGTTAATGTATGTTGTGAAACTGCAATGCAATGCAGCAGATCATTTCAGGCTGTAAGGACTAACATAGAAAGTTTAGGAAAAATGAAATCAGGCTTATTACCCTAACGAGGGCTTTAAGTCCCGGAGTTCGACACCAAGACCAGAAAATCGAATTGACAAGCACATTTCCCGCTGTGCAACGAAAGTCATTCGGTGTTTCTAGCAGCGAGGCGTCACATCGTAGACCATGGAGCAGACCTGGAACCACCGGTCCGGTCTGTGAATTTATTTTCCGGTCCGGTTTGGTCTAAAATTTCAGACCGGTTGTAGACGGCTCTAAGACAATTATATAATCAAATATCTTATTCATGATTTTATTTCATTTTTAGTTTAAGGCATCAAAATGTTTAGGACATTAAAGGACACAAATCGACAGGCAATTATTAGAAATCGTCCATTAACTAAGTTTGCCGTCTCATATGACATGCCCCATTACGCAATTTTGAAGAAGCAATTGGTGTTTCTCGCAGAAGAGTACTAGAAATTCTTAAGTAGAGAACGAAGAAATTGAACAATGCTTGTTATCCTCCGGGAAATGACATATGTAGTAGGCCGATATCTTCCTCAACAAAAGGATTGGTTCAAAATAAACCTAATAAAGTGAGTGAATGCTAAACCAATTGGCGCATTATATTAAGAACTTCGTCCCATAAAACTCACTTAAATCAAATTTTGAACGATTTAGGCATTTAAATGAGCGCTGTTTCACTCATTTCATAAATCAATAAGCCCTTAATCAATTTACAAAGTATTTCGAATACTCATTAAGAGCATAAAATCAGCGAAACTTAATTTCCGGTCTGAACCGGTCCCGTCCGGTCTCCGATATTTCAGGCTGGTTCCATGTCTGCCATGGAGATTGTCCAGCGACCAGCGTTCGATATGCCAAAGACATTTCACTTCATTCAAATGATAAATGACCTCATTGTTAAAATTCATGAAACTCTTCTTCCTTCTTCAGTGTGCTCACCACATCACGACGATCCAGCAACTACGAAGGGATAACGTCAATCTTCAGGGCGAGCTCGATGAAGCCGAGGACAGTTACGATGCCATGAGCAGCGCCAAGTCAACTATTGAAGCTCAACTTCAAGCCCAAGCCGATGAATTCGCTGTGGAACGTCTCCGCTACACGTCTGCTATTCAACAACAAACTAAACTCATCGACATGTTGCAAGGGAACGCGGAGAACACAGGCGGCAAACGAAAAGGACTCAAGGTGTGTACACGATTGTTGTAATTCAAGAGATACTTGGAAAGGTACATGAACACATCTGATTTATGCATGTAAAAAGCTCTCACTCTAAGCAGGAGTCGCAAAAATGATTTTGACAATTTTAAGTAATGCTTTGATGCTTCATACATGCGGAATCAGTCAATAGGTCAAAGAATTTTCAATGACACGCATTGCGGGCTACTTAGCATCATGAAATTGCTAAGAATTACCAGACAAGGTTAACATGACACAAGAATATCATGTCAACCGCAAGTAGTATTTCGTTGAGAGCAATTAGTGAAAACTGTTGCGCTATGTATCTGTTATCCAATATGCAGAGCTTCAACAGGAGATTCGTCATTTCCATAAATCAAACAACCACTCCCAATCTAAGGAAAGAAAAACTCGTTTCTGTGATTGAAAATGAACGTCATTGAGTATTCTGAATAAAACAATGAAAAATTTAAGCTTTAATTTCACAACTCCCTCAAAGGGCTATTATCAGTTGTTTTCACATGTACCAATGCAGAGTTTGATTAGCTTCTTCAAATTTGCACGGTAAATACCCAGATCGCAACTTTGTTTCTACTCAAGATTCAGTTGGTTTCGATCATTATTTTTTATCCTCAAAAATCGAATCCTATATTAATGTTTAAGGTGTTTCCGAGATAAATAAATACCACTCTCCCGGCCTTACAAGGAATATAATGAACATAATTTAAAATCATATCAGGGGCTTCGAAATTCCTCAGCGGGACGAACTAATGTAGATAATGAAATGCGATCATCTAATTTCAGTGGGTAGGTGATTGCAATCGCTCTTCTACTTTTCCTGTCTTTTAATGAAAGATGCAGCATTCCAGTATCTACTTTTACATTTATGCGGCGGAAACGAAAGACGCCTGTACAGACTCATCACGACCTTGCAGTCTGAAGTAAACTGCTTCACGGAGTGGAGGTTGAGAAGCATTCTCACAGAGTGCTGAAAGTTTCATTCAAATTGCAGTTATCACCTCTTCATGTTCGGCTTTTGAATTAATTACACGTCAGATTCAAATCAGTGACGAACTGGAATTTCAATGATCATGAGAATAACGTCATCGTAGTCATGGTAGAAAGGCAAGGGCCAGTTCCGTTGCTTCCCAATTATCTGCGTGATGATGCGGTCGCTACACTACGCCCATCGATACTGCACAACATGGCCGTTCGCCATTATCATTCTGACAACGTTGTCAGGGCGTCCCCTTGACAACTCTCATCGGATAATTAGAGATGCAACGCTTGACCGCCTCACAAAACAGGGCGGTGAAGAAGACCTTTGATAATACACGTACCTATGCTGAATTATTGTCTACAGTTTTTATACAACCATTGGATAAAATAGCTGAGTCTAGACAACCTAGCTGTCATCTATCGTTATTGGTGTGATTCCCGGCCGGTATTTGGGAGAATGTTTCATTAACTCAATAATTACTGATGTTGGCGCTTTCATAATGATGTGAATGTAAGGAAATTTGAAGGTTGTTGTTTGAGAGGATTAGATAGAATGTTCTCTTCTGACGTGACATATTTGATTCACAGGAGGCTCATTTTGTTTGTAATTAGAGGTGCACCAAACCTCAAACGGTTGGGCCGAACCGAATCGGCAGAACCTATTGATATTTTCCTCTGAGACTACACGAGGTGATTTGGCGTAGACTGAGGTGGGTGAGTGCGTGAAATTGCCGCTCCTTGAACGAACGGAGGACCCCCTGAACTGGTGGCGGAAGAACGACAGATTCCTACTTGCGAGTTGCAGTCTCTGTGCATCTCCAGTCTGTGCTAATCAGTGTACTCAGAAAGAATGTTTTCGGAGGACCGCCCCTCCCGCCTGCTTCCATCTCGGGGCGAGATGTTATTTTTTACATCAGAACAAACGATGAACTTTGTTCATGACTGTTATTCGTTTTGTTTATTCAATTTGGGTTTCCAATACATATTAACGCAGTTTGAATGGTCATTGTCTTGCCTCTAGGCTTCACTATATCGCAGGCCAACGTTAAAGGCGTTTGTAAATGATTGAGTACAAAACTACAAACCGAAATTCCAAACAAAATTCCGAACCTAATACTCTCCGAGACTCAAAAAAATCAACTCAAGCCTATAAGTGGCGGAATGTAATGAATCGAGATTGTAAATTCTTCGATAGAATAAATCACGAAGAAAAATATTCAGGACAGAAAAATTCAAGTTGATACAAGAAGGTTCGGTGCACCCCTATTTGTAATGAAAATAAATTCCTTCATGGAAGTTACTGAACTTCAATTGTAATTCAGTCTCGTCTGTAACGAGTGTAACCTACTTCGATTTCGTCTCCATAATTCAGCTGCTGCGCTCGATGATTTCGTTCAAGGCTTCATCCATGGAGAACTATTTCGTCAGCTCAGTTCTTAATCTCTTCTTGACACTTTCGGCGCCTTCTCTCCAGTCATTTTCTCTTCATCTTCTTTATTCCGCATGCTGTAATCCTGAGTTCTCATCCTCGGAGCGGGTGCCATCAACGATCATGTGCAGCTGAGTCAAATCTCTCATTTCACACGAAGTAAACTTCCCTGTGTCTTCTTTCATTTTGCATTTATCAATCCTTCAATATACAGACGGCTCGCATGCAACACAAACTATCGGAAGATGAAAAATATTATTAAATGCATTACATGTTGCATCTCCACGACTATATACACTTTGAACTCTAAAGCGGATTTGGCGTCCATTTACTCAACAATCTTCTCATTCTGATGGGTGTGTCACATTCCATCTCATTACCACGAGCACAGTGCGTCACACTACATCAAAAAATGATTAGAAGTTCTTGAAAACGGACTGAAATTAGATAAACGATGGATCAAATTCCCATGAAAAAGATGTGCAACTGGCAGGATTCGAACCTACGACCAAGGTTAACTAGACCAGTGCTCTACCAGCTGAGCTGCGAGTCACTTACAGTGTCAATTGGCAGGATCAGACCCTCACCACCACACATCAGTTGTCATAGGAATTATAGTCAATAAATAAATAACTCGTTACAATTGTGACCGCCGACATTAAGGCAAGTAGCGGAGATCGATTGTCCACCAAAGGATCTTAAACCATGTCGTGAATGAAATTTCTTGGTCGACATTTTGCAGATGCTTATTAATCGAAGAACAGGAAATATTGGCTGCTCAATTAACCCCAGATCATGAACAGCAAGAAATCTCACAATAACGGTAACAGCAAATGAATATGACGATGCAAATGTGTGTTAGCGAGAGACGTCAATGATGAACAAACCGAACCCAGAAATTATCAGCAAATCAGAACACTATAATGATTTGTATTAATTTTTGTCGTCAACTTCTGCTATAATATTTTTCCTAAAGTGTAGTCCAACGCGATTTGTCGCATACTCACATTCCTGTCTTCTGATCTCTCTTATAGGTAATGTGAACTTCGAATTTGTGAAATGTTTCTTCTCTAATGATCCACCAATGACGACCGAAATTAGTTGCTATCAAAATATTTTACAATTTACAATCTTGACTCTTCCAAAATCACCCATTTAAATTGCTACATTAAGTGCATGACAAATTGAAAAAATTGAAATGAAACTCTAACGTCACTGCTACCCCCTACTGGGGGCTTGGACGGTGCTGACATAGTCACTTTTCTGGAGCGTTGTGGTACTTTTAGTCCGGATGCCCTTCCTGCCGACTTCCAATCACACTTTCGGGGCTCGACCTCTGGACCGAAAGATCGCTAGGCCAAGAACTTAACCACCATGCCACGGAGACCACTAGACACACACACAAAATCCCTTCCTGACCTCGCTATGCTTGAAGTAAACGTTTCCAACCCTCCTACGCGCATATTGTTTAATGTACAAGTCGAAGCCTAGAATGGAAATATTTCAAAAGATGAGAACAATAATTGATTTGAACAATCACGGGAAATACAAACATTTCTGGTTTCTTAGCCTTCATCACTGTAATATATCTCATTGTAGAGAATCTGTTACTCAGATGCAGGTATACTCATCCGAACTGTAGACTTGTACATGAAATAGTTAAAAAGCATCTTTTTGAGTTCGATCTCTGAGTTACTAATTCTCTACAACAGGATATCCTAAGCCGATGAAGGCTAAGAGGCCATGGACGTTTGCAGTTCCCGCAATGATTTAAGTCAAATCTTGTTCTCATCTCTTGAATTCTGTCACACTGAGTCGGAAGAATTTGGAATCCTTGCTTTTTAGTTGAAATGATGAACTATAATTTCAAACTTTTAATCAGAAATGTGTAATTTCTGAATGAAATATCTTTTCATTTTCTCATCTGATTTCATTTCCGTTACAGCACTTGTTTGGGAGCAATAGTCGGAGCGGATTTTCCGGAACATCTGTGTCATCGGCAGCATTACAAGCCTTACAAAATACAAACTTGCCACAAAGGACATCACCCTCCAAATCATCAACTTTGAAAAACCGCGAGCTCCGTTTCTGAGACTCATTATCCTCTTGTCTTGTTATAGATTTACTTTCGTAAAACTGTCTGATTTCTACATATTTGCATTTAAATTTTTCTCACCACTGCATCGCAAATTTTTTATATTATTTGAATAAATTTTTCATCAGATTATTTTTTATAATGTTTCCATTTTTGAAATTCATTTGTAGTTGCTTTGTTTGCCGTTATTGGCAATCGTTTGGTATTCATGTTCTGATGAAGAATATGTATTGCGACATAAAATGTGTCACAAGAAGGAATGGTTTTCTCTTTTCAATGAGGACTCTACTGATACTGAGATGAGAAATTTCACTCGTGAAAATAAGCAGAAATTAATTATCAGGAGCTTCGAGGGAACTTCAATTATACAACGTCTTAGTGTGCGATACTGAGCAGATGACGTTAAATAAATGTAGCCTCCGATGAAAAACTTCAATTTGATTGCTTGGATTTAGATTTCACCTCACAAACTTATGCTCCAAGAGTGTTCTAGTGAGCACTTTTTCGTAATTGAGTATGAATGAATGATGCTCCCCCTTACTAGGGGCTTGGCGGTGCTGACACAGTCAGACACTAATCTGGAGCGTTGTGATCTTCAAGTCCGGATATCATTCCTGACGACTTCCAATGACATTTGCGGGACTCGACCTCTGGAACGAAAGATCGGTAGGCCAAGTACTTAACCACTGTGCTACGGAGGCTATGCATAAGGCTGTGAAAAGAAAGTGATAATCAAGAGGACGAAATTCATCAAGGATGGGCTACCCTGAATGTAAGCGGGAAGAATTATTAACATTCATCACATATTTTAGGTTGCGTATTATGTAGCCTACTTTCGGTTGGTGAGTTTGTAGGACTGTATCATCACTTACGGTATAAGCCTATAGGCATCAGTAGACACTTCAAATCAAAAGTCGATGAAGAGCGCCATAGAATCATGATAGGCAACGATTGAGGATGCAGACCCGGTGAAAAAAAACTGTCGGGATCTGTAGATAGAGATCGATAGAGGATGCAGAGTGTCCACTCAGTACTACAAGTTGATATAATTTAACCCGTGCAATATCTTTAGATAAACAGAAACTTTCTGCAATCCCACAACTCGATAGAAACTCCCTGAATCAGTAATTGTGTGGAATACTTTCTAGATGATTAATTTTAGCTTTGACAAAATTGCTTCCATTGCGATACACGTGCATACAATGGTTGTGTCTGAAGCCTACTTCTTTTTCAATAATGACAGGGGAAATGTCGAGTTTAGGCCTTCTCTGCAGTTATGTGTGAAGTTATTGTCCAAATTATCAAATTATGACGCTAATAAGTCAAAAGCTAAGTTTTTGTGGGTTTCCTTAGTCCAACATTGACCTCGCTTCTTAAAAGCAGTGAAAGTTTTTTCAAGCTGACAACATTCTACCCAGTCGACAGTAGAATTCGTTCATTTGTTGTTTATTTCAAAGTCCCCAAAACAGCGTGATCCAAGCCTATTTAAGTTTTTACTGATGAAGGCAGGTTGTATTTCAAATAATAAGCCTATTCTTTCAGTCTCATTTCAAATAAGTCAGTCACAGCTTTATTAAGCGTGACCCCTACAACACGACTGCGAGCGAGTTGTGACTGGATAGCGCACTACCAATTGGATCACACTTCTCTCAGACAATGTCGTATGCCTTGTTTACTTGCTATCTCATACATTCCATAACCATGGCCTCGGATTATAAATATTTGCCACTGACTTTAGCCGGAATAAAAAATACCTTTTAATCAACGTTTCATGATTCTTTAACGAATGCAACAGGGAATGGAAAATTAGAAAATTTAAGGAATTTGAGGAAAATTCTTCAGGTCTGTTCCCATCTTTCAATTGAGGGTGCAACTTCTGTTTATATAGAGATGTGATTTGGCTTCAAATGGACCTTATTCGCAAATTTCTTTTGAATAATTAGAAAGTTATGCTACATTAAAACTTTGTCACATTTTTTATGCCGCACCCTGTAATTATTGTTTTTTATTCATTAAAACTTCGTCTATGAAGTGAAACACAAAGACAGTGGAAGAAATGTAGATTTATCGAAGATCGACCGACACAACATTTTGATTAAATTCTAACTGAAATTTTTGCTGGCCATATTCTGTCGGATAAAGACACATTACTATGATCGAAAGTATGACAGAAGATGACGTAAAAAAGTTTCATCCAAAACATTATGATTTCTCATTTAAATCCGAGAACACATACAAATGTCACTTTAACAGAAAATATCAATCTGCGTGCCTTTGGATTTACATCGTGTTTTTCTTTTATCCTTTTTGACAAGAAGAGGAACCGGATACTCGGCAGACTGTCAGATTCGTAGTTGGGTGATCATCAGTCTGTGAAAGTCTTATTTTCGGCCTCGTTCCTTACAGAAACTTGTTCGAGATGCCAAACCACTGAGCTGACTGCCTGCCGCCTTCAATATTTAATCAAGTGAGACAAATTCGCTCTGTTGAGATGACACCAATTTGAGCCACATTTTTTAGCCTCATCAAAAGTATTTCTTCACAAGTATTTTGAAATAATGACATCTTCGGTTATCAAATAGAATGGTTAGTTAGTCGACACAACGGATGACACACCGAATGAGACACTTATGAAATAGCGATGCATTTTTATCGAGAGAAAAATTGCTAGAAACCAGTAATGAAATGAAATAAAGACAATAGACAGACTGATGCTTCTTCAGTTATCACAATAATTACATGATTTTATCAGCGGGATCTTGTCGACTTTGAAGCATCAATCAAGTGATGAAATTCATTAAATTGGTGGCGAGAATAAAATGTGTTAGTCACTCGCTGCATTCGTCGGTTGAGACGCAATCTTAAGGAAGCATACCATGTGCAAGACTTCAAACCACAGCCGTCGTGTCTGGTACAGGAGCCCCACTTTACTTCCTCGGCTCTGGCTTTGAAACCCTGACTAGGGTTGCTCGGATCCCGAAAGCTGTACTTTTGATAATGTTGTCATTCACCAGTACGTTCATGAGATGGTTAAAGCGGTCACCCTTATATTTTGACGTATGTCCAAATTCGTTAAAAGTCGTTTGAAATAGGAAGCAGTTTAACTGAAAAGAAGCAACAAAGACTTCGTAAAAATTTCCTGTTTCTCTACGATTGTCAAATCATCACATCTAGTTGTAGTACATCTAACTGTAGTAATCAGAGGACATTGTACATTGTACAAATTAATAGCTTTTGCCATTCTTTATTTTTGCAATAAATCTTCCAGTTGCCCATCCACGAGTCCTGCCCACCTCTGAAGATGACAGGACAAAGTTGGTGATCGAATCAAGCCCACCACTTTCAAAATTGCTTCTAGAAATTCAGCTAGCTAATCTAAAATATTAGCGTTGTACTATGAGTTCAATCGAGCTTTGCGCGGTAGGCACTACAGGATTACCGATTTAAGATTTTGCATCATCCCTGACCTCATCAGGACCTGTGTAGCGGAGATTGGGGCACGAATCATGTTTCAGTTTCTTGCCCTTGACGAAATTCATTGATGTTAAGGAGTTATGATCGCCAGCTTTCATAATGTTTGCACGTCGACATAGCTATGGTAGCTCCGCTGAATTGAACTGATTTTTCGCTTCATAATCATGCCAAGCTACATGCTTGGCTGTTTGTATAGTCTCACAAAGCCAATGGATTTTAAAATACCTCGCATCGTTTAGGGGCACGCTTAATTAATATTTCGTTGATTGATTTTGTTTATTGACAAGAACTGGAAGCTACTTTACTAATCGTAGGGCACGATGTGCCTGGCCCATGGTGCCTTTTTGATGGCGAGGTCATTTATCCCAGATACATTTGACAGTAGAAAAAGTCTTGCTTCATCATTCCCACAACTAAAGTATCTTTTTCATCTACAGAGGAAATCTCAACGGTGATGTTCTATAAGTGCTCCAGAAAGGAAAATATTAAGTGAAAAATTGCTTTTGTGTATGGTTTTTCACTGAAAGCAGAAGAAAAAACTGATCAATGACCATAGTAATAGATTAATAATTTTGTCATTTTCCTAGTTCGGAGGCTCATTGAAGTGGCAGTCACCTGCCGAAAAATTAAAAGTTTTCCAGATAAGGCCGATGACTCACGGTGCTCCATGGCACCACATGACTCATGGCTCATTAAAGCGATAATTATATATCAAATAATATTGATGCTAAAATAGGCCTATTGCTTTAAATAGTAATGAAAATATCACAATCTGGTAAACTCCCTGAACAATTGCATATGTTCATTATCAGATCCACATAAAACCGAAGGACGACAAAGAAAGCTAGGAATACTTTGTTTAAGCAAATAACTTTCGCACGCGTACGTAAATCTTACATCAAATTACTTGAAAATTTCTAAAAATGATTATAAAAGCACTTTTTAGACAAAGCTATGCTTACACTTTGGTGCATTGTTTTAAAACGCGTTATATTTTGACCTCAGGTTTCGTAACCCTTTCTTAACCAGTGCTTTTACCATATTCATTTGTTGTCTTCAACTGTCTTAGTGCGTACGCATCCTCTGTCCAGTGTGTCGTATGGGTGCTTTGTTATCATTTTATCATTTGGCAAATTTCATCACAAATTTTCAACCATAATCCGTGGTTTTCATAAGGACGAAATGATGGACACTATATTGTGTTTTCCATGCTCATGTTTTCCTGTGAAATCTTTCTCGACTAAAAATTGGTCGCACAAAGCATCATCATTATTTGACTAAAACCTTTTTCAAACATATACTACATATTCAACAATATGAAGGTTTATGAAATGTCATCTGAATTAATGAGAGGTAGTGATGAAAAGTTTTCGGAAAATATTGGAAAATTTTGGAAAAAATCGGAACATTTTGGAAAATTTTGAAAGTTCTGATTTTTTGTGATAGGCCCTATGAGAGGTTACCAATGATAGTGGCTATACCAACCCAATTATGACACTACGTATAAGTTGCCCTTTACGTATGTGCAATGTCCATTTCAAATTGATCAATTGCTTTGCAGTCATGCAGGTTATCAATGAAATTGAGTTCAACACTCAAATATCTTGAATATGAAAGTTTCAAAAACGAAATCTTCCGACGCAACAGTCATTGACGTATGTTAGTCTAATGTAAAGAAAGTCTACGGGACTCAATGTAAAGTTCTGCATCACAGCTTTCAAAAGTCATTAAAATCAAATTTAATCACATGAGCTTCATATTGCTGTGCCTGAACCTTAATCTGATTATGCTGAATCGACGAGTCTGCTTATATCAATATTCTTTCAGTAAATATCTGTTACAGTATCAACAAAGACTCTTCACAAACTGTATATTGTCTGGACGGCATTACTAAGCAGAAAAGTCAATAAAATGGAAAGGAATTTGAATATCATCACGTTGATCATGCCATCCATCACTCAACTTAACCTAATGACTATGTAATCAATCAGAGATTTATCGAATGGATAAAAGCAGTAATGTTTTCGCTCGCTCAGTTGGTACATAAAGCATGAAGACAAGTGTTTACAAAAAAGCAGTCATCGAACAATTGAGAGTGAGGTAATCGATAACGATGCTTAGTGATGCACCTTGGCAACATTCCATATTACCAACTCATATTTAAATCATTCATGCTTACCTCTACTTATATTTCCGAGTAGATAACCGGGCCGAACACATCATCATGCGAGAGATCGTTCATGTACAGGCTGGCCAATGTGGCAACCAAATCGGTGCAAAGGTGAGTCATTCATTTGAACTCTCTCATCACATGCATTGAAAAATTATGAGCTGGCTGAATTTTAGATTTGGAAATATTTTTCTCAGAAATATATTGAAAATCAAAATGTTCCCGACAAAAAGAGGGAAAATCGATCAATTAATTTTTGATAATAGACATCCGTAAATGTCATATTCGCGTTACATGTCAAAAATATGGCGTTCAATCTATCTGCGATAACTAGTTATTACAGGTCTATTTAATAGTTGATGAATTATTGACGAATGTATTTGTCCATTTGTGGCATTGGGCTTGTGATAATAAGCTTTGTCCATGTTTTGAGTTACGTGTGCCCATCTTACATGAGAAGAACTACAAAAGAGCTGAATATTTTTTCTTTCACAAGAATTGAAGACAGATCGTTTTTATATAGCAAGATCATTTGAAAAGTACATAGCTCTACATGCAAGTAAATATCCTAATATCTGAAAAAGAAGTTTCCGCTAAGCATTTGTTCTCTGTTGGAAATAAGCTTTGTTTAGTTTTGTTAAATACAAATAAGAATCCAAAAAGAGAACGAACTAGAAAAGCATTCAAATATTTATACTGAACTCATTTGACAAAAATGTAGCAGCAAATGCATAAGTGCTATCTAGTTATTCCTGCAGTTCATAGTCACTGCAGTCAATTTATGTTATTTTTATAACCTTTTCATTTTCATGAATTTTGGACATGTTAATTATCAATTCGTATTTGTGCAGACAACTAGTGCAGATGTGTCAATTTCAGTTTGCCTATCGATAAATGAACTTGATTTTACGACTTGATTAAAATTTAAAATTTAAATAATAAAAAATAAAAAAATAAAAAATTATTGAAAATTATAAACGACTTGAATCTAAAATTCAATATTAAATGCCGAGAAGATAATTTAAAGCTTCCTAAACTATTTTGGCTTCCAAAACTACATAAGTCTCCCTACAAATTTCGATTAATAGCCGGGGCCAGGAAGTGTACAACCAAACAACTGTCACTTAAAGTCAATAAAGGTCTGTCTGTCATTAGAGACCAGTTCAAAATCTACTGTAATGCAATATATAAGAACAGCGGTGTTAACTGTTTTTGGAGCATCGTGTCGACAGTTGAATTTCTTAAAAGAATGGATAATGTAAAAATGCATAACCTTCAGGTATTCGATTTCTCAACCTTATATACTAACCTAGATCAAGAAGACGTTAAGTTACATATTTACAGTCTACTCGAATTAATTTTTAATGACACGAACCGCAAATATCTCTGCATAGGCCAAGACAAAAGTTTCCTAGCATCGAAAAAAATACGGTGGTTATAATAATTTTTACGAAAAAATAAGTTTAAGGAGGCTATTGCTTTCATATTAGATGAAGTCCTCGTTACGTTCGCGGACTTCACCTTTCAGCAGACTAGTGGTATTCCGATGGGTGGTAATTGCAGCCCACTGCTAGCAGATTTATTCTTAGCGCATTGTGAATTTCAGTACATGCAAGCACTAATGCGTAGTAAAAGTTCGGACTGGCAAAAATTTTATCTAATACGACTTGGTATATAGATGATTTATGTATCATAAACTATAGTCATTTTAATAACTTAATTTTAGATATTTACCCAAAAAGTCTTGAAGCCAGCAGAAGTGGCTATGATAACAAACAAGTGGATTATTTAGATGTAAAACTTAAAATTGGAGAGCATATGATTGAGACCTCGGTATATCATAGAATTGATGATTTTGATTTTCCAGTAACCCTGTTGACATTTCCTGATAACAACATGCCTTACAAATTAGGGATTCGTGTGTTCGCAGGGCAAGTAATACGGTATGGTAGAATATGCTCACACATTAAAGATTTCATTAATAAAACGAGTAAAACATTGCACATTCTAGAATCAAGAGGTTATGACAAGAAATTATTACGACTAGAAACAGAAAAAGCACTTCATAAGCATAGCTCCTTACTGCACAAGTTTGGACTATTTGCTGCACGACAGCTATTTGATCTGTGTTCTTCCTGAATCTCCTCATTTTCTTTTCTATGAACACTGTCGAGCAAGGAATTTTTAAAGTGTGGTCGAGGCTGCTATCTATGTGCAGGGCCCCGCTCGGATGGGTTTGAGCGTTCAGGTTGAGGGGCCGAAACGCGAATCCTGCCCGAGTTACATGCTGATGACCTCAGCTTATACCCACGGGGAACGGATAATCAGTCCTTTTAAGGACTTAAATTCTTTTAAAAAAAACTATTATAAATCTTAAAAGTCAGAAAAAAATGTTTTCTTTCATTTATACTCCTTTTTTAACGTTTCGTTTTAATATTTATTTCATTTAAGAGTTCATCATTTCATTTCTTGAATTTAATTTTCATATGATTTTATTTTATTTTTATCATATTTTATTCATTTGTAAGCTTTAATAAATTTAATTTTCATCTAGGGGTTTAACGTCTAACTTAAAACTAAGTTATTTGAGACAACTACAGATGTTTCACATGTTTATTTTAATCTCCCTTTTGTTCTGATTATATATAGATAAACGTTACGTGACGCTGATAGGGTCCAGATGGGAAAGGCTTAAGTGTCAGCACGATGTTTAGATTAAGGTTTAGGATAGCGCCTCGAATTATCCCTCTAGTCACAATTACATAATGACGTTTATTAACGATTCTGCTTGAATAATCAAGTCATTAGGACTTCAGACCCTTGTCAGGTAAGCAGACAATTCCAGTCTTGTGAATTATTAATAACTTTTTTAATATTAACATACTCGTAATTTCGGTTGGTATTAAGAGGTTTTCTTTGCAGTAATAATTTATTTATTTATGGCTAATTAACTATTTTTTTTTCTTTTTCAACTACCTAAATACGATTTTGTGATATTATGCAAGTTATACAATGTTGATTAACATTGTACGTAAGCCAAGGACATATATTTGCGCCGATTGATCAAAATTTATAATTTAAAAATATTTCATCGTTGGTTAAAACCTGCCTGTTTGCCTTCAGTTCTGGGAGGTCATCTCCGATGAACACGGCATCGACCCCACCGGCACATACCACGGCGACTCCGATCTCCAACTGGAGCGCATCAATGTCTACTACAACGAGGCCACCGGCGGCAAATACGTTCCCCGTGCCGTCCTTGTCGATCTCGAGCCTGGAACCATGGACAGTGTTCGTGCCGGTCCCTTCGGTCAGCTGTTCCGACCTGACAACTTCGTGTTCGGTCAGAGCGGAGCAGGAAACAACTGGGCCAAGGGCCACTACACTGAGGGCGCTGAGCTGGTCGACTCAGTCCTCGATGTCGTCCGCAAGGAGGCTGAAGCCTGCGATTGTCTTCAAGGCTTTCAACTCACCCACTCCCTCGGAGGTGGTACCGGATCCGGAATGGGAACTCTCCTTATCTCCAAGATCCGTGAGGAATATCCTGATCGTATGATGAACACCTTCTCAGTTGTGCCATCACCGAAGGTAATTTCGATTAATTTCAGATAAAATTCTATGATAATGACATAAATCTCAAATTTTCCAGGTATCCGACACCGTTGTCGAGCCCTACAACGCCACACTCTCAGTCCATCAGCTCGTTGAGAACACCGACGAGAGTTACTGCATTGACAACGAGGCTCTCTACGACATCTGCTTCCGCACATTGAAGCTCACCACTCCAACATACGGTGATCTCAACCATCTGGTCAGCGCCACCATGTCCGGTGTCACTACCTGCCTCCGCTTCCCTGGTCAGCTCAACGCTGATCTCCGAAAGCTGGCTGTCAACATGGTGCCGTTCCCTCGTCTGCATTTCTTCATGCCTGGCTTTGCTCCACTCACCAGCCGAGGCAGCCAACAGTACCGTGCCCTCACTGTGCCTGAGCTGACCCAGCAGATGTTCGATGCCAAGAACATGATGGCTGCATGCGATCCTCGACACGGTCGCTACCTCACCGTTGCCGCTTTGTTCCGAGGCCGCATGTCAATGAAGGAGGTTGACGAGCAGATGCTCAATGTCCAGAACAAGAACAGCTCGTACTTCGTGGAGTGGATCCCCAACAACGTGAAGACGGCCGTTTGCGACATCCCACCACGAGGTCTCAAGATGTCTTGCACCTTTATTGGTAACAGCACTGCCATTCAAGAACTCTTCAAGCGTATCAGCGAACAATTTACATCTATGTTCCGTCGCAAGGCTTTCTTGCATTGGTACACTGGTGAAGGTATGGATGAGATGGAGTTTACAGAGGCTGAGTCGAACATGAACGACTTGGTATCCGAATACCAACAGTACCAGGATGCCACAGCCGAAGAAGAAGGTGAATTCGAGGAAGAGGAAGAGGAAGACATGTAAAAACATTTGGTACCAGTGAAGTTAATGCTCAAATGCAGTCACTTGCATTTATGTCAGCAAGATTATAACATTTAAATTCAAATACTTTATTTTGATTTTTGAGAACAAAGTGAGCAAAGGTGACAATTCTTTGACAACTTAGCTATACTTTAACCAAATAAATAATACACAGATTGTCTCATCATAAGCAGCTGCAAACATTCGGCGTCACAACTTGTATAATTGCATAAACTAGGATTCACCACATCATAAGCGAAGTCCATTAAAGAAGCAGTTGAAGATTTATTTGACAGATTATCAAATTCTTTCTTTCGTTTACGCACTTCAATTTCATCGAATCAAATTGAAGCCGAATAGCCTTCCTAAACTACACTTGTATATAAGTTAATAGGTCCTTATTTATCATGACGAATTTGGGTTCACAGATATCGCAGAAAATAAGCTAATGCAGATCTATAACCGTGAAAAGAATGCATAATCATAAGCATAATATTCATCCATTCAACAGTTTTATGCACATTTATATTGTTATAGAGAAGAAACTATCTTTCCATTTTCGGGTTTACGTGACCTGTTTTAAGGCGACAACATGTGAGAACTGGGACTATAAGCAATTGCAACAAAATTGCAAATCATTACATGTATGGTATACGAATATAAAAATATAGAATACGAATATAAAATGGTTGCAAGTGACTTATATTTCAATCATTCCCCATATATTCATCAATAATTTGATTTTAGACATTCATGCATGACTTCGTTGGTCAATTTTACAGATAAAACGCATTAATAACTTTAAGGAAAAATGTTTGTCACTTCCTCGTTTTAGGTTTTCAATACACCTAAGATTTAAACTTCTTAATAAATTGAAGACGGTATTATTTTCCCATAATCTGTAGTCTATTACACACTGCTCTAGATTCATGATTTAATGAATAGCAATTAACTCCATTATCTGTCAATATTAGTTACCTTTCATTTTCTTGACCACTTAATGTAAAAGTTTGAGTAAACCTAATCTTATGAATTGCTTTCTATCATATTACTTTTCTATTATTTCCATTATGAATTAATTCTATTTAGTATGCCACTTCTATCAATCATTTTGTTTACGATAACTTTCAGTACAGGACATCAACTTTCACTTCAGTATTCAATGAACATCAGTTCATAAATCATCTCATGATAACCAATTATACCAGACATCAGATGTCTAGATTAACTAGAAAGAGATCTTGATCCGCACTATTAGGCAGTATTTTTGATTTTTAAGTAGTGCTTTGAGCATCTTAATCCGCACCTTTCTTCTTTATCTTATCATTGGTAGATTCGGAGAATGGTATTTTGCAGATAAGCTATCGGAGCGGGCTCTTTTGAAAGATGATCTCCAAGCCTAATATCAATCTTATCGATACTTTATGTATTTGAAACACCACAATTCTTACAGAAAAGGAACAATAAATACACAGAACTTCATTATTTGGCGAAAACATGCGCGTAGGCACAACTGTTGATTCCAACTTCCGACAATGCTCGCCTGACTAAGAAATGAAGCTATCACGACCGTCACTCCCGTCCAATAAAAAGAGAACATCAAAAAGCGGCAGTCGCACTTGAAGAGGAATGTTGAGTCAGAGTCCTACAATTTTCCGGTGAATCCTACTTCGACTGAGAAAACTGCCGCTTTTTGTTGTTCCGGTAAACATCGTCTCCATCAGCTGCATGTTTCAGGAATCATCACAAATGTTGACTGATGATGTTTGAATCGATCTTAAATCGATATCTTATCTTTGTTGCATTAGATCACATAATTGACGTGTGCAAACATCAACACGACAAATCTAGGCTACTCACTGATCACAACATCATTCAAATGGTATTAGGATTGAATATTATTTTCGTGATCAGTATTAGATTTCCATCGATTCAATAAGCATTCTAAAGAAGTTCAGAGAGTTGCTTAGCTGATGAGGATTTCAGCGTATGATTCTGTTCGTGCCGACAACTTTTGAAGGAAATTTTAAAGTAGGTCTAAGATCATTCCCACCTCATTAACTGCTAACGTATTGTTCCGAATGACATGAAATTCACGGCACAGCACTTTTCGTGTATGAAATTTCAAATGGTGTTATCAATAACTCGCTCAATTTCGTACTATCAATCAATTCAAAATTTCAAAATTTGAAAGGACAGATTATTAAAAGCTTTGAAAATTTTCCAAATTCTAGCTATAAATAATCACCTTGCCGATGTAATTTGCAATGTCAAGCTGGCTGAATGTGCTGAGAAGTGAGCACATAAAGAGACTGAATATTAATTTGTGCATGGAATGCAGGGAAAAGATGCGAGCGTATTTGTAATGTGGATCATTTTCCTTCAAAAGTAACTTTTTCAATGCATCTATGAAGTGGAATCAGAAAGTCGAGCGTCGTTTGCGGATTGTTATAAATTCCATCAAAGTGCTTTGATTGCCACGATTCCTTCAGATTCGAAGAATTCAGATCATTGCGCACAAGTTTGCTTGCCAATATTGGTCCTTCCGAACATTGTTAAAGAAGATAGCAGACGTACGAAAATTGGCTCACCTGATAGCTTGACAACCCTCTTCTCAGAATTACTCACTGAATGCCGAAGCATGTACAACACGCGCGACACTGCTGATGTCATAATGTCGACTGACAGCTTATTGTCTGAGATAGTGTGTGCCGTCTCCAATAGTATCTATATACGACTCATCCCTTCTTGGCAACGAAGGCTGAACGAGCAAGTTGTTTGCATAAAAAATTCCGGTATTTGATTTTTAAACTGTCTATCGATGTGTGTGGTGCAATAGATCATCATGATATGATTCATTGACTCATATCTACAAGATGGCACATTGAAAATAAAGGCGATTCGTTGAAAGTTTTCACATAAAATGTTTTCGGATGTGCCTGAGTTCAGACCTTAAAAAATGCTTTTCAAAACAGATCTTAAATTTGACGTCCTCCATTATCAAATCCAACGACGAATTTTTAGTGAAAAGTTGGAAGATGCATTAAAACTAAAAGTCAGAAAACCACAGGTCGGCCGACTTAGCTTTATGGGGAGATTTGCAAAAATGCGGCAGGGAACCGCCCCTGTTATGGATATGGTTGAGGATCTTTCATTGAGCGAAAGAACAAATTGTAAGATTTTTTCACAGACCAAATGGCACATATTTGCTAAAAATTCTATGAAAATGTTGTGCAGTCATTACAAGCTAATTCTGAATAGAAACTACCACTCACATGAAAGAGACCTGTGCAGGGCAAATTATTCGTGTATATAATACAAGTATTCAGATATTTGTCATTTGCATCAGTGGGTAAATATCAGCTGGCCAAAGAAACAGATCTAGAAGGATGCCTACCAGGCGTGCTTTTGCGTTTGATCCAGCGCTTGTTTCATATCTTTGTGAAATGCAATCTGCCAATTCGCTTGGCTAGGCATCAACGAGATTTGATGAATGTGTGAAGCAGAAATTTTATCGAGAGTTTTGTCCGGTAGTTACTGTGGGACGCATCCCACGATTCGCCTGAAACTGTCGAACGGCCTAAGTAGATCGGCCCTGTCCTGGTTTGCCCGGTTTTATCTGACCGAAGTAATTACGTTGGTGAATGAGATTGGTCGAAGAGTGGTTATCTAGAAACCGCCTCTTACTGAACACACAAGAAAGAAAGAAATGATGTGGTTCTCCTCCAACAAACACCGCCACATTGCTCCACATTCTCTCATTGTAATCGGTCAGCACGATCCTATTACCCCGTCCTGCAAAATCCACAATCTCGGTATTCTCCTCGACATCTGCCTTACTATGCAGCCTCATACTATGAACACTGTCTCAAAGTGCTTTGGTGTCCTTCGCCAACTTCGCTCCATCCATCGTTTCCTTCCCGAGTTTGTGATGTCCACTCTTCCAGTTTCCCGCGTCCATTCCTGCCTAGACTACTGCTCCAGCCTCCCCTACGGTCTCCTTAACTCTACCCTGAGCAGGCTTCAAGCTGTAAGTAGTGCAGGGGCTCGGATTACATTCAGAGCCTGCCCTCGCGACCATGTGACCCTTTTCTGGGTACACTGCACTGGCCGCCTATGCGACAGCGGATCACTTATCGGCTGGGTGCTCTTACCTTCAAATGTCTGCGAGGAGAAGGCCCTGCCTATACCTGTCCACCCTTCTAACGCCGGTGTCCTTCGTTCTCTACCGAAAAAATCTCCGAACTGCTTCCAACAACACCCTTATTATCACGACATCGCGTCTGAAGACCATTGGAGCCCGTGCCTTCCCGATAGCGGCGGCTCGCGTCTGGAACAGTCTCCCAACAGACATCAAAACGGCATCATTTCTTTGCATCTTCAAGAGAAGCTTGAAGTAGTAACTCCTGTTCGACGCTTACTCTCATCAGTGGTTCTCTCTGCATTTGCTTATGCGTGCTTCCTCATTGCATTCTGTTACACACGCTGATGGTAACTGTGGCCTTGAAATCCTCCGACATAAATCTCACATTAATCTTTTCATTCAATAAATAAATGAATCGGGTCGGACTACAAACGAAGAAAAAAGTTTTCCTCAATCTGGTTTCCCTTCATTGATTAGAATAACGACAGACAAGGTGTGTGATAGTTTCATTCAGTAAGCGATTATATGCCTATTGGTGAATGCCATGATCAATAGGATTTTTTAGAAATTTCATTAATCATTTGATTGTGTAATAATTACATTGGGAACTACTTCAAACCAATCAATCTATCCATTTGCTTCGCATACCATTCTGTTTTTGTAGAACGCAAGTTTACCTTCTGAAATTTATTAGAAGTTGAAAATAAATATTACCAACATTGTGATGTTCTGTTGTAACTCAGATTCTACCAACCTTGAATAATGTTCATTATTCCTCTTCACAGATTTGATGAAGACGATTCGCATTTAGTTTTAGACAAGTAATTTTCAACTTCGGCTACTTCATTTTCGAAATTTTACAGTTGCCATTGGCTCTTTAGGTAATTATTCATTGTTAGCACCAACATTTCAATATTTTGTAGAATTCAAATAAACCTGTAATATACTTACTGTTTCTTCCATTTTATTGGTTGAATTTCTTGCAATCGAAGATTTGAAATCTATGGGACGTAAAATTAATATCAATTGATTGGAAATTGCACATACAATATTAACTTCAATAATTGTTAGGATCTACAGTCAATAGACCCTTTAATATGAAAAATAGACATTATGAGCTCTAGAGTTTCTGAATAGCAGTTCTTTATGAGAGCCAAGATTTTTTACCTGATGTGTTGCGATATGCGTACCAATAGCGAAAGTAAGGTGCTATTGCCATTTTTTAACATACATTTTTTAAAATTGTTTTACCAAATTATAAGAAAAGCATGCACACTTTCGTTGATTAGATATTTTGCATCCATCTTTAGAAAACTTAGCTGTTTCTTCCTCTTCGTCTGGCATCTCGCTCATGGTGCCGATACGTTCTGTGCCTGCCCCTGTGTTAAGCTGGAAGATGTCAGCACGTGCATGAAAGAGCAGACTTGTTTTTCAAAGTGCAATAATCTCTATGATTATTGCGTCCATAATGAAGTTTTTTGCTTTCCATAGAGTACAGAAATTTTGATAGTACAAAAAAACAGTCTATGATGTGTTATGGAACCAAATTGAATACAAAAAAACGAAAGAGGGAGCCTAAGCAGCCAAAACTCCAAGTCATGCTAAACGAAAACGGAGCTTAAAGAAGATGACTTTTCATCAATCTAAAGTTGGTTCGAATTTCTGTTTTGATGACCACTTCGAAAAGAGTTTTTAATGAAATTCAATGAAACTTGATGTGAAAATGGGCGGAGTGCCGCAGAGCTTAAGTTGACTTCTGTTGAGGAGGAAATTTGGCTGGTTGAAGTCTTCTTTCGATGCAATAATTTATTTTGTTAATTCACACCCACTAAAAAATCATCAACCGAAATCTACTCCTGTTTAATATTGAAATTCACATGATTTAGCTACTGCTGTGTTTATTACTGCACATGGAAGGCAATCCGCATTTATTCTTCGTGTCTTTTCCATGCAATCTCCATTGAAAGTTTTTGTTATTAACAATAACCGACACATTAGTGCGTTTACATGACAACATCTAGTTTATTAACTTCCCACATGTCACATGTATGGTTAAGAAGAGTTAGTGAGGACTATAAATATCAAGATTTCAATGAATGCGTGGAAATCTTCGTGTGGGAATTATTGTGAAGGATTCATCTGCTGGATATCTATGGCAACACTGGCGCCTTCTAGATGTGAAGGAAGTGTAGCAGGTCACACATTTTATTTAGATGCTTTGCAAGTGGATAATGGCTAATTTTCAATTTGGATAGTGAATTGAGTAGACCCATTACATGAAATGAATATAACTAACTGCACGGTATATTCTAAATGTGAATAATACCGATAAACTGTATGACAAACTTTGGCTCATGCACTATAATTAAAATGATTATAAATAAGTGAATCAATAATCAAACGTGCCTAATCACACAGCAGAACATATGATAGAGTTCTAAAAGTTATTATAAAAGTACTGTAATGCAGAGAAACGAAATACGTTGAGGACCATGTAGCAGATACGGGCGAACCTATGCAGGAGAGTTCAGGTCCAAGCCTGGGTATGAATGCCTAGAAAGTTACCTAACATCACTAAATTTTGATTAAGTTTCTACACGCGGAGCACGGACTACTGAATCTTCGTCGCTGAATTAAGCAAGTGCTTATGCGGCACTTTTGTGCGCCTTGAACCAAAATACGTCAGAATTCTACCAAGAACGTCACAACCAGCTTTGATAAAGGAAGAAGTAAAAAGCTTGGCCATTGCAAGCAAATTAATGCAGGAAAGTCGTCTCAGACCAGTAAAGACTTTGGATCTTAGAACAAGCTCATTGATGAAATCATATTAACTGACGAGACATGATAGTTCACACAGCTATACAAATACAACAGATTGGGCCACTCTGCAGTTAGTCAATGACTCTGTGTTATTTAATAGTTTAAATGCCGATGATGATTTCGAATTGAAAATGAATTGCCCTGTAATGAACAAATCCAAATACGTTTATATATTTTTAAATAAATCACTTGGAATCGTATTCATAAAATTGATCAATTGGAATTACACTCGCACCCTTCTCGGCACATTGGGGCCGAGCACTGCAGTGCATCATTTTTGCAGGCGAACTAACTTACGCGACTTGCCAGTAGTGTGTTTAAAGTGATATTTCATGAATGCCTGTCGAAATTTCACTAATTTGCTTATTGCAATATATGTATAATATATACATCTTTTATGTTTTATATGTGTTTTTAGATTTAGTTTTGCTATTTTATATATGCATAACATATTAAATCTCAATATGTAACTCAGAAATTGAGCAACAGTGCAGGATCATTAATTAAATTCATGTGATGACATAATCCGTTCAACAAATTGTTCTTTACAGCATTGATTTATGATTTTCTGCCTAACATAGCGCGTTATGAATGACTGCATCTCACTGTATCAAGCTCTCATATAGCGTAAATTCTATTCTTATATAAATTGATGTTGAAAAAAATCAGGTAAACTTAATAGGAGCATTCATGTGTTAGAAATTGGTTGATGTTCTCTGAACAAAACCATAGTGTGATGATTGCAGTTGACTTTTGCACAAAGAAGGTACTTCCCTAGAAAAACACATTAATTCGGCCTAACATGAAGTGTCGTAGGCTAGAAATAATTGACTAAAGTATCCTGATTAAATTAATTCTTCGTTAAAATTAAGCTTACAATCACTCAATGTTTACTAAGCCCTGGTTCTTACATGCACGTATGTCGATGACTTGTGCATTATTTACAAATATCTTTATGGGGTGATTATTTACAACGCATATGCAACAAAATTCTGCATTAAAGAATTTTTTTCAATTAAAAGTTTTGGGAAAGCCAAGTATGGTGATGGTAAGTAAAAAGATAGGATATTATCAACTATATATTACGACCTTATATCCAAGGCCATCATCAGGTTCTGAATAATTTTATGTACATTATGCAGAAAATCAATTTCAAATTTTGATCGTAAAAACATTGTTGGCTAATCATGCAATGTTGCATAGAAGTTGGAGAGTCTGTGGAAAAGATGCCAAAGAGTTAAAAACATGTTAAGCTATGCGCTACGAGGAATTCATAAAAATCAAAGATATAAAAAGTCTTTCAATTCTTCAACTTCTGCTTTTGAGTTAATTTGAGGATTGTATTTATTAGGATAGCTTCTCGCAATCGTAAATTCGTCTCATCGAGGTCAAAGTGAATGATATCGATGTTGTATTTATCAGTGTTGGCATTGCATGCTTCTCTGTGCTTGTTTACTGATGAGTTTTTGTTCGTCAAATGTTCTTTAAAACGTTGATGTAGCGGTCTTATAGTGCTATCAATATAAATCTTTTTGGAAATGTTACATGTTATTCTGTAGGCTACTTTAGTTCTTGGTTCTGTAGATTTTTGCTTGCCATCACCGTACTTGGCTCTCCCAAAGCTTTTAATTAAAAATATGTCAAGCCAAGGCATATTCGCTCATGAATTAAAGTAATTATAAGTCAAAGCCTTCACAGTAAATTATTGAGTGCTCTAAACATAGAATAAGAAGGAAAGATTGCAATAAAAATCTTATCTGTACTGTGTTATAAAAATGCTGACAACATTCGTTCACAAGTTTTGCGTTGTAACAACGCAGTTATCAGAGAGTGCAAATAGGTCATCGAAACAACCTGTGCACGAATATTTATCTATTACATGGTTTCTGACATCAATGAATTGACACAATTGCGTCATTACTGCACATGAACAGGATTATTGCACCAAATGTTGACATGAAATATTATCGCTGTATTCTGTGAGTACCATGGGTCATCCCAATCGCCCGCAGCACATGAATCACCCCGTGCAAATATTACACATTCTATATTTGCTTTCCGGTCTCGTAGATGGTGATGTACGTTGTCGAGTTGAACATCATACGAGATCATGAGAGAGGACATGTCATGAAAATAAGCCTACGGAAACATTATGCAATTACTCAGTATCACGCCGAAGTTCTATGACAATCAAATTTAGTCGACAAAATAGTGAACTAGTCATGAAATTGGAAAAGGCGCAAATTACAATGTCATCTAAGTCATTCCTTGAGTCTATTCGTCATCTTCTTCCTCTTCCTCTTCGAATTCTCCATCATCGTCCACGGCAAGTTCTTGGTACTGTTGGTATTCGGATACCAAGTCGTTCATGTTCGACTCAGCCTCAGTGAACTCCATCTCATCCATGCCTTCTTTTGTATAAGAATGTAAGAAAGCTCTACGTCTGAACATGGCAGTGAATTGTTCACCAATTCGTTTGAACAGTTCTTGGATTGCTGTGTTATTGCCAATAAATGTGGATGACATAGGCAGACCTTTAGGAGGAATATCACAAACGGCCGTCTTCACATTGTTGGGGATCCACTCCACGAAGTATGAGCTGTTCTTATTTTGAATAGATAAAATTTGTTCTTCCACCTCTCTCATTGACATGCGGCCTCGGTACATGGCAGCAACGGTGAGGTAGCGACCGTGACGGGGATCGCATGCAGCCATCATGTTCTTGGCATCGAACATCTGTTGGGTCAGCTCGGGCACCGTCAGGGCACGGTACTGTTGGCTGCCTCGACTGGTGAGTGGAGCAAAGCCAGGCATAAAGAAGTGCAGACGAGGGAACGGCACCATGTTGACAGCCAGCTTTCGGAGATCAGCGTTGAGCTGACCAGGGAAGCGGAGGCAGGTAGTGACACCGGACATACTGGCACTAACGAGATGGTTGAGGTCACCGTATGCGGGATTCTTCAGTTTCAGAGTACGGAAGCAGATGTCGTAGAGAGCTTCATTATCGATGCAAAACGATTCATCGGTGTTTTCAATCAATTGATGGACTGAGAGTGTGGCGTTGTAGGGCTCAACGATGACATTCGATACCTGAAAGGCAATGTTAATTCATGAATCCGTCGTATAATCCACTTCTTGATGCAACAAAAAAAATTCAAAAAAGTTTTTAGAAGTTTCTTTTGTTTAAGGAATCGAATCGTCAACTCGGAGTGCACTTATCAATACTTCAAGAAAAAGATTAAGTAGAGGACGCCCATAAAGCACAGACGTTAACTCGTATTTCACTCTAGGCTTGTCAGCATGCATTGTGGTGAAAGATGTTTCGCTCTGCAACTTGACGTTGTTTGGCATATCATCCATCCCTCGTATGCAACTCTCATCTCTGCTCTTGTTTCTTCTTCCCAAATGCAATGTAATAATACTTTGCGAGTCTTCTAGATTGATAAAGCTCTCTGAAGAGCTTAAACTACTTTAATAAATTAAATAAATAGGTAAAAATAAATGATAAGGATAATTTTCACAGAAGGACATGATACGTGTGTCGGAATCGCCGAAAGGTACATCCCACTAATTTCTAATAATAGTAGCAATTAAGCTTTTTTCTGCTCATTTTTATTTCTGCTTTCTCTACTCGAAAAGGCTGATTCTGATTTTTCTGATGCCGGCAGAGAGTTTGGCATCTGTGGTTTCAATATTCTCCGTGATAATCCATCGGATGGAATTTTTACCTACCACATGCAGTATTTTTTAATTGTAAATGCTCAATTTTTCCTCGTTTGAATGGAAAGAGTATGACACTCTGGCTCGGCAAAATTCGGATTTGAATATGCGCTCAGTAGAATAGTGGACATTCCAGCGACGAGCTATCAAATGTCAAACATGACACGAAAGGAATGTTGTAGCAGGCATAGAGCAAGTGTCGACTAAAAAAAATGTCAGCATACAGTGATAATGCAGACAAAAGATACAGTTTTTTGCGGAGATTACGTTTTCTGTGGTCAAAAAAATTATTTGATCACTTTTCAAAAAGATAAACTTTTTGCAAATTATTCCTGTGTTTATAGGCGATTTGGTACCTCTATGGCCTCTAAGTAGCACGAAGCTTATTAGATATCAAAAGGAATGAATGTTTGGTAACGGGAATCCTGATTAAGCGTAAATTAAGTTGATTATTAAGGAAATTTCAAGAACTGTGTTATAATGCAAGTCTTCACGGAGAAGTTGAGATCTTATTGTGCTTCTTGGATGAAATTTCAAGTTCTTAATTCAATTTTCATCGACATGATTTGATGATTTACTAAATTTGTTTCATTTCTTGAATCTGAGTAGTAATGTAAATTACATCATTTAAAGTTAGTTATGATCATAATCTTTGATTACTATATTTTGCTCGCTCAGTGGCAGGCAGTTTGTGATATGATCACGCTTGCGAAAATATTCCTATCAATAAAGTAGAGAGCATTAAAGTAATAGCAGCCCATCAAATCGTTAATTTAACAAACATTACCCCTCCAAGGTTGTCATGACAGGGAAGATTTGTAAAATACTTTAATTCCTGTTGTATTACTGCCTGATCAGCCAATTCCGTGGTAATTTCTTCAAAACTTCAAAAATTTGCTTATCTCATATGTGGTACTTGGTCTCAACTCAAGTTCATTTAATGAAATCGAAACTGCATGCACATTGGGGATTTAATTAACACTGAGTTGCTCTGCCCTACCTAATGTCGTTGCTCTATGGAAACAGGCGTACCTAGATCTTAGATACAGAAATAGTCGAACTGCAGGGAATCCTGTTACACCATGGTCCTTACATTTAGCGGCAAATTCAAAGCATTAATGACCATTATTGCAGCTCTGTTAATATAACTACATCAACAAGAAACGTAGTTGGAATCGTCAACAAAAGATCGATTGGAATGAATGTCAAATATCGAGCGTAAGACATTATGTAGAATCTTCGTCAAAGCTTCAGATTTTGTTATTCAATTGTGTCGAGGATCAAACTTAGCTGATCTTATTGCTTATAGAGCATCGGTGGATAGAATTTAGACAATTGAACAAATTTACTTCCCCCTTGTATCTTTCCATCATTCTGTAGAAACTGTGAACGAAACGCTGCCAGATCCGGGTGGTCTGATCGATTAGTGATCATCGTAATTTCTTTCAATGACAATGATGGATTTATTTTCAATACCAGTAGATCCATCAATGGTCGATTAAGTCATCAACGAACGATATTTCATTTTGACGGAACTGCTGAATGAACATTCTGTTGACACAGAAACAAGGAATTCAAACGCGGAGTTGTTGACTGTTCTAAGAATTACACAATATTTGTTTCAGTTGATAGCTATGCAATAAGTAACCGCCAAAGATATTTCAGTCCATAGAGTAAGTGTATTGGATAGAGTAGCAACTCAGCTTTAATTAAATCCCCAATGTGTATACAGTTTCGAGTTTATTAAATGAACTCGAGTTGAGACCCAGTACCTAGATATGCAAATTTTTGCAATTGTGAAAAAATTGCCACGAAATGGACTGATCAGGTAGCAATACAGAAGGAATGAAAGTATTTTACTAATCCTCGTGTCATGACAGCCTTGGAGAGATAATGCTCAACCTTATTAACAAGAGTATTTTCTTAAGCTTGATCATTTCACAAACTGCTTGCCACTGAAATCGCTGGTATATAAACACAGGAATAATTTGCAATTATTTAGCTCCTAAAAATTTATCAAACATTTTTTTACCAGAGGAACGCAGGTAAAAACTGAATCTTTTGACACAAAAATTTTCACTGTATTCCGACATTTTTTGATATGACACTCTACCTAGTATATACTTATTCTATGTTTAAGTCGATAATTATCCTATAAGTAACCACCAAGGATATCTCAATTATGTCTCATAACTTTGTTTGCGAAGTTTTTACGATTTTCTCAGATATCATAATTAAGTCTTAATTCCTAAGTATCTTAAGTCAGATATCTTAATGATTTTGACAAAAACAGATTTCGAATGAAGCAAAATTATATACTGGAGACTTAACACAGGAAAGACTGTTAGTGATATGGCCCTGAGGCCGAGTCCTCCACGTACCCGGTTCCATAATATAAAGGGACACTTTTGAACCCTTTATAGGAAAGACTGTGATAATAATGTAGTCAATCAAGCGTTCAGCATGTTGATCGGTTTCATTTGATTGGGAAATTGAAATAGGTAATGATGCTGATATAATTCTGATTGCTTAAATTAGCCAATATATTTCAGCGACTAGGTGTCGCTATCGTCACTGCATAAATCACAAAAGTGACGAATTAATGCAAATTTGAGAGGTCATTTTGTTACCTAACCAGTTTTGTGCAAAGAACTTTGTACTAGGAACTTACTGATGTGGCGTGCCCAGAGAACGTCTAACTACCTGCTATCATGACTGCTAACTATGTATCTAGCAGTCTGCCTACACTTGCTCTGATGATGCGATAAGGGAGTTCGGAAATATCGACAGATAGTAAAGCCAATATACAGCGTAGAACATTTCTTCTTACATTCTACCTTATGGAACTTTAAATTAATTTATTTTGACAAAACTTTGAGAGACTTTCTTTTTGCTCGAGTTTCCTGAAGATAATCTCCTGACGAATGGAAATCCGTCGATTACCAATGCTATATTTCATCCTACTCTGTACCGCATATGGCTTGCAGGATACAAAGAATGCGTCTCAGTTTGCGAATTTAGAGCTCACCTTAGGTGATGGAAGTACAGAAAATGATGTAGTAATTCGGTCAGGATATTCTTCTTTGATTTTGTTGATTAGAAGGGTTCCCATCCCGGATCCGGTTCCTCCGCCCAGAGAATGACACAGCTGAAATCCTTGTAAGCAATCACACGATTCTGACTCCTTGCGGACAACATCGATCACATTATCGACTAATTCAGCGCCTTCTGTGTAATGTCCTGTCGCCCAATTGTTCCCTGCACCACTCTGGCCGAAAATAAAGTTATCTGGTCGGAACATTTGCCCAAGAGGGCCTGATCGGATACTGTCCATTGTTCCAGGTTCAAGATCAACAAGAACAGATCTGGGCACATATCTGCCGCCATTCGCCTCGTTGAAGTACACGTTGACTCGTTCGAGTTGCAGGTCTGAATCTCCGTGATATTCTCCAGAACCGTCAATGCCGTGTTCTTCTGACAGGACCTCCCAAAACTGCAGAGAAAAGGTTCAGAGTTGCGATATGTCAATAATGATGATGTTTTATACAAATCACATGAATTCAAGAACAGAAAAAGTAATTGAAGACAATTGATAATCAAATGAAGACAATAAAACAATGCGAGACATGAACATCATTCAATAGTTAACGAGATTGTTATACCCACAGAATTAGATTGTTTAATCGTATCACTGTGCTAGAAGTGCAAACTGATTCAAACAGATGGCACATGCAGGAACTTAATAAGTGGGCAAAAAGACATTTTTAATACCTTACAGAGATAGGAAAAATAGTCGTGCGTCACTTGCGGATTGCTCTGAATTCCTTCAAAATGCTCCGATCACCACGACTCCTTCAGATTCGAAGAATTCAGATCATTGCGCAAAAGTTTTCTCGATAATGTTGGGCCCTCCGATCATTTTGAAAAAAGTTAGCAGGCGCATGAAAAAACGTTCACAAACTTCTCTGTAGAACTTGACATCGTCTGTGTCTCTTTGCTGTGTGATCCGGTTGATAACAGTCACTGAAACTTTGCACAATTTGGCGTGTTTTATGTTGAACTGGCTGCTCATTGTTCGATTGCTATGGTATTTAGTCAGGAGATTGTGCCATTTCATTTACGTTACATGTTCCAATGTTTCCCTTCTAGTCAAACGGAATAAGAGACGACCTGTCTAATTATGTGGTTATACCACTCATGCAGCATGATGATCAGTTTGATGAATAATAAATTGAGTGAAATGGAGGACAAATCTGCTGCTACAACAGGTCGATGGGGACATGGTGGCACGAAATCACTTTCCATGACGATGCTACTTTTTAATGACCTCAAAAGCAATTCAGAGGACATGTAGGCCTTCTATAGCCAAATCGATGCACTTGAAGAAAAATGACCACATAAAGATAGAAATTCATGGACAGATTTTCATGATTATGAGTACTTATGTAAGCTTATGTATATCAGAATTTCACAATTTTACATTTCATGTCTCAATTTATTGTTACGTTTGGAACATAACGAAAGTTGTGGTCATGCTAGTAAAACAGAATGGAATTTACAAGTAATGTTAATCGAAATTGGGGACATTTGTAGACAAATTAACTGAAAAAGGTGGGTAAGCTGCGTCTCGTTATTTCTTGGTAAAAACCTTGTCATAAATTTTGTAGCTGTTCATTGCATGAGCAGTGTTCAGTTTCAATGACAGAGCTTTATGTTTTTGTCACCTACCGACTGCATCAAAATTTAAGACGTCAATTAGAACATCAAGTTTGCCCAGTCTGCAAAATCAATTAGCATTATGACATGTTCAATGACTGTTTTCCAGTTGTTGATTTCGGCTGTCCTGTGGTAATCATCTAGAGTCTCATTATCTGGGTGATAGCAATTTGTTGAAGTTAATTAAATTAATTGCCAAACAAAATAAGTGACACGTTCATGCAACACAATGACAGACAAGACGTCATTGCGGTTCCAATAAAGTAGTGACATGAAGTGACACCCTACGGTCCATTAGTAACCGAAAACAGATTATTTGATGGACAATTTGACAGATGATGCGCATGGTTCGAGTCCTGGTCAGTGCATGGATCTATTCTAGCGGAAAAAGGATCGATGGTCGTAGAGAGAATTTCTGAGTTTTCTATCACTATCAGAGGGTTGCTGGGAGAACCGATTGGCGCTGTTATTTCTGATGACCAAAGCTTTGTATTCTAGCGCTTGTGGCACTTGACCTTAAATTACAAACATTGCAGTCAAGTGGCTGCTCGACCTGCCTTACAGAATTGACAGATTGGCAAAGTTGCAATCAATGTTTTTTTTTCTTATTGACTGTTTCCAACCCTGATCGAACCTCCGTGAAAGGACCTTCCGCTATTTAGTGCATGACTTTCTCAGAACGATATCAGAATGTTGTTCTACGTAAAACTCTTCACCTCTGACAAGTAGCCTGGAGGTTTTTTTGGTTGCACACAACTTTTCTTCTTTCCTGAAAATCCCATTTCAATTAACCAAAAGACGGCGGATCGGAAAATGTCACTTTTCACATCATAGAAATAAATCCGACACTCTATAATAATAAAGCAGTAGAGCGGCCATGGATATTGATGACAATAGCAAGCCGTGGAGATGCGTTGTCATAACAACGGTACCTCCAGACAATGACGGCTTCCGACAGCTGATAATGGGAAGGTACCGGCAACTCATCGGTGTATTTTGTAAATATTTCTCTTTATCTATAAAATCATTTTGACAAAAAACCTCGCAAGAATAAATCGCAAGAATCTGCAACTGTTGCATGTTTCACAAATTTGCTTCTTCTTGAGATCTATCAATGTTGACCTAGATCTGTGGATGAATGAGCGGCTGACCCTCAACAAAGTGAAAACAAAGTGAAAAGACGGATTTCTCTGCATCAGATATTGAAGGTCTTTACTGAGCTCATAGTCCGGCAGCCAAAACGAGTTTCTGCAGGGAACGAGGCTAACAATGACACTTTCACAGAATAATGTACATCCTATACCTACTTGCAATCGTCACGTCTGCCGAGTTATAGTGAGTTCCTCTTCTTCTCAGACAAAATCAAAGGAAAACACATGTAAATCCAATGGGACGCAGATTGCAGTTTCTAGCTAAAATGAAATTTTCTATGTTTTCTCTGATTAAACGAAAAGTACTAAGCCCAGAGTCATAAGTTTTGACATGCAATGTCTTTAGGTCATTCCCTATCATGCTCATGCACTTCTGTCTATAAAGCTAGACACATTTAGATTTGGCGAGTCTCTTAATGTCGGCAAACACAAACATTTTGAGCAACTTTATCCACATTCAACCACATTCTCATATACATTTCTGATTAGATGCATGATAAAATTACATGTACATGATAGGGAATGACCTGAAGACATTCCATTTCAAAACTTATGACTCTGGGCTCAATACGTTTCGTTTAATTAGAGAAAACATACAAAATTTCATTTTAGCCAAAAACTGCAATCTGCGTCCCATTGTATTTACATGTGTTTTTCTTTGATCCTGTCTGACAAGAAGAGGAACTCACTAGAACTCGGCAGACGTGCCGATTCGTAGAAGGCATAGGGTGTACATCATTCTGTGAAAGTCTCACTTTCTGCCTCGTTCCCTGCAGAAACTCGTTGTGGCTGCTGGACTATCAAATACGGGTCAAAGGTCGAACATTTTAACTTTCTCGGTTAATAAACGGAGGGCAACAGTAACCACGAAATGATATAAACAAAGCAAATGCACATTTTGCTTAGCGATACAGATATTATCTCGGACGATTACAATTCATCTACGAAGGCAGCAGTTGGTCTGAGGTTAAACATAAGAAGTCATATTGTGGCAGCTTGATAAGATAAACTGCCACTTTTGTACAAATTTTGAGCTGTCAATCTTAAAAATCGCATTTGCAGCTGAAGGGCCAAAAATTAATTTATGGGTAGCACAATTGAAGGAAGCAAAAATTCAGAATTCACTGGCTTTTGTAATTTGCAGTATTAAGAAAATTCGGCAGGGGGAAATCCTCATTAGTGCGCTATAAACTACCAGTTGTTGGGAATTCCCTGACAATGACTCTTCAGAGACTCCTCATGTTTCGCTCACTTTGATTCCAATCTGATTGCCGCATTGTCCGGCTTGAAGATGAATTATCTCTCGCATGTTGCAATCTGTCGAAAGATATTGTTTTCCTGAAATTTGATGCAGTTCGACACATTGTTTTATACTTTGCGGTAGATCTATTTATAAATATTGCATCTTGTGCTGTAGAATCGCGTCATATTACGTAGAGTGTGCATGGATGGCATTTGTCATCTCTCCACGTGGTTGTGGCATTGACTCATAGTCAGATGAGCGGTGACTAGAGTATAAAATAAGATTCTGAACAATTCACATATTTTCAACCATTACCTCAATATTTCTTCACAACAATTCAAATTTTATCTGCTAAATTTAGATATGTTGAACTTCACAGTTTTCAGCGAATCTGTCGTTGAAAGTAAAATGAGCGAACTCCGGAAATGATCGAATTATTCTTGACCTGACAAATTTGTCCTCAAAGCAAGGGTCAATCAATGACTTAAAATTATCCAAACTAATATCTAAAAAGTCACTGAGGGTCAAATCTGTTGACTTCATTTTCATAAAGAAAACCGCTAATTGCTCAAAATCCATGACGGTATGAAATAATTCAAAGTTGCTTGTCATAATTAGGTGAGAGAAGTAAAACATGTTACTCTCTTATTTACCAGCATGAGAGCGTAATTAGTTCCAGATCGAATGGGTGCAGACTGTAGGCTTGTAGTTTTGAGGACAAGATGCGCGTACCCGAGACCTCTCGTGCGCCACAATTAATTTCTCTTCATGATGCATGTACCCACTAACTTTGCTGGGAGAAACGAAGAAGGTTCACTTCATAAAGTTCGAATATTACACCTAGATTTCATACAATAACACATGACCGCATTTCGTGATTCACTAGAATTTAGCGTTTTTATGCAATGCGTTATGAGTTTTTTAGTCTTACCAAAAGGTCAAAAGCATCGCATTGCACCATAATTTGTAATTTTTGGTTCCTTTATTGCGGACATGTGAAAAATTTATAGAATATTTTTATAGTATTTTCATTACTATATCTGATTATTAATTTCATTAATAATTGATATAATTTCATTGCCATCCAATAATGCTGCTAAACTATTAATTCCAATTAATTGTCAATTCAATTTAATAATATGACTGAATTCTATCAATTAATAAATTTATTAGTATTTCATAAACATTTCTAGCAATTTCATAGATTGTATTTAAAAAGAACTGCATTCGGGAGTAAAATGGCACCTATAGGCTAATCCATATCACCCTTCACCAAAGATCGGCAATGATATCATTAAAATTTTTGATCCCCTATATTTTTTAATCATAGAATCTTCGCATTTTGCATTGAAGCAAATTTAGTCTCTTTCGCTTGTTCTACCCATGTCCTTCCGCACTGGTTGATTCATGCAGCGAAAAGCAACAGGGTATTGTCTGTCAGTCCGTCTATCACACAAATTGTCAAACAACTCATTAATAACACAGTCTTGATGTTTTTGAAATCTTGACTGTAATCTAGATATTTTCAACCTTTTTTCGTACTTTAGATACTGTTGGTCTAATCAACTGCATATTGTAGGCATATTTGCAATTCGAGTGCATAAAACTTAAATCAAAACTTGTGATGTCTAATGTATAGGCCAAATGCCCTACCTAACTTTTGATATACAAGATGCTTTGTATGACTAAACAAACAGCTTTTTTAGTCTTCCATTATTTGGAATATATCAATGCTGCATGCAATGTACATTTCAGTTTCATCGCTAAGAGCAGTAAAAGTAGTATGGTAGCAGTGTAAATCGAAAAAATTTGAATGACCAGATCTGTTTACGGTACAGGCCTACGTGTATATTTCACTAGAATATGGTATATTTTCATTATAAAAAATAAAATGATTTCATTGCCGATCATAGCCCTTCACACACCAGAGGACAGTGACCTGCAAGCGAATGTTGAGGCCACTTTCATGAAACAACTTTCTCAAAATGGATGAAAAATACGGAATTGCATTGAATTGCGAGTCGTACGTAACACAGTCTTGATGTTTTTGAAATCTTGACTGTAATCTAGATATTTTCAACCTTTTTTCGTACTTTAGATACTGTTGGTCTAATCAACTGCATATTGTAGGCATATTTGCAATTCGAGTGCATAAAACTTAAATCAAAACTTGTGATGTCTAATGTATAGGCCAAATGCCCTACCTAACTTTTGATATACAAGATGCTTTGTATGACTAAACTGCTTTTTTTAGTCTTCCATTATTTGGAATATATCAATGCTGCATGCAATGTACATTTCAGTTTCATCGCTAAGAGCAGTAAAAGTAGTATGGTAGCAGTGTAAATCGAAAAAATTTGAATGACCAGATCTGTTTACGGTACAGGCCTACGTGTATATTTCACTAGAATATGGTATATTTTCATTATAAAAAATAAAATGATTTCATTGCCGATCATAGCCCTTCACACACAGAGGACAGTGACTGCAAGCGAATGTTGAGGCCAATTTCATGAAACAACTTTTCTCAAAATGGATGTAAAAATACGGAGATTTGCATTGAATTGCGAGTCGTACGTAACACAGTCTTGATGTTTTTGAAATCTTGACTGTAATCTAGATATTTTCAACCTTTTTTCGTACTTTAGATACTGTTGGTCTAATCAACTGCATATTGTAGGCATAGTGTGAATTCGGATGTGCACGAAAACCTCTTAAAATCAAAACTTGTGATGTTTCCTACTGTATAGGCCAAATGCCCTACCTAACTTTTGGATATACACGATGCTTTGTATGATAAACTGCTTTTTTTGTATTCCATTATATGGATTATCTCAAATGTTTGGGGGCGCATGCAATGTACATTTCAGTTTCATCGCTAAGAGCAGTAAAAGTAGTATGGTAGCAGTGTAAATCGAAAAAATTTGAATGACCAGATCTGTTTACGGTACAGGCCTACGTGTATATTTCACTAGAATATGGTATATTTTCATTATAAAAAATAAAATGATTTCATTGCCGATCATAGCCCTTCACACACAGAGGACAGTGACTGCAAGCGAATGTTGAGGCCAATTTCATGAAACAACTTTTCTCAAAATGGATGTAAAAATACGGAGATTTGCATTGAATTGCGAGTCGTACGTGTAGTTGCATGAAGTTTGAAGCTTCTCTTATATCATGAAGCCTGTCAAGGTTACATTCAGGCACGAACAGGCCTTCAAGAAGGCCGGGCGGCTCACGGGTTGGGCTGGGCAGGGCTGAAAAGTATTTTCCATTTTAGTTTGTGGATATGGGGAAGTAAATAAATCAAAGCATTATTATTACGAAATATTGTGATGGAAATCATGCACCGTTGAGACTGAATAAGTGAAAGCGCATATTCAATTATGATTTCTACACATACACACACAGAGAGAGAGAGAGAGAGAGAGAGAGAGAGAGAGAGAGAGAGAGAGATGTTTATTCGTTCTTTGAATGGCAATCGGAATATATATACGAGTACAAGACATTCGAAATGCATTGACAATCAAGATAATATAAGTATAAAGTTAATCACAAAAGGAGGACGATGAAATTATGCTCATTTTCGGAAAAAAGAGCTTCTTCGTAAAGATGAACGGGAGTAATAAACAGATAGTCGACCACTGGGAAGGGTAGGTGGGAAAAGGTCTTTGATGAATGTGTCGGTGAAAGGGATCTCATGCAAACACCTTTAAAGCTGGACGACACCCTTCGCGTTGTAAGATCAGGTACATGTAGGTCAGTGATACCCTTTATCCTGAGACATCTGCTTTGAACTCTTTGTAGGCGTCTTGAGTCTTCAGTGGATAAGCCAACGAAGGCGGGAGATGCATACTCAAGTAAAGTTCTGATGAGGGATGCATATATTAATCTGAAGTCCTTCATTGTTGTACATGACTTCATTCGCCGTAGTATATACATTCGTTGAGCACATAGTCTTTCAATGTAGCTGACATGAGCACCCCATCCAAAACACATATGCGTATCACCTCTCATCTATATCTAGGAATCGGAAACACAGAGGAAAAAATCATGGAATTCGAATACGAAACCGCTTTCATAAAAAGTTGGAATTCTTTTTTGATCAAAAAATGATCTCAAGCCCCTTAATGAAATTATTGAAAACTGAGCTTGCTTGACGGATTTCATCGCTTACTTTTATTCCGATTTGATTCCCACATTGTCCCGTTTGCAAATGAATAATTTCCCGCATGATGGAGATTTCTTTTGGATGAAAACTTCAATAATTCGTGCGAGCTATGTCGACGATCGAATTGCTTTATAAATCAATCGAGAGGGTTTCAAAGTTCAACTCGTCAACAAATTGTTATGAAGTTTTCGTTTATCTTTTGTGGCAAACAAGTGCTCCGCGTGTGAAAGCTACTGAGTTGATCGAAAGCTTTGCATTTCGAGCACAGTTGTCACAATATATAGTTGACGATAAGCCCAACAAGGATTACGAACGCAGCAATTATACTTCATGACTAATAAGCAACAGCTCTGATGGCTGATCTCATTCGCGATAACGAACAGAATTACTAATTCTTCTATTTTTATTTATATGAATAACTGATCTTGATACTTTGACTTCTCGTGCTGAACAGACACTTCCTCATCAGAAATTTCCAGATCAAATATCAAATATGTCTGATGAATCGCACAGATGCAGTCACACATGTGTGTTGTTGTGGGTGCTGGAAAATTCTTGTGGATTTGAACACTGTCCACATCCGGCCTGTGGTAAAAATCTTTTTAAATTCACTTTAAATGCTATTTTTAGAATTTTTCAGATAGACACATTCGATATGAAGTAACAAAAAGAGATTGGTTATAACCAACTTTTACAAGAAACTTCTGCTAGCTTTAATAAGATGGATTAGAAAGTGACTATTTCCTCAAAAGGTTATGTTCATCACCTCTGAAAGTATGCTTAGGGTTTTTCTCCATGTCATGATTGAATGTATGGTTTTTAAGAAAGTAACATCGAATACAGTCGGCCGAAGCACCGTCTATACTAGGACACTCTTATGGCTGCTAGAAACAGCTGTATGCCGCGTTCTACGGTTCATTTTGTAGGCTGGAACAACAAACGCTGACATGCAACATTAACATGGAAAAGCTAGAGTTTTGGTGCAAATGAGTTTTCATATGCTTTCTAATGCTGCAGCTCCCACGAAACCAGCTCGCAACAGGAACAGAATAAAATAATTATTATGCCTTAAATAGCCGTCGAAAAATAAACAAATAAAACACCGGGGGCAGAAAGCCCTGTTTTAAAACAGATTCATAATAAAATGAGCTGAGATTAGTTATGAGAACAATTGAGGCTCTTCCTTGACAAATATGGGAATGGAAAGGAGCTAATGTTGGTACATTGCACAAACATCCAATTAGATGGCTTTAGGGCCATACAAGTCCTTGAAATTCACTTGACGGTAACCAGGGGTTAAATCCACAACCTTTCGCAGTAGAGAAGTTAAATGGGTTAATGGCTGCTAATTATGATTCCCCCGTTGTTCGATTTATCTTCTGACTAAGTACTAAATGCTTAGATTTATATGTGTCGAAAGCGGATGTCAGATCGCAGTGAACAACTCGCTCAGCTTCACCGAACTAGTCTCTATTCTGAGTATGTCTCTATTGAATTTAGTCCATAATATTATGACTGTAAGAACACTCATAAAATTCCTGCTGTGGGCTTTGTGACGCTTCAATTTAATAGGCCTTTACGCCCTAGGGCGGAGAGACATCAGTATCACACCGCATTAACTTGATGCGGACGAGCATTGTCTTTTGGTAAAAGAAGGATGCGCCACATTAACACATTAAATTATTTTTATGATAAGTTTATGGTGGTTCTTGTTAATCTGTTGCGCTTTGCTTATCGTCATCTACACTTCATGAGACATGAATTCTTCGCGACCAAAAAAAAGTGAGGAAAAACAGGTTGCAGTTAGTATGTGGTTATCTAGGCGCATAGGGTTTTGACAGCTCATCATATCCCACTGAGTTCGCAGAGCAATTGAATCCAATCATGCAGTAGACGGTTGAAAATCATACCAACCCGTAAAATGTGGTATGCACAGTTTAATTATTAAGTTCGCAATGTTAAGATAAAGACTGTGGTTACTTTCACACAAGCTGGATGAGTTCGATGTCGGCGTGCAGCCTGACATGTCGAGCGATAATAGGAAGCGCGTATATGCTTCAACGAAGTGCCAGGGAGGCAGATTGACACTACATTTAGGGACTTTGGTTTACGTCGGATGTGTTTCTATTGCGGCCCTATAATGGCCGAGCACGCGTCAAGAAAGTATCAGTGCAAGCGCTTGCAAATCACGAGGGAGGGAATACTACATTACTATTCTCAGGTATAACGCTGATAATAAATTTCCTTTAAGACGCAAAGGTAATGTTTGGCAACACTGTCGCAGGGAAACATAAATGAAGGTGTGACACAGGTAACAGCTACATAATGCAATGATTGAACGCTTTTATAGTTGGAAATTCTAGGACAATATGCATGTGTGAAATTTCAACATGATTGCGTGTTCAGATAGTATACAATTTGGTAGGGTTGCTGCTGAGATTCATCATCGCATACGTGAATGCAACTGTTGCACAAGCGTGACCAGACAATCAATTAGCACAAATTTTGCATAGCCTAGGTGGGACGAACCCCTTGCGCTGTCGTTCCGAAATGACACAGACGTGCATACTAGCCCAGTTATTACTCCTTCTTGTATGACGCGTAGGGCTCGGATTCTCTTAGTATAGAATGGACGTATTTGTTGCCCATGCCCACACCACACAATTACCGTTAGTCAGACAAGTGTCAAAATAGAGGAAATTATTTCTTAGTTAAGTATATTATGAGGCCTATTTGATATTAGGCGGATTAAAAACAATATAATGCGGAAAATGAGGAATTTGAGGAGAAATCCCAGGCCTGTATGTTGAAGGCGCCCTAGAAAGTAGAATGCCACAGCACACAGCACTAGCCAAATCGATCCGAATGTGGATTATGATATATTACTTTTACTTTTTAACTTTTCTTGTTATTAAATATGATTTTCTTAATATGAATATGATCAATTATGATAATTCGTGCTTTCTAATATATTTGCAAGAGTGATCCATTTACATTGGTTGCCACAGCCCTTCTCTAGATATTTAAGAATTTGTTCAACCGTGGTGACACTAAATGAGTTTAGTACCCCTGCGCGTTAGCGACACTCGATATTCTATAGACTACATAAAATAGAAATACAAATAAGAAGAAGCATATCAGTTCCACGTGGCACTATAGTTCGTTTTGTTCCCATTTGAACACAGCACTTGTGCCAGTTGATCGTAATATATAAAAAATAGCTATTTTGCCCCTTAGATTTTCTCCATTTCTAATATGTGAATGGTAATACATAGCAAGCGGATATTGCATACCTACTGAGAAACACAATATTAAACACACATTCAATTAATCATGTAGTTTGTTTCATTAAATTATTTCAAGCGTTTCTCATAATTGATGCGTGGGATAATATCATCGTAGCTGCGAAATGTTAAACCCATTAATATAAAAGCACTACTTCTTATGTTTGCTATGGACATTTGATACTACTGAAATGACTTAGCTCATTTCACATTAAAACGTCAGCGGTGGCGGAGTCAGACTGGAGCAATATTTCTATTTGCCTTTTTGCTGCTGAATGATCAGCGCTCAGCCATTGTTCCCGAATCGATTTATGACAGTGAATCAGCATGTCTTTATTCACGTATCCAGTGAATTGGTGCAGGTGTGGTGTGGCTAGCAGGGTGCGTACATGAACTCCTCCGGTTGGAGGTGTGAAATTCTTTTTAAAACTGGTAAGGAAGGCCGTTACGTTCAGTTGAAAATGACACTTGAGATGCCTGATGGAATGAATATGTCGAAATGGGTGATTTATTGTTTGACTTCATTCTCATATGCGAATGTGTTAGGCTAGACCACTGAAAGCAAAGCACAGAGGTCCAAGGTTGAGAATTACAGTCCGTAAGCTATTATCGTGATTTTCTTTGCTCGCAGTGTGGAGTCTACAAAGTTGTAATGATGGACTTTTAGATTTGCTGAATATGCTTTGCTCGGAAGCGCTTGGAAATGCTCGCAGTGTGGCTGAGGCCTAAGACGGCTCTCAAATACGATATTTGTTTCGCATAAGAGCCCGTGCGTGATGTGGCTAGCGAACACCCTCATCCATAATGTTTTAAGATGAAAGTAGCCAATGTTATTAGAAGTATATTGCTATTAGCGCATAGTACATCTGATATGAATAGATTTGGCTCAGCAAAATTGCAGAGTTTGAAATTCCGGCTTGAGTTAACGGTCTCAATGTTTGTCATGTTTCGATTTGGGTGGAATATTACAAATTATGATCAAATGAAGGGTGTGCTATCATACATCAATTTAAGAAGTTAATATCTACCGTTTCAATTTCTACCAATAATAAACCAGTCTTATATAGCGTTCTTCTGTGTAAGGTATTGCCTAAACGAGCAATTTTCGCTGCTAGGCAGGGATGAAACCACCCTATCGGACATCTATAATATAAATGTTTATAGAAGATTTCAAAAAAACATTGTATAACACGCGTTTGTAATAATATGGCGTCGCAGGATAAATATCGCGTAAATGAAACTGTGATTATGAACCGAACTTTGTGTAAAACAACCTGGATTATAAATGTGCTAGTGTATATGATTACAGTTATTAAACCGAAGGCCATATACATGTAACTATAACCGTGTAATAATATATTAAAAACAATGAGTGTCTCTTCACTTATCACCTCAACTCAGAGAATGTCCTGTCCACCACCGCGTGTTTGTGGCCAGTCATTAGTCGTCATAGACGTTGGGGTCATAATGTTTTACTTAAGTGAGGACGCGCTGCACGTTTTGAAATTTCAACGGGCTTATTTAAATTCACTTTTCTATATGTCCATGTATGTGAGAGAGAACAATGGGCTATAATAAAGCGGATGAGTCGATGGGTAGTTGGGGCAGGTTGTGAGTGCTAGTCGAAAACTTACGCGAGGTTGCCCTCAGGTCTTATGCTTTCGTAACTTAAAGGACACAACAACGATTTTCACAGGATTACTCAGCTTGTATTCGGGATGATAACCACTGAAGCCAGTTCTCTTTAACCTAGAATCTCACGATGCGGCGATTTATGCTCCCTTTGATCGATGTACGGAATTCAGTCAGTTCGTTTCCAATATCTCTTCGATTTACTTGACACTGTGACGGACACCTGATGACAAACAAATGCAAATTGATGTTAATTCCTCTAATTTAGAGTAATATAACACTTTTGCAGGGTTAATTATATTGTAGGAATTCTAATCTCAACTCCATGAACTCACTGCAGTGCTACATGAAATGGGAGTCGGCAGAAATGTTTTAGTTGGCAGAAAGATCAGAATGGAAATAAAGTTTCTTAGTTAACGAGAAACATAATCATTTTGGAAGGCGAGCAGTCGTCAGTGCGTTCAAGACAAGAGAGCCCATTGTTCCTATTTCAAGGCAGGTCAATGTGTAAACTCAAATGGAGATAAGGTGAGAGTTGATTGATAGATCAATAATATAGATCATCGGAAGTGAAATTAAAGTGATTTGATGTCATTACATCAATGTCTAACGGCTTTGATACATTATGCAATATTGTTCGATAATCGCCGATTACTTAAGAGTGACTTTGTTGAAAATGCACCACACTGCTATCTAGTAAATAGATAACTATTTAAGCCCCCAGCACCGGCATTACAACGGTTGGAAAAAGGCTGCCTGAATTATATGACGTTGGACAGAAGATGTTGACTATTTTTTTTCTCTATTTGAATATTTTGGATTACATTTCTTGTTTTATTTTATTTTTCAATAGGTCTTATTAAGACTGTGCTTATTTTTATGTCTTATCAGCGTTGTTTCGCATCACAGGTTGGGCTTACTACTTTTGATGATTTAGGGTTCTTTCCTCTCATGTGATTTAAAAAAGACTCGTGTTAATACAAGGAATTCAATTTAGAAAATTTTGTTGGTTCTGCACTTGAAGGTACTTCATTGTGGTCAATCATGGGACCATGCTCGAAATGAAGGCCAAAGGTGGGAAACATGCCTTGTGTTGAATCACACCCAAACAGCATCCATGGTTGACTTATAGTGACAGTCAAGATTAACACTGCTAGAAGACTTTACATTTTATGTCAGATAAGGAATTAAAAATTTTATGAGTTCTTTAAATGCACATGTGATTGATTGAATCATGTAGGCTGTGTTAAACCAATAGTAGCACGAAGTTTCAAAAAAGGCAAATTTGAACTATAAATTATGTATATTGATTATGCGAGCCCTATTCGTTCGTGTTTGCGATCTTCCATGTGATTTTTTACGGTGTATGCTAACTATGATGTCAACACTATAAATCAATGACTATGTATTACTGTCGTATAATATTACAGTTTAATGGGGGTAGGCATTTCTTTATGCAGCAAGCAATCAATAAACAAAAACAATTAATAACAATTCATGCTTGTTGTGGTTGGAGGGGAAAATAGACATTTTGGTAGAACGCTATCTGGATAATAGGCCTCCATCAGCTGATTCGATAAATACTTGAGCCCATAGATAAAGCTGTGTTATACACATTCTTTGACAAAGGCAGCAGAAATATGGATACACATACATACATACATGTGTGCATGAATTTAGCCTACCACAAAAAACCTGTAATTTTTTCTATTTTTCAACCATTCAGATCAGATGGCGTTCTACTTTTCAATTACCTCTCTGTCAAAATCTTTGAAAATACATTACATCATTATTCGCTGATATTCTACTTTTCTAGCCATTTCACGAAATGTTTTCCTCGACGCCGGTCGGCCTGAAAAGCTATACGATGTGTCATATCGAGTATTCAATTAATGAAATGCTGAATGAACATTCTATCAATATCGGCATTTAATAACTACAACCATAAACTTTAGGCACAAAACGTATTTGCATGATAAACAAGATGCATACTCTAAATATGTCTCGAAAGAAACCAAAGCCATCCTATATGGCAATGATGACATACTGATCGTAAGGTCAATACATTTGAGGATGAGAATGCAACATGCATAGAAAGTATGACTGCTCGAAAGTCAAGAAACTAGATGAGAGATCAGCGACTGAATAGAAAAGTTATTTCTGATCCTTCTCTCTAAAGATAATCATAGCGAAGTCTCACCATTGTTGCAAATGACCGCACAGCTTTCATTTCAATCATGTAATACCAAATATAAAATAGTTACATTAGGTGATCTACATGTCAGGGATGCGGAGTCCTATCATTTTGATAGGACTCCGACTCCAATTGGCAGGTATATATAACCTAGTTTTTTTTAAAAAAACTGGTAGCCTACATCATAGATAATTATAGGTTTACCTGAACCTATCTCTAGTGACGATTGCTGTATCAATTGTCAATCATTTTCGATGAAAGTTGATCAAATGTCGCTTTATGTTAGATTGTTAGATGCATGCGACTCGGCTCTTCCCATTTTTTTGATATGTGCTTCACCCGTTTTTTCTCTAGTCTCTACCAGGCAGGAAATATGAGTACACTTCGATTTTGATATGTGTTTTGGAGGAGCCATCACACACGATTAACGCAAACAAACTAACTCAAACAAAATAGAATTTCATTTTTGTCTCTGACGTGACCTTTGGTGCGTAGGTGTGATCGAGGCTAGGAAGGCTTGTCTTCTCTATTACATCGGCGAGTGAAAAGACAATCCCTTTTTTCACTATCACGGTTCATTCCATCAACTATTACAAGCTTTGCATAAACAATGTCTCTCTACTTTTGTTTGACGGAGAAAGTTGACATCAAGACAGTGACAGCTATGTGCACGAGGATAAATTATTTTTATTTGTAATATAAATCGGGTCTAGTTATAAGCCGGAGTCCTATCATTTGATAGAACTCCGAATCCAGCAAAAATAATAGGACTCCGGAACTCCGACTCCGCATCCTTGCTACATGTGCATGTTGAATCAAAAATCTGAAATATTTTCCTTACAAAAATCAGCCACCAGAGCTTTATAATGTGGCAATCATGAAAATCTGTGGGTTGTGTTGAATGCTTACTTGGTTTTACTTGAAAGAGACTTGGAGACTTTGGAAGAAAATGAAACAAGAAAATACAAACTTCCTGCCGTTCCGTTACAAGGTCTGATTGCTGAAATTTGATCCCGCAATCACTCAGATAATGCTGTGTGGTCATTTGCAGCAATGGTGAGGCTTCGTAGTGGTGATTATCGTTTAAGTGAAGCATCGGAGGTAGCTTTTCTATTAAGTTGCTGTTCTTTTCATCTAGTTTACTAGCTTTCGAGTTCTCGTAATTTACATGCATGGTGCAATGTTAATAATGATAAAAGCCTTCAATATTGCCTTCAAAGCAAGACATTATTTGTTAATTTCTGTTGGATAATTAGAATGGTATTCTTCATTACAATTTAGTCACATTTTTTATGCCGCACCTGTACAACTATTTTTAAATACTTTTCATTGGTACTTTTGACGGGTTTGATAATCTCAACGATATCCAGATAATTGCATTTCTTGCAAACTGAACTAAATTTGCTATTTTGGTAATTTAGAGTTTTAAGAGAATTTCATTTGTAGACTGTTGACCAATTTGAATCTTAAAACAACAGAAAACAACAGAAACTCCAGAAAACAACAGGGAAAATGGGAGTTATATTTTTTAAAAATCTCTAAATCTAGATGGAGCTGATTAATCTGATTGCAAGAAAAGGACAAATTATAATCTGCAGATCCTCACAAGCTGTAATTTGCTAATAAAACATCTGTTACCAGATAATAAATATTCTTTAACGAGATTGATTGAAAAAGTTAAAATGCGTGTATAGAGAAGCAAGTGATCATGTTAAATATCAACTTGTAGGAAAGTACATGTAGTTGTAAAGTCTTGTTTTAATGGTCAAAGGCATCAACGCGTGCTAGGGCCATTCGGAACATTCTACCAGAACATGCCTCTTCATTTTGTGACTGCAATTTAAGGCTTGTTGATACAATCATTTCATTACCAAAGCAATGAAATATAATGAAAATGATTAAAAAGCATTGAAGGTTTCTGGCAAACACGTGTAACATTGATCATTTTTGCAAGTGCTCTTGGAAAACTACTCGAAAACTATCGATTGAATCAATCAAAAGTCTGTTGATATGTCAATTTGACATAATTTTTTGACATAATACCATACCAGCTCAGTTTTTGATGGAACACATGTATTCACAATATATTGAGTGCGCAGATCTTAGCAAATATGTTCTACTTCTATTCATTTTCAGACGTTATTACAATTAATTCTCAAATACGTACTTTTCATTTCAAAAGTCAAATTCTCTATCGATTGCTTCGATATTTTTAGTTCTGGGAGGTCATCTCCGATGAACACGGCATCGACCCTACCGGCTCATACCACGGTGACTCCGATCTCCAACTGGAGCGCATCAATGTCTACTACAACGAGGCCACCGGCGGCAAATACGTCCCCCGGGCAATCATGGTCGACCTTGAGCCAGGAACCATGGACAGTGTTCGTGCTGCGGCCTTTGGTCAGCTGTTCCGACCTGACAACTTTGTGTTCGGTCAGAGCGGAGCAGGAAACAACTGGGCCAAGGGCCACTACACAGAGGGCGCTGAGCTCGTCGACTCAGTCCTCGATGTCGTCCGCAAAGAAGCTGAATCCTGCGATTGCCTTCAGGGCTTTCAACTGACGCACTCTCTTGGAGGTGGTACTGGCTCTGGCATGGGAACATTGATGATCTCCAAGATCCGTGAGGAATATCCCGATCGAATCATGAACACATTCTCAGTCGTGCCATCACCCAAGGTAAGGTTTGCATGTCTATCGTTTCTTACAGTTCATGAAATATTATTGTTTTAACATCCAATGAATAAGGACTACTCGTAAGAGCTGCTTGCACCCTGGGATGCCAGTTAAAGTATTTTTTACAATGAAATATATTCACAAATAACAAACTCAGGAATGATGAATGTCCAAAGAAGCTCATTATTTCAAAAATATTTGGAGCGGATATTTTTGGTGCAATAAGTCATTGTTCAATCTATATACAGTCCGTTTCATAAATAGTTAGAAATTAGTTAAAACAGCAATATTTTATGGTAAACAATAAGTTTTTAACTATAAGTGAATGAATTTGCTTCCTATATCATACTAAATATTTTTCTTTGTTATTTATTGGCCCAGTAAGGGCCTAGTCCTTAAAACGACTGATGGGTGCCTTCCCTAGTAGCCAGATTCGTCTCCTCTAAGTTCTATTACCTTTCGGATGCGATTAGGCATACTGTCGATCAAATTTCTGATCATCTGTTGATCAATCTGATTTCATTCCTGCCTCACTAAAAATTCCAACCGATTCAAATCATTGCCAGGACAAATTCATCGACGAACTCGCCGTTTCAAGATAAACCAGACATGCTAGATTGGATTCAAGACAGGAGACCTTGCCGGTCAGTCTGAGGTTCGTATTCCTGTCTGTCTTTTATACAATTGAGTTGCCCTGGCACGATGGCGTGGAGTATTGTGATCCATGAGAATCCAATCAGATGATGAATCACCTAAACTGAATGCTTAAGGATAAACATGTTCTTCGAGCACTCGAACGTAGCGTTCGGAGTTCATGTTTTCTCTCATAACATGCAGTGAACTGTGAATAAAAAAAAAAAATACATAAACTAAAAGATAACGCACTAATCACTCCAGAATAGACGAAACTGAAAAATAAGCGTAAGACTCAGAGCTAAGCGAGTCAAATAGACACGTCTAACGTCAAAGCTTAAAATTTCTTACATCTCTAGAAAAAAAAAATCTTAGGCTTCTAACAAGAAACCAGCTCGACTGAAATAAACTGTACTTCAAGACCTAAACTTAACTCTAAATTAAACTAGGTGAACTAGCTTCCTCAAAAAAAACTTTACTATAACTAGTAAAAGAGACTTTAAAATAACTCTAGTGGTGACTAGGACTCCTCAGTAAACTCATAGCTTGAAAAGAAAAAAAAGAACTCTTTGACGGACTCTAACTTGCTTCTAGCTTGGAAAGAAAAAAGGCAAAGGAGGAAAGAAAAAAGCTAGAAAAGAACTCGTAAAAGGAAAAACTAGAACTAGTAACTCAAAGCTAAAAGGAAGGGAAACTCTCATAAGAAAAGAGAAAGAAATAAACTACTATCTTAGGAAAATAACAAAAATGAGGACTAAAACTTAAGACCTGTATCTATACATTTCGGCTAAAAAACTTCCAAAATTGACTCTGAAAACTAAGATAATAAAAAAATCTATATAATGAAATAAAAACTCTAGATCTAAACTAAAGGCTGTACTTTAGGGAAAGAAGACAAACGTAGAAACTACAAAACTGACTCCTAAATAAAGATAAAATCTCTCAAAGTAAGCCTAATAATAACTAAAAGAACCTCTAGACTCCGCAAGACTTCTAAAAAAAAATAAAAGAAACTAGGCTAGCCGCTACCATAAAAAAAGAGAACTCAAGTAAAAAGCACACTCTCTTAAACAAAAGTCAACCAACTACTAAAATAAACTAGAAATAAATAAACGACCTCCGAACAAAAGAAATCTAAACTAAAAAAAACTTAGCTCAACAATACTTCTCTAAAACTAAAAAGAGAAAATGACAATCTGAAAGAACTTCCAAAAGGCATTGACCTCAATGAGATGAGAACTAAATAAAACACTGTAATAAAAACAACACTAGCGTACATAGGAATATAGCTGCACCTGGCTAGAAAGCTAGGAAAAAAGAAAAAAGCTACAACACTCTCGCAACAAAAAAAAGAAACTTCTCTAAGAACTCAATTCTAGATCTTCAAAAAACTTACTTCTCACGGCATAACTACATAAAAAAAACTCCATAGACTATGAACTCGAAAACTCAACTAGAGGAATGAAAACTAAGGGATAACATAGAATAAATCAACATCACGTACACCCTTTCACTTCATACTTTAGAAATATTAACACTCTCACACCACACAACTCCATAACACAAATGCTACGCTATGCTAAATAAAAACAAAACAGAAAAGCCTAGGATTAAACTCCTAAAAAAGACTAAGTAAAAAATGAGGAAACAAGCTAACTCTTAGCTTAATAGAAAAGCGCTAAAAATAAGGAAAACAAAAACGTAAAACTCATTCTAAAAAACAAAAAAAAAAGCTGCAAAAACTAACTAACTAAAAAGTAGTAAAACACACAAAACAGGCTCCCTAGCGTTTGTGTCGAAAAACTTAAAAAAAAGAGAAACGGCAACTCCGAAAAAAAAAGAATTGTAACTTATGCCTCTAGAGAACACAAGCATAGATAAAAGAACTAAAAACAAAAAAAAAAAAAAACTAGAAGGAACAACAATAACCTAGCCTCACCTAAGAAACTTCTAACAAAAACTAACACCAAAACCAGTACTAACTATCTAAATTACTGATAGAAACTTTTAGACACTGAGAGAAAACGGCTCAATACTACACAACTTATAGCAAAATTATACATAATCAGAACCAAACTTCTCAAAACATGTCACAGCTCCTAGGAACTTGACAGCAATAGTCTACCACTAAAGACTGCTTCAGGAAGTCTCATGTACAAAAACACTAAAAAGAAAAAACGAGAAGGAAGAATAACATGCGACACTTAAAAACCCACTTTATAGACTACTTAAAAAACCTAAAAAAACTCAACTGTCAGCTAGACTAAACTAAGAAAAAAACTACTAGAACCAACTACAAAAGAAAAAGATAAAGCTAGCTTAAAAGTAAAAGAGCAACGGCTCTACAAATAAATATAAATAAAAAAAAAGAGAAAGGAAGAAAGATGTGTGCTAGAACTTAGCTCAAGAGAAAAGACTAACTCTAAAGAAAAAGAAAAAAAGAAGTCTAAATGAAACGGCTGTCTCAGAAGTACCTTCCCCAGATGAGCAATTTCCTGCAAACGTCCTGACTCGTCGATGTAAAGAGATCAGAAATTTTTTCCCAGACTTCAGCCAAAGGCTCAGACGTCCATCTTTGAATTTTAATCGGACAGCTTCCTTATCCGAACAAGCAACACGTGACTACTGATTCTGCCAGTGGCAACGTTTCATTGATCAATGTAGTCTCAGTTTCTTGTGTCGCTGGGACAGATTCAGCTTCGATGGTCTCTTACGACTGGAGTAGTTCAACTCCTTAAGTCATCTCCAAACAGTTGTCCTGGAAACATTTGAACCTGATGCAAGCTCAGATAAAGAGGTAGAGGGATCACTATCGACCACACCGGTGATGTAGCGATGACCGGCGAGGAGTCAGCCTTGGTCGGCCAGAAGACCTTCCATCAGGCCACTGACAGTCTCTTCGCAACCAAAAGTAAATAGTTTTACTTTAGTTGTTACGACACAGTGGCAACTGGCCGGCCACTTCGGATCAAAGCCTCAGTTTGACCAAGATAGCCTCTCTGGTAAGCTTTCAGTACAACAGTTCGCATGTTACTGAGAGACACACAAGAAATGAAATGAATGAATTCGATGTCACAGACCCCGATCGACAGCCGCATAGCAAAGAAATCCATCTGTATTAAAAAATGTGTTATCTGTCAGTCATGCATGCGTGAGAGTGATGAGTCACGATTTCTGGTTAGATATGAAAATGAGAATTGAATTCCAAACAAATTGCAAAAGATTGAAACATTATTTAGTCTACTAACTGATTTTTAGAGAATAGTCATGACATTTTAACAGGAGAATTTGAGAACATGAGCTTATTAATGTAATTTATTGAAGATATTAAGTTTTTTGAATTTGGAAACGACTTTCTATACGTTATTTACGTTTGCCCACTTCAATTCTTTATGAAAATATTTGTATAAAATTATTAACCACAATCTATTTTCTATTGCGACACGAATTTACATTAAAAAGTTTAAAACAATTAGGTACAGAGTCTTGACTGCGATAATATGACTGAAGTGCACCTCCATAGAAAATATTGCTTATTGTTGAAAATCAATTTGCAGGTATCTGACACCGTTGTCGAGCCCTACAACGCCACACTCTCAGTCCATCAGCTCGTTGAGAACACCGACGAGACCTACTGCATTGACAACGAGGCTCTCTACGACATCTGCTTCCGTACATTAAAGCTCACCACTCCAACGTACGGTGACCTCAACCATCTGGTCAGCGCCACCATGTCCGGTGTCACCACCTGCCTCCGCTTCCCTGGTCAGCTCAACGCTGATCTCCGAAAGCTGGCTGTCAACATGGTGCCATTCCCTCGTCTGCACTTCTTCATGCCTGGCTTCGCTCCACTCACCAGCCGAGGCAGTCAACAGTACCGTTCCCTCACGGTGCCCGAGCTGACCCAACAGATGTTCGATGCCAAGAACATGATGGCTGCATGCGATCCCCGACACGGTCGCTACCTCACGATTGCTGCCATGTTCCGAGGCCGCATGTCTATGAAGGAGGTTGACGAGCAGATGCTCAACGTCCAGAACAAGAACAGCTCCTACTTCGTTGAGTGGATCCCCAACAACGTGAAGACGGCCGTTTGCGACATCCCACCACGAGGTCTCAAGATGTCTGCTACTTTCATCGGTAACAGCACTGCCATCCAAGAGCTGTTCAAGCGAGTGAGCGAGCAGTTCACCGCCATGTTCCGTCGCAAGGCTTTCTTGCATTGGTACACTGGTGAAGGTATGGATGAGATGGAGTTCACTGAGGCTGAGTCCAACATGAACGACTTGGTATCCGAATACCAACAGTACCAGGATGCCACAGCCGAAGAGGAAGGTGAATTCGAAGAAGAGGAAGGTGATGAAGAAGAGGCCTAGAATTCATTCTCATTTGCTAACTGATGTCCTGTAAAAGTGCATTATTATCTTGACTTTGAAGGCACCGACACTTTCACGTTATACACAACACATTATCAAATTTGTGAAACTAGGTTATCTATTCAAGTACTTTATTCCTGTCGATTGTCAATTCTACTGTTTGTATTTTGACTATGAATTTTTATTTTCTTTTTTTACATTTTGCTATAAGTTCAATCTTTGTTATTGGAAGTGAAGAATTATGTTGTATAACAACTCAACTATCTTTAGGTCAATCAGATTGATGTATTTTAGTGTTCCCATTATGCCTACATTATTTTCGAGCTAAGTTACTCATTTTGACTTTCCTAAATGTCTGTAGGAACCTGTACAGACTTGATAAACTTCGCATTATAAAAGAGAAAGTATTTGTGCTATCTGAGTGAAGAATGTAGGCCAACACCGAAGCAATGTCAATCATTTAGCAAGGCAGAACTCGAAGCTCCTTGGGTACGGGGTTCAAGGAGCCTATACTACAATGACTTTTCGTGGGAGCACGTCTCCACACACTGCATCTTTTGTTCGATAGACATTTGACAACTAATGAATGTGAACTATCCTGCAGTGAGTGAGCGGTTTTCGTTTGTATTGAAATGTGACGTTTAACTTGTTTTGAGTATTGTGGTAGCAGCAGCTATCAAATCAGTGTTTCAGATCCTCGAGAGTACTTCGAGTGCAGTTTGGAATTGTCTTGGGGATGCATATATTGTCCGGGGGTTCTTATGTTTTGGAGTTGTCTATTCAGTGACGACAGATGGAGACTGGAAGAAAGACCTTGTATTACAAAATATTCTATTCTTTTCTTTTACACCAATAAAGTTATGAACTTATTGCTTGTCTTATTCTTCTTCTCTCTATGACATAAAATTTTTCAATATTCCGTTGTACTTGTAGACAATTCATTTTTTCTTAACTCCCTGGAAAATGACATCTTTCTGGTCTCAAATTTAAAGATAATTGGTAAAACGCGACAAGCCTCCTGCACCTTCTGAGGTTGATGGCTACTTTTGGAATTTGATTTCAGAAGGCACGATGCATATAGTAAGCATATCAGGTAGAGTGGTACCTCAGCATTTATTAAATCCCCAACGTGTGTATAGTTTTGATTTTATGAAATGAACTCGAGGTGAATACAATTGGAATTGTTTCCAAATGTGAGATTTGCACATTTATGCAGTTTTGCAGAAATTACAACGGAATTGACTGATCATGATAGTAATGCAGAAGGAAATGATAGTATTTTACAGATCCTCCGTGTCATGACAGCCTTGGAGAGGTAATGTTTGTTAAATTAGCAAATCGATGGGCAGCTATTGCTTTCATGCTCAACCTCAAGAGAATCTTAGGCGTATCACAGGCAACCTGCCAGTGGTAGAGCAAAATAGCATAATCAAAGACAATAATTTCAATTCACTTAAAAAGATGCAAATGGTCCCACATCACTGTTCAGAATCAACAAATGAAACACAAATTTAGTGAATCATAAAATCATGACGATGAAAATGGAACTAGAAACATGAAATTTCAGCCACGACAGCACGGTAAGATCTCGACTTTTTCATGAAAACTTCCATTATAATGCCGTTCATTAGATTTCCTTGATCACCAGCTTAATTTCCGCTTAGTTGCGATGCTTGTTAGCAATTATGCATTCCTTTTGATAGCCAACTTGTTTCACACTACTTATAACGGGGCGTCAACTCGGTATTATATAAATTGGCAAAAATTATGCTTCTTCAGAACTGATCAAATAATTTTTTGGACAGCAGGAACGTAATCTCCGCAAAAAACTGAATATCTTCATGTAAAAATTTTCACTGTATACAGATGCTTTTTTTTAAGTTGACACTCTACCTACAGGTACTTACTCTATGCAAGTCGACTTTGGCTTTAAGACCAAATAATTATCTTTTTCCCGGGAGATTAATTACCTTACGATGAAAAGTGATTGATCCCGGTGCCTGGTCAATTGCATGTCTGCATGTTTCACGTGTTGCGGTCATCGTCAGATTTCTACAACTACATCCATCATGCGAGACCTGCTTCCGTCTATTGACCTCATCAGTCCTGTTTGAAGGATAAAATAGACACTGTTGAAGCTAGGAGCCATGCAGGTATTCCGGCGAGCAACAAGGCCTCCGGTTTAGAGGTTGGAAAAAATTTAATTGACTGGAAATTTATTCCAACTGATTGATTGATGAACTATCTTCAATTCTACTAATTGATCAGCTGCCAATTATTCCAATTAATAGCAATTACTAACAAGTAAAAAAGGGATTTATTGAGCGATTATTGTGAGCTATAGTATTGTTGTGACCCACAGTATAATATATAGGCCTACACAGTCGATAATATAATATTCTGTTGGCCTACTGGCATCTAAAACGAAGAAAAATTTGATTATTGCATAATGCGAAACTTTTTCTAAATAACTTTACTATTCATAAGCAAAATTCTAAAGTCTCTTTCTACAAGTATAAGATTCGATTCTAATAACCTCAGATAAATTCAAATTCTAGTGAACTTAATGAAGCACATGCTATCGCGATGACCAGAGGAGCAGTGCTTCAGTATTTGAGTTGGAAAATATTGCGCTAGTGGAATAGAGAGAATATGAATATCAATTATAGTTAATATTTCTTTTCTCTCTATTCCACGAGCGGACTGTAATATAGGACACTGCATTTACATGTTTTGTCAAGCAAATCAGTTCAACGTTAATAGCCGCTGTCACTCTGCCATCGGCGGCCGTGTTCTTATCTCAACTGATGTTCGGATGACTAAAATCAAATTTAAACAATAAACGTGATTATGATTAATGATTGATTAAATTTCAATGATGTGATTATGATCATGAATAGCCTCAAAAAGTTAATTGATTATGATTTTGATTGATGAAATGATTGGTTAATCCATATCTATACTACTACTGACAGCCAAGTAATGTTTTACACAGTCCCATACTGGTCAAATGATTCAGTGGCTTTGTGACTAGAACGTGTGAGTACGCAGTGGCGTAGCAGACCACCTCAGATGAGGTAATCTGAGTCCAATGAAAGAACCGGGAAAAGAACGTAGGCCTACATGTAAATTCCAAGTCAATTTTTAGTCCTTTAGGCGCATTGCTCAAAATATATTTTTTATTATTATAATTTAAAGAGCAAAATCAATTTTCATAACAACTCCATTTCCACTTATAGTCATTACCAAAAACAATACAGGTAAATCATAACACTATAACCTGATGTATTTACTTACGATATAACAACTTTACTTGACGATCTTTCATTGAAGCAAACTTGTCGATAATTGTGTCAACGAACGAACACTCTCCTGATAAGTGTTTGAGAAGAGAAGTTTCGATGCTTATAAATAACCAGTTGTTTCATGCGTTCTGAGTCATCGGTGGACAACCAGGTAGGTCTTGAGCGCCGAAGCACACTGAAGGTTCTTTCACATGTCACCGATGTTAGAGCAATTGTTTGTGAAGCCATTAATGCTGTAGAGACAAGAGTAGGGCGTCACACAATCCAAGAATCATTTGTTTAAGAAGGGGTAAAAGGACATTTCTTCTTCCAAGTGGCCACTCCGCAAAGCTGAAGCAGTGAATAGAATGGGTAATCGTGCGCAACTTCTCTTCTTCCTGCTCTTCTTGAACGAAAGTCGGGTGATGGTTGTCTTCATTCATTCCACAAGTCGTACAACTTCAAATGCATCATCTTTCAGTACATCAAATCTCGATGCTGAAAAATAGTTTAATCCACTGAAACTTTCGATGTTTTCAAATCGTTTGGTCTAACTGAAAAATGAGTGTATCGATGATTTCGTACATTAATCGCTTAAGTTTATCCTTTCTCAAAGTGGTATGACGAAGATGATGGCTTAGGCCTACTTGGAGTGTAACCGCTGTCATGGAGAATGTTCGCTTGATTTGTGGACTCGCTATTCATGATTATAAAAGTAAGGCTCATATTGCTTCGCTTCCTCGACGAACGTTTGAAAGGAAAATTCCAGAGCGTAGTTCACACAAGGTTGCACGATATCCTGCTACCTTCGAAGATAGTTTCAGCGGGATCAAGCATCACACCTTGAAGTTTCTTTTTCATCATGTCGGATAATGCGAAAACTTGACGAAAAAAGAATAAGAAAACCACATTCTCACAATTTACCCAATTGATATCGCATTCCTTTCGCTTCACGCGGTGTAGCAATCATTAGCAAGCAGAGACTCTGAAGAAATATTTTCTAAAACATTGAAAATTTCACAATACTTAGAAGAAATGCACAGACAGAGTTTCCTCTCGTCAACCAACGCGTAGTTGACGCAAGAGCAATGGGACTGATAACATAGAAGCACGTTTGGTGAAGCCGAAAAAATTTGGTCAAATTTTGCAAAATCCCGAAAAATATTGAACCAACGGAATATTCTAACTGACACTATGTGCTACAAATAGGCCATTTGGTGTGCATAACAATGAACGAAGTGTGGGCTGAGGGCCAAATCTCCTTGATCTAAGTTTTGCACTGATTGTGCTACCCCAGCATGTTACGGCAACCGCGTATACTGGCCGATCACTGAAGTATTTTTTGTTACACCAACGGACTCAAGACTTTCACATATTACACAGGCAAGATTGTTAGCGATCTGTCTGCTGACCACATGGACAAGGTCAAGCAGAGTTCGAAGACGATCCATTTTGTGAACAAGTCGGAACACTGACAGCCATTTGACTTGTATTTGAAATGTCCTTGTATCGTCAGCAAATATAGATAAAAAGGAGTCACCTGTGATTCGATTTCTCGATTTCACCACCGCGAACCGACATACAAACACTTATCAAGTCGTATTGAATATCAAGGTGATAATCCTGAAAATGGAGACTGTGATCAGGAGAACCCAAGTTTAATCAGCGGATTCATAACTAAAGTCATCTGAGGAGCTTAATCAATTCAATGAATTTCCAAACGATTTGGACTGCATGCGCTCGGAATGACCGCTAAAAGAAAGCCCTTGGCAAACCAGAAAAGAGCGCTTAATATGAATGGCGCATCAGTTCTCTGTTCTTCCTCACGTCCTCGGGTGTGCAATGTTCTCAAATGTGTTTGAACTCCTCATTAATCAGGTCTTCGATCCTTACTTTCCAAAAGTTTAGAGAGGTGACGCGCAGATGCGTAGGAGTTTTTATATGTCTCTTCACATGATTAAGAAATGCGCCAAGTCGAGTATTCCTCTCGGTCGATGAAAACTCTGTCGTTTTGGTTTAAAGATAAGGCAACGGAAAGCAGAAAAGTGTATTCTGACTCCATCCATG
>CAJQUW010001100.1:0-21475 GCA_907163375.1 Prostheceraeus crozeri | reverse complement strand
TATGAGTTTACTATCTATCATTGGAGTGGGAGACAGTTCCTTCGCTTTCATTCTTTTACTAAAGGTCTTACGCTGAGTTGGATAATGAATTCTATCCGCATCTCGGTTTTGGCCATGACTACATCTAACGTCAATTGCTACTGCAAATGTTAAAAAAGTTTATTCAAATCGAATCAACAAATTTCATTATAGATTTAAAATATTTGATGAAGATGTTGTAGAATGTGAAGAACGCATCATTTTGAAAAAGCGTGGTGTCAAGCCTTTGATACTTATTGAGTTAGTAAAACGATGGAATGAGACTGTGGGTAAGAAGTATGGAGAGAAAATTATGGCGGACAAAAATAAGTTGATCATTCAGAAATATAATGACAAACTTACAGTTTATTTCTCTCCAACCTTGCGTCATTTTGTAAGACATTATACACCTATTATTGGAAGCGGTGTGGTGTATGGTTCTCATGAATATCACACTAAAGCTGATTCAGTTAATGATGAATGGTGGGTGGACATCTATGGTGATCGCATCAAGAAAATTTACCAGTCTTATGAAGAATCTAAAGTTGCTATCAATATAATGCCGCGTCTATATCATACAGTTGAAAGCGTCATTCATGTAGTAAATCCTTATATACAACAGAAGTTGAAGCATGTGATGAAAAGTAAATATGATGTAAAGACACACCACATTTCGTTTTCAATTGAAAATCAACGCGTTGTTCTGAGACTGGGTGATGACATTCAATGTCAATTGAGTAAAAATTTGAAGAAACTCTTTGGTTTTTCAATGCTACAAACTGTGTTTGCTGCTGCGCATACGATTGGTATAGAAACACCAATGACACTTGATAAACATGAACAGCACCTTTACATTCAAAGTGATTTGATTCTACCTATTTCTGTTGGTGAGAAAAAAGAATACATTTTACGTGATTTCATTCATGATAAAGACGCTTCATATGGAATAGTCGAGAAGATGTTTGAATCTATTTTCTATCATCCCGTCGTCAAACAAACTATACCCTCTATTACTATCAAAATTACCAATGGTTTACAAGAGTGCATCCACGTGAAAGATACTAAATCCCTCGTAACTTTAGTGCTTCGGAAAACAAAGTGAAGTCATTGTGATATGTTTATTGAAATAAAAATATGTATATGAAAAAGTCTTTTTACAGATATAGGGGGAATGGGATGACTGTAGGCATATGTTCACAAGGAAGAAACGATCTCATGCGATACATAAAACAGCAATGTTTATCTACAGAAATCAACATAAAAATACTAAGTTAAGGATGATTATGCTAAGACGTCTCCTGAATGTGGTAGTGTGAGTTTAATTCTTTTGGGTGGTGGTATGTTTGTGTCAGGATGTCCATGTGGAAGAGATATGTTGTGTTCTAACCAGCACCTCTTATCCTCCCATGCTGAAAGCGCCCGTTTCCTAAAAGTATGAGTTTTGATCTCATGCGACTTAGATTTTAAGATTGTCATATTGACAAACGTTATATTTTTATTTCTATAGGCTTTCCTGAAATTTTTATGTTTCATGTTAGAGACCAATAATCTTGATATGCCTTTAGCACGCTTAATACTATCGTCGCTATCCTTTAATTTCATACTGTACATTTTTGGACGGAGGAGAATCATTTCATCTATTTCCTTCCCTGCTGTCTCATCCTTAAAGCAGCCAAGTTTTGCCTTATTTTTGATGGAGTTGAGTGGGTGATCAGTAGGATAATTTGATGTATCAAAATATCTTTCTAAAGATTTTCCTACTTCATTGAAATTTAAATCTTTGTGAGTGGTAATACCTAAGAAGAAACTATCTGTATCGCCACCAAACAAACGAACCTCTTTTACCAGAGGACATGGTTTTAGCATTTTATAAAAGAGTTGGTACATTTCAAGCTTAGAGTAATCTAGTACAGCTTGACCAATATAGATGGGCTTGCACAACTCAACTTCAGATTTTATCATTTTAATACCTACAAGATCCTCATCGATAATGTCTCTATCGATGAATAGAGGTCATGAGACCAATTTCTTAAATTTTGTAACATAATTGACTAGTTTATAGTTTACACGTTTTCTAACATCCTCCATCGTCTTACCAAATAGACTATTATTCTTATACTTATAAAAATCTTTTTCAAATTATTTTGGGCTAGTGCACGTTTCTGGCTGTTGCTATCAATATATGGTTTGAGGAAGGCTTTCTGTCTAAATTTAATAATGCGGTGAACTCTTTTTAAAATCATACCCATTTCTAAATAAAATTTTAAGATGCTAAAGTGGACTAGATAGTTTTCCTTATCATACTGGGTGAGTAAAAGTTTGCGGCAAGGCTTATAGTCGGGTTGACCGCATGATTCTAAATCTTTATGAAATTGTTTCATAAAGTCGGAAAACATATCTTTACTCACTTCACCTGATTCGAGTGCGAGTAGAAAATCTACGGTTTTATGTTTAATATTATTTGGATAGATTAAATCTATCTCAAAATAATATCCCCAATCACCTTCATCTGGAATTGCTAGTATGTTAGAAGGGTTGGAGAGATGCTGAATTTCACTATCATCTAACCAGCTAAACTCAGAGTGAGGGAGTGGTTTGGATAGTGAACTACCATATAAATTATTTTGGTCATAATACTTAAGATGGGTATGATCATTACCTACTGTTTCAGATTTTAACCTATGTTTATTTACAAATGTGAGACCACCGCGAATTCCTCGCTCAAATAAATTATACATCTCTGGATCTTGTAAGAGATGAATGGTCTCACCAGTCATTTTAAAAGCAGACTTAAATGACATGGCTGGCAGACTGACAAAGTGGACGGGATCTAACTTATCTTCTTCCAATGCCACTCGTCGAAACTCCTGAAATACATCAGCCAGCAAAAATACATCTAACTTAAGGTAGGCAATCATATATTCGCCAAATGTATGGCAGTCAAATTTTATCCATGCATCTTGTGCATGATCATAGTCCTCTACTGGACAATCTTAATCCGTCAAATCATTTTTAAATTTATCTATGGGCGGAAGAGAAGTCTCGCCGAGTTTATTAATCGCATCAAAATATGCATATGGAAAGACTCCTTTCCGTGTGATGACTTCATCGGTTAGATTTGGATATTGTTTCTTAAGATTTTGTGTTAGTGGAAGAGACTTTAGATTTTGTACGAGAGAGGCCAGTGATGCAGTCATAAATTGGTAGGAATCTAAAAATTTTATATCAAAATAGACCGTCTTATTTTCTTTAGTTTTATCGACAGGCACTTTTGCTGTCATGGCCATAAACTTCTCTCTCGTTTGTGCTATTACATCAAGCTTCCACTCCTTCATTTGACCTAAACCTCCTTTTATTATCATATGGCTGTCGTAGCCCTTGAAATTATGGAAAATGACGGGTAATGTACGCCGTTTCATCCTAAGTGAAAAATTGCATTTTGAACATAGTGCGTTTCTAAATTTACCAGTGATGTGATCATGGTCGCGCACTTTCTTAATCTTATCATCATCAAATGTTTTCCTACATTTGGGGCAAACGTTGCAACTATCAAATTTTGCTTGATCATCTGCTGTCATATGCAATGATCTGCGATAGAGTTCACCATCATACTTTTGTTGAAATTTTACAGCCTGTTCGAGGGATTGCAGGAATTGGTAAATACAATCCTCACCTTGCCAGACGTGCATTTTATTTTTTCTATTTTGGAAATGGTCATGCCATACTTCATAGCAGGATATGGCTGCTGTCTTGTGGATGATATCATCGATATAGCATTCGATGTCAGCATAGATGACACGAAGAGGACTTAGTTCATCGCCATTCTCTCTATATGAAAACTCCTTATCTTTGGGCATGCGCTCCATTTGTAGTTTACCTCGCTTACACCATTCGTAATGAGTTTCAAATTTATTTTTACTCCTAAAGTTGCGAATGCATCTGTCACAGTAATAAATCTCTGATGAGCTAGAATTTCTTAGGTGGTGGTATAAGCGAGAAATTTTGGGAATACCGCAGTAGTGCCATTCCTCACTATCATCCTGTCTTACTAATAAAAGGTTGACAACGTGCTCATAACAACTCGAACGCGAGTTGTAGCGGACACCCTTCAATCCCTTTTCCCAAACATGGAGAACTATTTTGATATTGTTCAATTTTTCAAATTTTTCTATATCTTTAATTTTCATATCTTCACTATTGCAGTCATCAAACTTTAATTCATTCTCCCACTGTTGATACTTACTCTTGCGGTATCGGCTATTCTGTACATCATTATAGTGGAGAATGGAGAGGACGGCATACTTAAAACAGTGCGATTCGCAATCTACAGAAATGACTGCTGTTTTATTTTTTAAACTTTTCGGAAGTTTAAAGGAGCCTCGTCCAGAGTAGTTCTCTAATAAAGTGATTTTAATCATGGCGGTCTCAATACCATCAAAAACGAGTCCACTATCACGCTCGTTAAATTTATCTATGTTTAATTTTAACCCTTGGATATGAAAATTTATCCAAGACTCGCAGTCTACAACTTCGCTTGCAGGAGAGGAGGGTATGTGAAACTCCAACCTCTCTACTATTTGACCAGCATGGTGGTCGATTTTTGCATATTTTATTTTGAGATAGATGAGCGCCTTCATTCTAAAATTGGCTAAATTGTTGAAGAGCGCACCAATCAAAGATGAATTTTGATGAAACCATTCTTCAAAGTCAGTAATGGTTTCTGAGGATTCCATCTGGTAGTTCCTCACTAAATTATTTATCGACACTTCAGAGAGTCGGATAGAGGAGGCGCTGTTAGTATAACTATCGTCACTGTGTGTATGTCGAAGTCTATGTGAAGATAGTTCAAAATGTAAGTCAAAAGACTGAATGCATAAATCGCAAGAAAAGGAGACATCGTTAACAGAATCATCCCCACCTTCGGAGATTGATGCTGACTTAGGTCTACAAACACCTCGCTTGATGTGTCGGACGAGATCACGCTTCCTCGTGAAGATGTGCCCACAGTCAGCACATTCCCGATCGTTGCATTCCCGCGACAATGTTGACATGGACTCGCTCGAGATGGGACTGGTATCACCTGAAAGAGAAATCATTCTTTCATCTCTGTTTAAGTCTCAGTGTATTGTTACAACCTACCTTGACTCAACAACTCTAAACTTTCCTCGAGAAGGGAGGGCGTTGGTGATGAAGTTGATGCCTGAAATTGAGGAAGATGCTATTAGCCACACGTTTGAGGGGATGAGAGAGGAAATCTTCAACTTACCATTTCAACGAAATCAAGTTTAAGGTTGATACTTCAACAAGATAGAGACTTCACTCAAATTTGGAATTCACGAGATAGCAGGTCACTTGTACACCTCAAATAATAACAGAAATCGCTAGAGAACACTTCACTTATACGTCTCAAAGACAGAGTGAAATGATACGGATGTCACTTTACATATATACTTTCATATTCATCATTCATTGGCTGTTCATTCTGATTGGTTGCTTGTTGATACTTAAGAATTAGAAAACATTTCAAAGTCATTATTCACAGTCAACATGACAAGCCCTCCGACAACACCAAACACAAAATTCTCTTCTCCATGCTCAACACCAAAGGCGCTCGTTGCACCAAACGCTCCAACGAAGGGAAAGGTAGAGAAGGTGTACCGACTGGACAATATCAGAAAGTTGGCATTAGCAGCGGATGACGATGAGGAGAGTGTATGTGAGAAGGAGTGTCCCGACTTAACAGGCGTGAGGTGGAAGTATCTCCAGTACGATACTGACGATGTGATGGAGATCACCAGCACGAAATTCCTCCACCAATTATGGGAGTGGTACACCCCTAGCTCCCAGCCACGAACTATGGCGGAGTGGGAGTATATTGACAAAGTGAGGCTCGCAGTGGAAGAACGATTAAAGCAACTGAACTGTTTTTGTTATCTATGTGAAGCCAGACTCTGGGACGATATTGACGATGAAGACCTTTTGAAATACATGCCATAATAAATTTTTATTTTGTATTATCTTTGCTTTCATACTGACTTACTTGAACGGGACTTCAGTGGATGATTTAACCATGTACACTTTTTCATTTGGAAATAGTAGCACGCTTAGTCTAACTTGTAAATCTTATAACATTTCATATGGTCGATGATGGTAGATGAAATAGTGTTAAATAAAATTAAGATAGCTTACACTTCTGATACAGGGATAGCAATCGACTGCGATCCATGTGTAAAGAGCTTGTTAGACTACGGAAGAGAGAAGTGTGTTATGTTGCGTGTGGCGCGTGAGTGTCCTCCCATTTCATTCCATTCATCAATTCGTCTCATTGATAGAGACAGGTAGAACTCATGGTTCTCATAACGTATGCAATGGAAAGTTTTAGGCAACCTTCGACAGTTGGCTAAATGTCACCCTGGCGCGAATGCATACTACGTTGAGACAGAGGCAATCACTTGCAAACATGACGCAGAGAGGTTTAACAAGATTGACCATTGCCGAATGTCCCTTGCGGTATACATAGCTACGAGTTTCACCGCCGCCCTTTACAGGAACGCCCGTCGAAAGGAAGTATTACACCGAACTTCATTTGCAACGTTCAAGTTGACTGACAGCAGATTCAACTTAATGATAGTATTCGCCAGTCCGAAGACTGCCCAGGGCAAACCGCGTGGAGGTTCTATCATGTCTTGCCCCATGGTGGCCCTTAAGAGAGCCGATGGTTCATTCTCGGGGTGTGAATTTAAGTTGACTATTGGCTGGAATAGTCAATGGGTATGACGGTTAGGTTGTCATAGACCCTATACCGCCTAGCTCGTGCTGGTGCATCTGGAACCTTTCGGATGCGAGTGGTATTTGGAGTCCACACCCCATCCGTCCAAACGATCTTCTCGATCTTCCCCTTCTTATCATCCTCTTCATCCCACTCGTCGAGGATGACGAACTCGGGAATGCCGTTGTCTTCATCGATGAAGACGGGAATGTTGTTGGCAGATGTCGCTTCCATCGTGACTTGAAATTGAATGAGAAGCGCTACAATCTTCTGGCTTATATAGGGTTTTCAACAATGAATTGCTCAACAGCGAATCAGAATGCTTCAGGGATAGCAATCGACTGCATAACGTTCAAGTTGACTGATAGCAGATTCAACTTAATGATAGTATTCGCCAGTCCGAAGACTGCCCAGGGCAAACCGCGAGGAGGTTCTATCAAATCTTGCCCCATGGTGGCCCTTATGAGAGCCGTTGGTTCGTTCTCGTCGCATCTGAAAAATAGAAAGAAAATAGATGAAATTATATTCAAGTGATAGAGATGATATTAACTTACCATAAATCAATTCAACCGGTTCGTTGAACCTTCGATGGTGGTGGCTGAGGCAGGTACTTGGCCGGCAACTTTCGCTTACGATGGCGCAATTCCTGAATGTCACCATTGTGTTTAATGCTTATGTGGAGACAGCGAATATCTGGCATTGCTCCTTCGTAGCACTCGCTCGTTTTATCCAAATCCTCCGACTCCATTATTACATCGTCGATAATTTTGCTACCGACTACGGGGAGGTGGAGCGTTGTTCTTCTCTCCTTGACAGCGTTATTCTTCGCCACAAGAAGAGCCATCTTCTCCTGCTCATGTTGGAGTTTGAGCGTCGCCTCCTTCGCCTTCATATTCTTAATGCATGTGGCCTGATCCTCTACGCGACTCTCACTCGCTAGAGCTCTCTTTTGGAAACCTTCCAACTTTAATACTTTAGCCTTAAGACTCATAATTTCCGCCACCTGCTTTTTGAGTTCAAAATTCTCATCCCTTAATGCGGAGCATTCGTTTTTATGACGGTTCATTTCATCCTTCAGCTTCTTAATGGCATACTCTCGGCTAACCCTCGCCACACCATCATCCTTAGCCCACCGCTTGGCTTGGGCTTTGATACCTCCTCTTTTTTAGGTGAGGAGTGCATTTTTGGCGTTGGCACTGCCCGACTCTTCACAATCGTCTTATCGGGTTTAGGAGCTATGATCGCCTCCTCGGGTTTGCCAGTGACGACCACCTCTTCAGTTTCCGATTCAGATTCGGAGATTTCCGACTCAGAGCTAGAAGAGCTGAGGTGAGATGTCGTTGGCTGCTCATTCTTGCAGTCTTGTATGGCTTGAACTGCCATCTGCAGCTCTGTCTCCGCATCTAGGTCAACTTGTGGTCTTTCAACCGGTGGGATGATGACCTTCCCAACCTCTGAGGCATGCGTCTCTGTCTTCTCATCTTGATTAGGTTTTTCAAAAAGTGGGGTGATGGCTAACCCAACCTCTGAGGTGGTATAATTTTTCACCTTCTTAATGAGACATGTTGAATGCGTCTTATAGAAAAACTCGTTCAGGTTTCCCCTGACGAATTTCATACATGATGTGCATCCGCTCACCACAGCGACCTCCTTATGCTCTTCGGGAGAGTCGGGGAATTTTTTTAAATGGCGCTTGAACTCGCCACCTCGCTTGACTTCGCCACATAGGCACTTTTTAAAATGAAACTTTGAATTTCCTCCCATTTTGTAACTTATGTATCTGTAAAGGAAGGATGAAATAGAATTACTAACAGGCGACATTGGCAGTCATTTTTATAATCATACAGCTAAATTGTGAGATTGGTGGAAAGTGTCGAACCTTTGAATCCGTTACAGGCATTACTCAGAGGGGATCTTATCCCAACTCCAAGGCCTCGGCCCACAAATCCAACCTCCCGCGGACAGAGCGTGCGTCATATCACTGTGTTGGTATCCGGACCCCGATTTCGACATGAAAACCAGTGGATTGTTTACAAAGGTTGCAAATTCCAAGCCGAAGCTCGCCTCCCACAACTTTATAAAGGTCTTTATTGAAATCAGAAGGTTTGAAAACCCCGAAAATTGCCAAAAATAGCGAATTTTAATTTTTCAACTTTTTAGCACTACTTATGAAATTTTATAAGTAGTCTGTCACTTAGGGCAGGTCAATAGCGACCGAACCTTTTTTGAATCAAGTCAAACGGACTTGTAGAAGCAAAGTTACAAGCCTTTAAAGTTTTGGAGTCTTTTATGGCCTGGAGACGAAGGCCATCTCCTGGCTAACCTCTAAGTCTGACGGCTTAGCTGATATCAGCAATGAAATTTTCTAAGTCGATTTCTTACAGAAACCCGGGATTTGGAATGTCCGAAGCTATCATCGGAGCTCAGAGAGACGACTTACCGTTGGCAATCTCTCGTCTGAATGACAAGTCTCTGTCGGTTCCCAGCTTATATAGTGTGTGGCGATCAGCTGATGACGTAATACCCATCATCCAAACACTAAAAACCCGTCTATCTCCGGTTCTAGTGCTCCGATTGAGGTGGAAATACACCATTTCCATGTAGAATTTGACGCTGAATCCGAATCTGGCCTCCGTTTTTTCATCCGAGCACTCCTTCCACTCGAAACAGCCCATTTTACAACCCAACATTCAGCAGATTCACGAAAAACATCACACGCTATAGCCTCAAGACTAATCCTGGCGGTCGCCCAAGTCCAACACGACACTCTGTCGTTCCAGAGGGGGGGAGTTAGCGAACATTTTGTGAACGTGGACCCACCTGGCCGGCACACCACGACAGACCCCGGTGATAAATCACATCAGGGGCCCTTAACAGGTTTGCATTCAGGGGCCCCAACGGTGGAGTTCCGCAAGCTTTGATCAGGGCCCGTAGCGGTATTTAACCGCGTCCAATTTTTAAAAAAGCAGGGTTATTTGTGCTACTCATTATTCATTAAATAGTAATATATCAGTAGTATACCCTCTTTTAATTTAGATCTTAAAAATCCTACCCGACAACCGTACGTGATTGAGTTATGAAAACAGTTCGCATTCAGATTTTCTTTATATTTTTGAAGAAATCACGTTATATAAATCATCACGCAAGAAATCACATATATAAGTCATTCACTGTTGGAATCCAATACACGTGGTCTCTTGATAGGTGGAGTGCCAATATCACTAGATTCCTGTTGTCTCTTTCTTCTTCCACCATACCGATCGCGGGCGTTGTTGAAGAACTTAGACACAGTCAGTTCGACCTCCTTGCAGGTTGTCTCAAATAGATCTGTAGATGACTCTGAAAGGAGAAAACGCCTGTTAAATTCACTGGTAGTTAAAATATATATTCAAGTCATACCTACAGAACAGTAATGCACAAACAACAGGATTTTATGAAATTAATTAAATCGATTTTCCGAAAACAATGAAAAATAAATACCAAGACACAATAAAATAACGTTTATTTACAATTCAATATTATTTGCAATTCAACCAAAGATTTTGACAGATATTCCATTGCTCACAATCATAACAAACAGTGGAGAGAGAGAGAGAGAGAGACGAGGGCCAACACCAAAGAAATGAAAATGACACAAATAAAGAAAATGTGATGATAACATCAGCTACGATGATTGATTTAATGTTTATTCAATTAAAACTTTTTGGATATAGATATATTTTTTTGAAAAAATGAGATATCAATTGAAATATGGGCCAATGGAAAGGAAATGACATTAACCCAGACAAATAAAAGTGTGGGTTATTACTTTATTGATGACATAAATCATATTTATTCATTTATAAAATACTTAATGATTTAATTGAATATGTGCAAATTTTATGAAAATCAATCAAATATTTAGAGATCTTATAAAATTTAATGAAATGTTTACATATTAATATGTAAACGTTAATTAACGTTTCGTTATCAGCATGATATGTACGAAATATGACAGATTTTTTGCAATTTCCTAAGAACATTATAATGACGGATCTGGTGGCCTTAACAAGCACAATTTGAAAACAAGTTTGTAAAAGATTCGTTACTCTTTAAAGAATGGACGATCATTACATTGCTCACTTAATGACATTTACGGATGCAAGCATGTTTATTGCAGTCAATATCCTTATACTTACGCATTATATTTTAAATTTGTCATCTTCTTTCGTGCAGATAGTGGAAGAACACATGTAACATAGATCACTCAAAGTGACACAGACAAATAAAATGAATGAACTACGTAACGTATATTGTTATGGATAAAAAAATTGCTTACAACTAGTATATAGCAACCAACCCACTTCGTACATTTACGCAGACAAATAAAATGAATAAACTACGTAACGTAAGCTATATTGTTATGGATAAAAAAATTGCTTACAACTTGTATATAGCAACCAACCCACTTCGTACATTTATCTAATTTGATCAAGAATTGTGTGACAAAAACCTCTTTCATTAATTTTTGATATAAAATTAATCGAGGTTCTAGCTGTACTATATAAGCATTTTGAAAATTAACGGCGTCATACGGGAGGTGATTTTTCACTTTCATGATTGGAAATAGGCTCTCCCTGCTTTTTTTTAGACAATTTATTGAAATTAAAAAATATGAGCGTTAAAAACCCAACGTTTCGTCCGTCACGGACTTAATCATGGGCAACAAAGTCCAGCCATTTTTACAATGGGTTTATATACAGCTAGTGACAGCTCATATTTTTTAATTTCAATCAATTGTCTAAAAAAGCAGGGAGAGCCTATTTCCAATCATGAAAGTGATTTTGAAAATTCTTGCAAAAACCTTCACCGGATTACAATTCACCGGTAGTTAGACCATAAACTCCAGTCTGACAGGACAGTTATCAAACTTAACAAATTAAGATGAAAAGGAAGTCAGTGAATAACCATGCCAAAGTGTTTGGTTCAAGCTCTCTTCTATGTTACTTATTAGTTTTCATACTTGAATTTATTGTTTACCTTAACTACGATTCACTTGTCTGACGATGATCTCGAAATATATTACAAAAAGAAAATATTCTAACCTTGAACAGAACATCAGTTTACTTGGTTCTTCTCACAACATACCTACACCCTAATGAAACTTTATTTATCAATAATGAGCTCATGCAATGCTGTTGTAAGTATCAAAATAAACATCTCACCTGTAGCGGGTCCAAATTTTTTATCAAATTTTGCATTCTCTTTGACTTTGGAGCAATAATCAATATCACATGAATTTGACGGTTTTCAGCGAAAATATAGAGACAGTGCAGTACGTATGTCACTGTGTCTGCAATTAAATGCGAATCAAAACGTGTCCAATAGATGAAGATATATCAGAAATTATTTCCAAAATGTAGGCATAATCGAATTACGACAGAATTCCTCTGAATGTCCAAAACACAAATTACTGACTTGAAGCGTCGTTAAAAGTTTTATAAATTCGCAAGTTTGAGACTCACAATATATTGATGCCGGTGAGTTTGCTGACTGACATGCGTACAGCCACATATCACGATGCAGTGGGAGTCAACTAGCAAATAAATGACATTGCCAGCTCGCATCCTCTTGTCATGTGACTCATGGAATGAAGGTCGGTTCAGCAGGCAAGCAACGGGGAAACTATTTCATATAGTAAATCGGTGTGCGGAGACGAGTCTTACGTAATTGTAGGAGCAACAGTCATCTGAACAGCATTGTGACTTCCCATATGTTCCAGCCCGGATAACATTTAAGATAAGTTTCTGAATGGATAAAGAAGATGCAAGAAAATGAATAAATGAATTACGAGAGAGAGAGAGAGAGAGTGAGTGAGTGAGTGAGTGAGTGAGAGAAGAGAAGAGACGGAGTAGATTGAACTAAATATTCCTTTTGCAGGTGTATAAATCACATGACCGCAATTAATTTCCAAATTTTCTATCTATTAATGAATCATCTGTCTTATCTCTTCTAGATGAATTCATTTACAATTTCAGTTGAGGAATCTCCTATTGACTGACCATTTCAATTACTTTGAAAAGATAAGAAGAGTATTCATTTAATCAATGATAATCATCAATATGTATACTTATACAATGAAATTGATAGCGCTGATATAAGACAATATACATTATCTTTGGCGAGCACGGTTATGTGAAAAGCAACTTCCAGAACACAATGTGACTTTACAGTCAATTTTACCTGAACATTAGCAGTGCTCGTTATTTCACAGGCTCAGCTATGTTATATTACAGACATCTTTTCATAATGTAATTTTACGTGACCCAAAAGTTGTACGGTAAAATTATATTGCCGAGTCTGTCAAATTACAGTGTAGGAAGTGGCACATAACTAAGGAAGCATGTGAATGATGTATGTGCAGCTGCAGCACCATCTAGTGTAATCAGGGCATACCCTGAGCATGCCCTACTCTGCCCTGAAATCACATTGCCCTAAGGTTACCCTAATCTTGCCCTGATATCGAATTTTGAGAAAACTTGCTCGTTATTGATTTTCTTAGGGAAATTATCAAAAATCTTGTCATTTACAAAGACAAAGAGCCTATTTTGAAAATTTATCGTTGCCCTAGTTTTGCCCGAGTGCCCTAAAGGGCCCCGTCAGGGACCCTGACATCATTTATCACCGGGACCTCTGTCGTTCCAGAGGGGGGGGCGCCGGTCGGGTGTTCGCCGTTTGCTTACTACTAACTGCAAATTTTGACATAGAAATTTCAGGTAAATTGTTGATATACTTTAACGAAAAGTGTCTGTTTGTACAGTTTACTTCATCCTCTGTCACTGAATGATAACTCATTTGAAAGATCATGATCTGTAGATGACTTCTATGATAACCAGTTCAACAAAATACCAATTTGTGTAACTTTTATGAGCAAAAACTCGAAAAAATGGAGTCAACACCTTAAATGTCACAATTTTACCACTGGAAATACATAGGATTTTGTTATCCTCTCTATTTCTTAAAAGCAAATGATCTGATCCGGCAGACGCGAAGTTTTGCAGTAGGTTAGAGGTGTACTATGCAATGTGAAAGTTTTATGTACTACCTCGTTCCCTGCACAACTTCACGCTAGCTCCCGGACTAAAAGTGAGAAAGCCTGATGGAACGAAAGAAAGGGTATAGAGAAGAGATTGCTGCTGTACAATTTACACGACGCTTATCGCTTGTTTAAGCAAAAGAACCCGGACGTTTCTATCGGAGTATCCAAATTCTGTGAGCTCAGACCAGCATTTGTTGAAACTGTCTCTGAGAAGGACCTCACCGTGTGCAGTTGTCCTAACCACGAGAACTTCGCATACATGATCCAATTAATTGGGTACAGGAACAACGTCGAGTCGTTTCTGGAGGACTTTTCGTGCAACACAGATAGTGCTGACTGTATGTTCTCACGATGTGGATTTTGCTCGTCCATCGACGTTGAAGCAGTGGTGGACAAGGATTCATACGAAGTCTTCATGTGGAAAGGGCCCAAACTTGATAAAGTAAGTTCAAAAGATGCTTTGCACTTTCATGTAGTATAAGTTCAGCACTATACCGCATTAACTCTTATCATTTCCCTGTGTTGTTCACGCTTATTCTCATCATACATGTATTTTGTCTTGTACACGTATAAACCCGTAGTTTGACTATTGATGCATGTAGGCAGGACGCTATCATTTTTAAAAAGATGCACATGTACATGTAATACATAGAATCAATAGAATATCATTGCAATTATTTTTGGCAATCGTATGTCTAATTTATAATTGTGATTTATTGTTTGAGAGAAATTTAAATTTCAATGCGTGAACTAATTATTTAAGTAAGGACTATCATGCAAAATTGAAATGTGGATAATGCTATCGGTAATACATGTATGAATGATGCAGTTTAATTAAATGCTCAATGCGAATATTCACACGCCTATTTTGGCAGGCCTTGGTTACATACAAAGTGCATGTCTATTTTCCAGGTAATGTTCTCTCGTTCCGAAATGAAGACCTATACACAAGACAGCATCAAGAGACTAAAGCAGCATGTGTATGTCAATCACAGACAGCATGAAGAGCTTCGGAAAGCGAAAGAGGATCTGCAAGATGGCGCTGTGATCATGAAATGTGATTTCAGCGAGAATTTCCAGTGTCGAATTCAACGGGAGGTCATGACTGCTCATTGGAGATCAGACTGCAGGGGTCAGGTCACAATCTACACATCCATTGTGTACTTTTGGAGTGGACACAAAGTGATCCATAAGGCGTATGCAATCATTTCTGACACTCTCCATCATACCCATCGAGAAACTGCAGTCTTCAACGAACAAATACTGGACGGCATCAACAAGATTACAAAGGTCGAGGAAGTCATGGTGTGGTCGGATGGAGCTGCTGCGCAATTCAAATGCCGGCACACGATGGGTCACATGTTGAAATCTAATTACAACATCACCTCCTGGAACTTCTTCGAGAGTTACCATGGAAAGGGACCGCATGACGGAATTAGTAAGTTAATGACAAAATATAAAAATATTCAGTACTGGTACTGCATCAAAGTTTAATAATACATACGTACTGGTATTGATATTAAGCGTGATGTACAAGCATGAACAAGTAGGCCTTCATATATTCTTGAATGAAATTTAATGTAGTTAAGTACCTGTTTGAGTTTGTAACTTATTGATACTTTCTCATATACCATATACCAGGTACCGTACATCCACATGCAATGAAGTGTAATAAATCATACAGGTAGGATGCACCGCTTAGATGGGTAGGTGTTTAAATCTGCGGGTATAGATAAAAACTGTACATATTTATTATTAGATCATAATGAACGATTGATGTATTCAGTTACAACATACTAAGCTTAGCTGGTGTTGAGTAAAAGTTTTACTTTAATTGACACGTGCATTGTGTATTTTGAGAAAATTATAAGTGCACATGTGTACGTGGTACATTTTCAACATGAAGACTTATTAATTATGGTCAGTTTCATTTCGATTTTCTAACGGTACTCGGCCTAGGTAAAAATCCTTTGCTGTCGATCAAAACATCAAATCCCTTCGGTTTCAGGAGCGGTCGTTAAGCGCGAAGTCTGGCGCCAGGTGCTCCGTGGCAGCGCTATTGTCCGAAGTGCCATGGACGTCTATCAAATCGCGCTCACAATTGATGGGGTGGAAGCGATCATAATCTTCGAGGATTCAATCCCAAGGTTTGAGGGTATGTCATTTCCTCAATTGCCTGAAATAAACGCATGTCACCAAGTTCGCAAAGTAGGAGAGTCGTACGTCTCACTCTTCATGAACACAAGTGATGCGGTCCCGCTTGGTCGTCCCAATCGCATCATCATGACAACTCTTGACATCAACGCAGGCCTACCAACCCATCCCTCTGTCAACCCAGGACCATCTTCAGAGCCTTCTAATGAAGTCAACGACAGCGATGAAGACATTCTTAGCGCCTCTGAGCTTCGCCTGTTGATAAGCGCGACCCGGCGGAACCTCTAACTTTTCTTGTTTACACATCAGTAAGCTAAATGAAAGATAAATATTGATTGGAATATAGTTGTTTTGATGGTCCCGTTCGTCACGTACCGTTCATCATGCAACTTGTTTGCTTGACATCAAAATTTAAACACCATCTAATTAATGGAAATTCTGCAAACTCACAGTATGTTAGTTTGATACTCAATACTTAATTGCCAAACAGTTTTCGGTGAAAAATAGCTTCTCACTTCAGAGAAATATTTAACCAAACAAAAGGTCGAATTCTCCGTTCGTCACGCAACTTTGCATCGTTCTGGTAGCGAGTATAGTAATAGCTGAGAAATGAAATTTCACATGACTGATCTGTTGAGTTTCACTAACTATCTTGGCTACCTAGAGAAATTCAAAATACAATGAAAGGTTTTGAAATACTCAAATTAAAATAAAAAGTCGAAAAAAGTGTCCCGTTCGTCACGATGGAATGACCCTGTATCAGGTCCATCCCATGCGGGTAAAACTGTTTTCACTCTGAATTTGCTAGATAAAAGAAAATAGTTGTTTAGGGAACCTATCAATCGAGTGATTTGGTGTTATGGTATTTATCAACCATCACTCTTTCAGGAATTGCAACGTCGTAACTTTATTCGAAATGAAGGAATTATTCCAGTGGATAAGATTCAGTCCAATGATGTCGTTGTATTGGATGATCTATTAAAAGAAAGCAAGAATTCTAAAGATGTTACAGATATGTTCACTCGCGCAGCACATCACAAAAGATGCTTTATAATCTATATCACGCAAAATTTGTTTCCTGATGGGAAAGAAGCTCGCACACGAAACCTGAATACACACTATTACGCTATTTTTAAGAATCCACGAGATAGAAGTCAATTTGAAATTTTAGAGCGACAAGTTGCGCCAAGAGGTTCAAAAGCCTTAATTGAAATTTTTCAAGCAGCAACTGAAAAACCACACGGTTACTTATTTATTGATTTTACACAGGAGTGTCCGGAAGAATTTAGATTTCGAAGTGATATTTTGAAAGAGCCTATGATTATCTACAAACTATGAGTTCTTATTCTCGCATGGTTGTCATTCCTCAGGATGAATATGTGCAATTGACTGGCATGCAACAAGTAAGACAATGTCTCGCAAATCAAATTTATAAGAATGAATTAAATTATCAGCAAAATGCGCATATCAAAGATCCACATCGTGCTGTATTATTACAATCGGAAACTGTCGAAGAATTAAAAAGTTTGAAGAATAAGATGCGTGACTCTGTTTCGACTGCTACACCTTTAGCATCTCGCGCACATGCAATTTCCTTTTTTAACAGCATTGAACTATATCTCACTGTGAATGATAGAGGTGAAATCATTTCAGATGAAAATGAAATTACTAACGCTTCACGTTATGAAGACTTGATTCAGTATGCAACACGCAGAAAGCGCCGTCAAGGCTATGTCCCACCTGGTTCGTCTTACTTTCTTAAACTATTGGAAAAGCACTATGTTCCAAAATTTGCTTTGAATAATGAAACATTGAAAGAACTTGATTCTATTTCAGCAGTTGATGCTACTTCATCTACTTTACCGGTTAAGAGTAAAATGAAAATGCCAAGGAATTGTTTTAAGAGATCACCTTCTAAATCCCCTCCCACACCCATCAAGCAAACAAGGAGAAGAGAACGACGTAGAAGAACTCCTCCAAAGAAATACATGTTCTCAGACTATTAATATGAAGCAGATGTGTTGCTTACCATGTAATGAGCCGCCGGAAGTAAATGTAACTGTAACTTGTACTTGCTGTGCCAGCTCTCACAATGAGACTCCTAAGTAAACGTAAATCCCATAAATCCTGTGGTTGCTGTAGGCCTATATTGATGGTGTATGTGTAGCATAGGACTAGTCAAACTCTGTCAATGAAATTCAGTCAAGCTATTTCGTCAGGAAGTCAATAACGTTTCTGACACATGCCTTACAAAAAATGTTCCGATAGTACTTTTTCCGCCGCATTTTGCATGCTCCCACCTCTGACACTCCATGCACTGGAGCCAGTCATCTCCGGTTGCATCATTGTACGTAGTATGAGATCAGACATTGAGGACATGCACTTTCATCCGTTTGAACGCTTGATGTTGATGGTGTTTCATTGACATTAACATTGAAACGGTAGCTAGTGAGTAAAGCAGGCTCTCTCATTCGCTTGAAGGCATCTTGAGCTGCTTTCCGACTTGACTGTATGGGAAGCTGCAACAGCTCTGTAAAGGAAATTTCTCCAGTCGATGTTTGAGGCTCCATACGTGTACTTCATTCCAGTACGAGGTATGAAGAACCATCATTATCGACAACAATTTCATCTGCTCGAATGTCGGTGATGTTCATAGGGCTCTCACTCATACACGATGGCTCTTCAACATGATTCACGACTGGGTCATCGGTTACAGGTGGATTTGTGTCGTATTCGATTTCCGAAACTACCTCTTCGATTGGATTTATCGGTACGATTGGAACATCGTTCTCCAGTACATTGGTATCATTCTGTGATCACATCAGCAGACGATCCCAACAATTCCTTTGAAATGATGAAGGCTTGCTTAGGAATCGCATCGAATGAGAATGGGCATAAACCACTCTTTCGAAATCCAGAGATGGCATTTTCAGGCTTACATGCTTTATTCCAAGCAGCAGTGAAGACTTCTGCAAAATTTGCCTTTGAAATCACCGACCCAGGATTGCCATCCATGTAAATACGACATCTTTCTCTCCAAGATCTTTTGAAGGGTCCGTAGACACCTACGTCCAAGGGTTGAAGATAATTTGAGGTGTGAGACGGAAGCCCCAAAGTGTCCACATTGTTCTTGTTTGCTTCTTCAATTAAGGCAACACTTTCATGGCTTGTGTGACCGTCCATGATTAGAGCCACTCTCTCATTATCAGAGCGATATGGAAGATGTTTGACGAAATGCTGAAACCATGCGAGGAACAACTCTTTGTCGATCCATCCAGATTTGGAAACTTCAATCAATGATCTTGGAGGTAGTGATTCGATCGTGGGTTTCCTATTCCCTTTGAAAATAATCATTGGTGTTATATAGTTTCCCTCTGTATTGCAGCAACCAACAATTGTCGTGTTTGAGCCTCGCTCAGCAGATGAAAGTATTTGAACATTCTTTGCTCCTCTCTGAGCTAAAACCTTGCCACCCTTAGTCACAATTTGAATGCCGGTTTCGTCGACATTGTAGATACGACTTGGAGAGTTAAGTAATCCTTTCTCAGACAAAGTAGCCTCAAGACATTCATAATGTTTTGATTCGATCTTCTTCCATTCCGAAGGCTCGGTTTCGCGACAAATTCTCTGGTTGCCTCAATGTCACACTTGGATTTCGTTTCCTGAAAGCTGACCACCATTTCCAGTCTGCTCGTTTTTCAGTCCGATTGAAGCGATGTGGAATACGATTTATTTCACAGTATTCAAAGACGAGTTTCCTAGCCGAATCAACCGTCATTGGGAAGCCTCTTTTCTGACGATCAAAAATAAGTTCACAAAGACATTTCTCTTGTTCACAAGTAAGTGTTACTGGACGGCCTATTGATGATCTTGAATTATCATTCTCTTCGCAAAGCCATGCTCTTCGCAACGTTGTTCGAGGCACGGAGTGTTCTTTGGCAATTCTTTGTATGCGGACCTTCCGTAGACCTGAAATGAAAGACCTTACCTAAGAGGTAATATAGAACATGTTCTTTGAGCACGTCTCTATCAAGAACACACTGTACGTTTAGAAAAGCAATTCCAATCAAGCCATGGCAATGAGCGGAGCGAATGATATGATTTATATATATATTAACAGTATAGCTACCTATTGTTCTACAATGTAGCTTAGTACTTTGATCGTTGCACAAAGCATCTTCAGAGCTGATGACACAGCAAGAAATTATTAATTTAAAATATACTTGTTAGGCTATACGTTGCTTCAGTAAGCTAAAAATGCTCAGACTTAGGTCTATTGAGAATAATTTCATGTGACATAGGATGTGATAATATGTGACAAAATTTTGATGTTATTGTTTAATATCTACGTCTAGATTGTTGTTTATTTAAGGAAACTAGATATAAACTGTGTAGCCTCAACCAATCAATAGTTGAGAATTTGTAATATGCCTACGGGATTTGTAATACGCCCTAATGTAATTTCCTTTGGAAGAAGCTCATTATTTCATGTAAATTAAGGCATTTAAACAAAATATATACGCACTGTACATTATACCCTAGTAGCACGAGGACAATGCATCATATTTATCCGGTAACATTACGGATGGTTGACCCATCGGCCACAGCCTCCATAAAAAAGCGTGATTGAATTAATGTGGTTGACACCCCCGGTCTAGATAATTTTATGACTTATTTATCGCTACTTCTTTGCTTGAGCACTGACTCTGTGCGAACTGTTCGTTGGCATCTTCTAGTGCCTCTTGCATGTTCTCTTGACTCCGTTCCTTTCTCTTCGGCTTCATGTCAGGACAGCTATCGAGGAATAGTGTAGAAAGAGAGAGAGAGAGAGCCAGTAGCCTCCTTATTATGGGATGTGAATAGACAAATCAGTCCGACGTCATCGTTGTTAATGACAACTACTATATCGACGGCAGGCATCATCAGCTCAATTCTCTTGTTCTATTGTTTCTTGTTGGCACAGCACATCGAGGAAAATCTCGCATCCCCATTTAACTGTCCATAATTAGGCAAGTGGGGTCGTCATTCATTGAAAAAGTGTCCAAATTAGGCAAGCGGAGTTAAAGATGACAAAAAATACACAAAGTCCTCTAGAAGAAAAGTACGCTGCCTAGAAACATGCGACAAATTGCAAAAGAAACTTCAGAAATTTCTCTGTCAATTCATATAAAATACTTATGGAAAAGACTTAAGTTTAACTTCGTAATTGTACTCTGAACTTAAGGAATTTTTCGCCAATCCTTAGCTCTCACACACAAAGGAACGACTTTTTCAATGAAAATTGGTTCATACAGGGGTGATATTAATCACTTAGAAAATTTCTTTTAGAGGTTTATATACTAGAATGGCATAGAATACAGGTTGCGTCTTCGAAAATTTCAATTCCGCTGATCTTCCCTTAGTAATATTCGTATTTTACTTAGAAGTGTCCGAATTAGGAAAGTTTACCCTAAATG
>CAJQUW010001098.1:0-197974 GCA_907163375.1 Prostheceraeus crozeri | reverse complement strand
ATGTGAAAAGTGATGTGAAAATTGGCGATAAAGTTCGTATCTCAAAAGTGAAAAGTGTTTTTGCTAAAGGGTACCTTCCGAATTGGACAGAGGAGGTATTTACAGTATCAAGGATTAATCAAAAAGACTCTCCGACCACCTACAAGTTGAAAGATTACGATAATGAAGAAATTGAGGGTAGCTTTTACCGCGATGAGATTGAGGTAGTCACTGAAAGTGAAACATATTTGGTAGAGAAAATCATTCGATGTAAAAAACGGCAAGGTGAAGAATGGTGTCTTGTTAAATGGACTGGTTATCCTTCAAGTATGAACTCTTGGATGCGTCGTGCCGACATCTTTCATCTAAGTGATCGACAGTGATTCATGCAAAGTTGTAACTAACAATGTTTAGGGTTTGAGCTATGAATCCAACTGCCTCATTTTATTCACGACCCTCCTATGTAAGTGGCGGAGGACAAATTTACATCGGTGCTCGCCGCCAACGTGGAGGTAGCATACTTGGTGCACTGAAATCTGTTGTAGCACCTCTCATATCCAATGTCGGTAGATCTTTAAAACGAAATGTTTTAAGTAATGCCGTTGGCTTTGCTGGTGATGTTGCTAGTGATCTTTCCAGAGGTAGAAGTTTTAAGAGCAGTTTGTTGAATCGTGGGAAGGAACGCGGTTTAAAAACATTGAAGCAGACCATTGCTGGTGTTACTCAAGGAAAGAAATCACCTAAACGAATGAATAAAGGAAGGAGGAAACATCGCGGAGCTGGTAAGGTGCGATCTTCAGTCAAAAGGCATTCACGCAAACGTCGCAGAGGCTCTAATCATTCATCAGGCGCTAAACGACGACGCTGCTATAACTTCTAATCATGGAGCGTAAAACTTCCGGTTTTTGTTTGTTCGATCAACAAGCCATACAGACAGATATTCTTAGTTCAAGTATTGTAGATTATCATCCTCGAACAGCTGAAAATGCTGGCCCCATTGAATTTGTTATTCCTGGTGGTAGTGATGACTACATAGATTTGAGTTATGCGATGCTTCATTTGAGGTTTAGAATTCAGCAAGCAGATGGAACTGCTATTGACGATGCACATAAAGTTGGACTGAACAATTTACCATTGACTACATTACTTCGTGATGTTTCTCTAACGATTGGAGAGCAGCAGGTGGAAGGTGGTCAAAGCGATTATCCCTATAAATCATATTTCAATCATGTATCACAGTTTCATCCAGCAGCACAAAAAAGTCATATGGAAGCCATGGGATGGTACAGAGATGAAGCAGGAAAATTTGATGTTGAAACAAACAGTGGCTTTGTAAAGCGATCTGCTATGATTAAAGATAGTAGAGTATGTCAGCTATATGGTCCGCTGAATTTAGACTTCTTTAGACAGTCAAAGTTTTTACTGTGTAATACCAGCATGCGACTCAAGCTGACATTGAATAAGCCTGAATTTGCGCTGAATGCATTTGCTAAAGTTGACAATTTTAGAATTCATGTGGAAGATATTGCACTTTACATTCGTCGAGTAGTACCGAATCCAAGTGTCATTAGAGGGCATGCTGAAGGTCTTAACCGCCAAAATGCCATTTACCCCGTTCAGCATACAAAGCTTCTCACCTTTACAATTCCGAAAGATCAAAAGAGTTTCATGAAAGATGGCCTCTTTCCATCGGAAGCGCCGAAGCTCCTCATGGTGGCAATGGTTGAAAATGATGCATTTAATGGTAATATAAAGAAGAATCCTTTCAATTTTAAACACAATCAGTTAAGTGAAATTGCTTTACGTGTTAATGGTGTGAGTCATCCTGGTCCACCCTACAAACCAGATTTTGCTTCGGATCAATTTATGCGCAGTTATGTTGATTTTATGGATGTTTTTGGCTTTTACAATACGGATGATACCAACGGACTGACTATGAAAGAGTTTAAGAGTGGATATACTATTTATGCATTTGATTTGACTGCTGACAGCGATATTAGTGCACCCTATCGTCAAGCGAACGTGCCTCATAATATTCGTTTGGATTTGACGTTCAAAAGAACACTACCTGAGACGATCAATGTATTAATTTATGCAGTCTTCGATTCAAATATTGAAATTACAAAGTATCGTGACGTGATTCTTCAGTATAATCGTTAATGAGTTGGTTGACTGCTGACGATATTAAGACTAAAGTGCAGCGTAATGCAGACGAAGCGACGTTGAAAGCTTTCGATAATGTCTATTCACTCGATACCTTACCACCTGCAGTAAATCACTATCCCATCTTTATTGTGCTAAACACTCATTCACAGAATTTAGGCGGTGAGCATTGGAAAGCGATCTTTATTGGAGAAGACCGACGTGGTGAACTATTTGACTCTCTTGCTCAACCTCCAAATATACCAACACAGCAGTGGTTGAGAAAACATACGCGTCAATATCAGCGAAATGAACGCATACTACAACATCCACTTTCATCAACGTGTGGTGCTTTTGTACTGTACTTCATCTTAAAACGTTTACATGTATCTCGATTTGCATCTGTTATTCAAAACTTTTCATGTAATCCATCCTCTAATGAAAAAATGATTTGTAAGTTCTATCATGATTTGAAATAAAAACATCATGTTGGAAAAATTGTTTTTTATTTTACAATCCGCTGGGTACGTACATACTCAATGAGATAGTCTAGGATCATATTTGCTTGTTCATGAGATTTTAGTCCAGTAATGATCACTTTACTATTATGAAAGATTGCCACATGCACAGGCAACCAACAACTAATGAGAGCTGCAGGAAAAAGTTCGGGTTCATAACACAAACTGTAACTGCTGGTACGAATCTTCAAAAATGATAGACTGTCACTCAATTGAGTAGAGATCACCATATTGTCCACAGTCAGATTCGACATCACACACCTCTCCCTCTTCCATATCCGACGTAGTAGTCTTTGTAGCTCTAAGCGCATTGACTGCGCCGATGAATGAGAAAGGGCGCCGAGAATCTGTACAGTCCCATTTGGGAAGAGTTGAAGATTCCGTGAATTGTTCATCTTCACCACTAACATTTGAGGACGGCCCGGGTAATACTTGCTGTTTGGAAGCTGTTGGCGTAATGTTGTGAGATCGATTTTGGTGTAGAGTCTGAAGCGACGGAGAATGTTGACGATGGTGTAGCGATGGCGCTTCATGATGAAAGAATGAGTAAATTGAGCGATGTACCTTCCTTTTATACTTTTCCCAACTACCTTGATGAAATGTGAAGTTAGTATGAAGTTGGGAATGATAGAGTTGAATTCGCCGATTGTTGACGCGCAGCCAGATGCGATTTCCAATACGTGAATGTCTTTTCATATAGAAGTACTTCAAGTCCTTCATGATATGATGTAGAGATTGAAAATGATGATAAGATAAAACAAACTCTCTTCTCACATTTCCAGTTGAATCTTTGAAATAGACGTTCCGATCATGATCCGTTTCAATACGTTGTAGGGAATCTAATTTCCAACTCATGGTGCGTGGTAATCATATCTGATTAAGATTTGCATAGTAGGGCGATGAACTCACGACGAATAAATGTCATGATGGAGCGATGTATGTATCTTCTATACTTCTCCCAATTGTATTTGCGAAATGAGAAACAGTTTGCGGAATGAGAATGGTAGATTTGAATTTCATTTCTGTAATGTTGAAGCCAAACTTGATCACCCAAGGAGATGAATCTTAATGTTTCAAAATATTCCAAATCCCTCATGATATCATTGAGGTTGACAAATTGTCGCCATGTTAATGTAATTCCTCTTGATGTATGACCATGAGAATTTTTGAAATGTACGTTTCCATCACGATCAACTCTGATATATTGTAGAGAGTCCAAAATCCAAGTCTTCATGATGTTATGCAAAGTTGCAGATTAGCAATATAAAAATGTCGTTTTATCATATTTTGCTTAGCAATGCGGCTACAAAGAGATTTACTAGCAATCGAGCCGCACTCTTTTCTACTCCCATTGATCATGCACAACAGCTAAATGGGAATTGGGAAGTGGGTGTCACTCAACTTGTTTATAGCAACTGTGTCTATACTTTTGATCATGAGGTGATGACTATTAATATGAGGCGTACAGCTGCTTATCAATGTGAAAAGGGGTGCCGAGTATACATTCCACAGTGGCCAAAGAAAGATCTCTTATCATGTAAAAAGTTTATATATGATTTCTTGAATAAAGCGTGTAAACATATTGTCCAATTTACTCCGCACAATGATGATTATAATTATGTACATCATGTAGTTGAGAAAGATTGGATTGTTGGTTTAAGTCCAAGTTTAAGAAATGATTTAGGCTACCTCGCTAGCGCCTTAACAAGCTATGATAATTTTAACGTTAATTACCACATAAGTGGTCATAAACAGTTAATATATCGAGAGGAAGCTTATTATGTAGATCTTATTCCAAGAAATGAGAAGACGTTGGTGAAGAAGATTGTGATTAAGCCAAGAAAGACAAACATGACTCCTGAAACATTATTGAAGAAATTTAATTATCTCCTTCGAGTTGATGACAAACAAGTGGCAACATTGACTTATATTAAATCATCTAATCATATTGCAATAAGCAAATTAAATGATGATGATCTAGTATTAGTTTGTTCAAAAGATTTTCATCAGTTCTTACGACATCGTTCTGCAGCTGTTCATGGAAAATCTGATATGCAACATTTACCATGTGAAAGGTCAAATCAATTTGATACAGAATGGGCCGTATCTTTATACAGAAAGTGTGTAGAGCCTTTTGGTGGTTTCTTACATGAAACAAGAGTGTTGATGCCTCGCATTATTACTTCGGTTAAATTGGTTGTAGATTATTTAAATGAAGTGATTAATGAGCAACATATTTCATTTTCTGAAAAAGAAGGTACTTTGTCTCTCACTATAAATGGAAAAGGTATTGAACTAATTATGGATAAAACTCTAATGGACATTTTGGGTTTTGATCAAAATATCTTTAAAAGTGGTACTGTAACCAAAGCTAGCGCAGACATGTCGCTATCGCGTCGTATTAACTATTTTCAGATATATTCCAATATTGGTGAAGATGTACGTGTGGGAGATGTTGAAGCTCCATTGCTAGCAATGATACCATACCAGCCAAAAAGCTGCAGTATTTTATCTGAGCATACTTTCAAGAAAGTGCATTATACAAAGCTGAAATCAAACTACATCCCACAAATTGATATTGCCATTTATGATGATGCTGGTGCGTTGATTCCTTTTCATAAAGATGCTGTGACAAGTATTACACTCCATTTCCGAATGAAGAGTTAATGCAAAAGTATGCTAATATATTTTTCCAATGTGAATAATATGGAAAGTGAAAATAAGGACTCGTTTCTAATCTACTTGCCCAGTAATGCTTTTATGAATAAATTTCCCAAAAATAAACCATCAGACTATCGAGTAGAATTAAATCGGCCACTGCATTTAGAAGGTGAATGGGAAGTTGGCGTTTCTAGTATTTGCTATGATAGCAATATTCAGAATGTGAATGATTTGGAAGAAATGATATTGACTCCTCGCACCCATGATGGAATAACGATGAATAATGCATTTCAGTTCCCATACAATTTAACATCAGATGGAAAGTGGAACTATGAATGGATTCAGATAAAATCAGATTCTTATGAGCCATTTGGGAATGAGAAAATTATTAAGGCATTCAACAGTGGTAATACTTCCATCATGAAGAATAAAAATCAGAAAGCTTATGAGTTTACTATCTATCATTGGAGTGGGAGACAGTTCCTCCGCTTTCATTCTTTTACTAAAGGTCTTACGCTGAGGTTGGATAGTGAATTCTATCCACATCTTGGTTTTGGTCATGGACTACATCTAACGTCAATTGCTACTGCAAATGTTAAAAAAGTTTATTCAACTCGAATCAACAAATTTCATTATAGATTTAAAATATTTGATGAAGATGTTGTAGAATGCGAAGAACGCATCATTTTGAAAAAGCGTGATGTTCAACCTTTATCACTTATTGAGTTAGTAAAACGATGGAATGAGACTGTGGGTAAGAAGTATGGAGAGAAAATTATGGCGGACAAAAATAAGTTGGTTATTCAGAAATATAATGACAAACTTACAGTTTATTTCTCTCCAACCTTGCGTCATTTTGTAAGACATTATACGCCTATTATTGGAAGCGGTGTGGTGTATGGTTCTCATGAATATCACACTAAAGCTGATTCAGTTAATGATGAATGGTGGGTGGACATCTATGGCGATCGCATCAAGAAAATTTACCAGTCTTATGAAGAATCTAAAGTTGCTATCAATATAATGCCGCGTCTATATCATACAGTTGAAAGCTTCATTCATGTAGTAAATCCTTATATACAACAGAAGTTGAAGCATGTGATGAAAAGTAAATATGATGCAAAGACACACCACATTTCGTTTTCAATTGAAAATCAACGCGTTGTTCTGAAACTGGGTGATGACATTCAATGTCAATTGAGTAAAAATTTGAAAAAACTCTTTGGTTTTTCAATGCTACAAACTGTGTTTGCTGCTGCGCATACGATTGGTATAGAAACACCAATGACACTTGATAAACATGAACAGCACCTTTACATTCAAAGTGATTTGATTCTACCTATTTCTGTTGGCGAGAAAAAAGAATACATTTTACGTGATTTCATTCATGATAAAGACGCTTCATATGGAATAGTCGAGAAGATGTTTGAATCTATTTTCTATCATCCCGTCGTCAAACAAACTATACCCTCTATTGCTATCAAAATTACCAATGGTTTACAAGAGTGCATCCATGTGAAAGATACTAAATCCCTCATAACGTTAGTGTTTCGGAAAACAAAGTGAAGTCTTTATACAACATTTATTGAAATATGTACATGAATGTGAAGCAATAGACTTTATACAACATCCACTGAAAATATATACATGAGCGCACTTCAATAAACATTGTTATATACAAAAAGTCTTTTTACTTCGTGAACGGGTGGAAATATACAGGGATAGGAAAAATGTCTTTCAGTGGAAAAGTCATCACATGGGGAATGTACAGATGTGGACACATATTCACAAGGAAAAAACAATCTCATGCGATACATAAAACAACAATGTTTATCTACAGAAATCAACATCAAAATACTAAGTTAAGGATGATTATGCTAAGACGTCTCCTGAATGTGGTAGTGTGAGTTTAATTCTTTTGGGTGGTGGTATGTTTGTGTCAGGATGTCCATGTGGAAGAGATATGTTGTGTTCTAGCCAGCACCTCTTATCCTCCCATGCTGAAAGCGCCCGTTTCCTAAAAGTATGAGTTTTGATCTCATGCGACTTAGATTTTAAGATTGTCATATTGACAAACGTTATATTTTTATTTCTATAGGCTTTCCTGAAATTCTTATGTTTCATATTTTGCACAATGGATTTGATATGCCTTTAGCGCGCTTAATGCTATCGTCGCTATCCTTTAATTTCATACTGTACATTTTTGGACGGAGGAGAATCATTTCAGCTATCTCCTTCCCTGCTGTCTCATCCTTAAAGCAGCCAAGTTTTGCCTTATTTTTGATGGAGTAGAGTGGATGATCAGCAGGATAATTTGATGTATCAAAATATCTTTCTAAAGATTTTCCTACTTCATTGAAATTTAAATCTTTTTGAGTGGTAATACCTAAGAAGAAACTATCTGTATCACCACCCAACAAACGAACCTCTTTTACGAGAGGACATGGTTTTAGTATTTTATAAAAGAGTTGGTACATTTCAAGCTTAGAGTAATCTAGTACAGCTTGACCAATATAGATGGGTTTGCACAACTCAACTTCAGATTTTATCATTTTAACACCTATAAGGTCCTCATCGATAATGTCTCTATCGATGAATAGAGGTGATGAGACCAATTTGTGATACTTTTGATCATCATTAACTAGTTTGTAGTTTACGCGCTTTCTAACATCCTCCATCGTCTTACCAAATAGACTGTTGTTCTTATATTTATAAAAATCTTTTTCAAAATTATTTTGGGCTAGTGCACGTTTCTGGCTGTTGCTATCAATATATGGTTTGAGGAAGGCTTTCTGTCTAAATTTAATAATGCGGTGAACTCTTTTTAAAATCATACCCATTTCTAAATAAAATTTTAAGATGCTAAAGTGGACTAGATAGTTTTCTTTATCATACTGGGTGAGTAAAAGTTTGCGGCAAGGCTTATAGTCGGGTTGACCGCATGATTCTAAATCTTTATGAAATTGTTTCATAAAGTCGGAAAACATATCTTTGGTCACTTCACCTGATTCGGGTGCGAGTGGAAAATCCACGGTTTTATGTTTAATATTATTTGGATAGATTAGATCTATCTCAAAATAATATCCCCAATCACCTTCATCTGGAATTGCTAGGTTGATAGGTAGGTTGCTAGGTAGGGAAGGGTTGGAGAAATGTTGAATTTCACTATCATCTAACCAGCTAAACTCAGAGTGAGGTAGCGGTTTGGATAATGAACTACCATACAAATTATTTTGGTCATAATACTTCAGATGAGTCTGGTCATTGCCTACTATTTTTGATTTTAACCTATGTTTATTTACAAATGTGAGACCACCGCGAATTCCTCGCTCAAATAAATTATACATCTCTGGATCTTGTAAGAGATGAATGGTCTCACCAGTCATATTAAAAGCAGACTTAAATGACATGGCTGGCAGACTGACAAAGTGGACGGGATCTAACTTATCTTCTTCTAATGCCACTCGTCGAAACTCCTGAAATACATCAGCCAGCAAAAATACATCTAACTTAAGGTAGGCAATCATATATTCACCAAATGTATGGCAGTCAAATTTTATCCATGCATCTTGTGCATGATCATAATCTTCGGTCTTACATTCTGTACCGGTCAAATCATTTTTAAATTTATCTATGGGCGGAAGAGAAGTCTCGCCGAGTTTACTAATTGCATCAAAATATGCATATGGAAAGACTCCTTTCCGTGTGATGACTTCATCGGTTAGATTTGGATATTGTTTCTTAAGATTTTGTGTTAGTGGAAGAGACTTTAGATTTTGCACGAGAGAGGCCAGTGATGCAGTCATAAATTGGTAGGAATCTAAAAATTTTATATCAAAATAGACCGTCTTATTTTCTTTAGTTTTATCGACAGGCACTTTTGCTGTCATGGCCATAAACTTCTCTCTCGTTTGCGCTATTACATCAAGCTTCCACTCTTTCATTTGACCTAAACCTCCTTTTATTATCATATGGCTGTCGTAGCCCTTGAAATTATGGAAAATGACGGGTAATGTACGCCGCTTCATCCTCAGCGAAAAATTACATTTTGAACAGAGTGCGTTTCTAAATTTACCAGTGATGTGATCATGGTCGCGCACTTTCTTAATCTTATCATCGTCAAATGTTTTCCTACATTTGGGGCAAACGTTGCAACTATCAAATTTTGCTTGATCATCTGCTGTCATATGCAATGATCTGCGATACAGTTCACCATCATACTTTTGTTGAAATTTTACAGCCTGTTCGAGGAATTGTAGGAATTGGTAAATACAATCCTCACCTTGCCAGACGCGCATTTTATTTTGCCTACTCCTAAAGTGATCATGCCATACTTCATAGCAGGAAATGGCTGCTGGTCGATGGATGTTATCATCGATATAGCATTCGATGTCAGCATAGATGACACGAAGAGGACTTAGTTCATCACCATTCTCTCTATATGAAAACTCCTTATCTTTGGGCATGCGTTCCATTTGCAGTTTACCTCGCTTACACCACTCATAATGAGTTTCAAATTTAGTTTTCCTCCTAAAGTGGCGAATACATCTGTCGCAGTAATATAACTCTCTACTCGAGTTTTCTAAGTGGTGGTATAAGCGAGAGATTTTGGGAATACCGCAGTAGTGCCATTCCTCACTATCATCCTGTTTTACTAATAACAGGTTTACTGTACGTTCATAACAACTCGAACGCGAGTTGTAGCGCACACCCTTCAATCCTTTTTCCCAAACATGGAGAACTATTTTAATGTTGTTCAATTTTTCAAATTTTTCTATATCTTTAATTTTCATATCGTCACTATTACAGTCATCGAAGTTTAATTCATTCTCCCACTGCCTATAGCTATATGTGCGATTTCGATTCGCATTGATGTCATTATAGTGGAGAATGGAGAGGACAGCATATTTAAAACATTGCGATTCGCAATCGACATTGATGACTGCTGTTTTGTTTTTTAAATTTTTTGGAAGTTTAAAGGAGCCTCGACCACTATGATTTCCTAATAGACTGATTTTAAATAAGGCGGACTCAATGCCGTCAAAAATGAGACCGCTATCGCGCTCGTTAAATTTATCAATATTTAATTTTAATCCTTGGATTAGAAAATTTATCCAAGACTCATAATCTACAACCTCGGTTGCAGGAGAGGAGGGTATGTGAAACTCTAACCTCTCTATTATTTGTCCAGTATGGTGGTCGATTTTTACATATTTTATTTTAAGATAGATGAGCGCCTTCATCCTAAAATTGTCTAAATTGTTGAAGAGCGCTTCTATCAATGATGAATTTTGATGAAACCATTCCTCAAAGTTAGCAATGGTTTCTGAGGAGTCCATCTGGTAGTTCCTCACTAAATTATTTATGGACACCTCAGTGAGTCGGATAGAGGAGGTACCGTTGGTGTAGGTATCGTTCGTGTGTGTATGTTGAAGTCTGTGCGAAGATAGTTCAAAACGTGTCTCGAAAGACTGAATGCACAAGTCGCAAGAAAAGGAGACATCGTTAACAGAATCATCCCTACCTTCGGAGATTGATGCCGGCTTAGGTCGACAAACACCTCGCTTGATGTGTCGGGTGAGATTCCATTTCCTCGTGAAGATGTGCCCACAGTCAGCACATTCCCACTCGTTGCCATATCGCGACAGTTCTGAGCTGGAACTCGCATCACCTGAAAGAGAAATCATTCTATCATCTCTGTTCAAGCCTCAGTGTAGTGTTACAACCTACCTTGACTCAATAACTCTAAACTTTCCTCGAGAAGAGAGGGCGTTGGTGATGAAGTTGATGCCTGAAATTGAGGAAGATGCTATTAGTCACACGTTTGAGGGAGATGAGAGAGGAAATCTTTAACTTACCATTTTAATGAAATATGATCAGACAGAATAATAGTCAAAGAGAGAGATCGTGCGTTCGTCACTTGTATGATTCACAGATTAAATGAAATGATATGAATGTCACTTTGCTTATATACTTTCATTCTCTTCATTCATTGGATGTTCATTCTGATTGGCTGCTTGTGTATACTTTAGAATTAGAAAAATGTTAAAGTTATCATTATTCAAAGTCAGCATTTCAAAGACAACATGACAAGTCCTCCAACAACACCAAATACCGCATTGGAGTTCTCCTCTCCATGCACATCAGCAAAGGTGCTCGTTACACCAAATGCACCAAGAAAGGCGAAGGTGGAGAAGGTGTACCGACTGGACAATATACGAAAGTTATCATTACCAGCGGACGAGGAAGAGGAGAGTGTATGTGAGAAGGAGTGTCCCGACTTAACAGGCGTGAGGTGGAAGTATCTCCAGTACGATACTGACGATGTGATGGAGATCACCAGCACGAAATTCCTCCACCAATTATGGGAGTGGTACACCCCTAACTCCCAGCCACGAACTATGGCAGAGTGGGAGTATATTGATAAAGTGAGGCTTGCAGTGGAAGAACGATTAAAGCAACTGAACTGTTTTTGTTATCTATGTGAAGCCAGACTCTGGGACGATATTGACGATGAAGACCTTTTGAAATACATGCCATAATAAATGTTTATTTCGTATTATCTTTGCTTTCATACTGACTTACTTGAATGGGGCTTCAGTGGATGATTTAACCATGTATACTTTTTCATTTGGAAATAGTAGCACGCTTAGTCTAACTTGTAAATCTTATAACATTTCATATGGGCGATGATGGTAGATGAAATAGTGTTAGATAAAATTAAGATAGCTTACACTTCTGATACAGGGATAGCAATCGACTGCGATCCATGTGTAAAGAGCTTGTTAGACTACGGAAGAGAGAAGTGTGTTATGTTGCGTGTGGCGCGTGAGTGTCCTCCCATTTCATTCCATTCATCAATTCGTCTCATTGATAGAGACAGGTAGAACTCATGGTTCTCATAACGTATGCAATGGAAAGTTTTAGGCAACCTTCGACAGTTGGCTAAATGTCGCCCTGGCGCGAATGCATACTACGTTGAGACAGAGGCAATCACTTGCAAACATGACGCAGAGAGGTTTAACAAGATTGACCATTGCCGAATGTCCCTTGCGGTATACATAGCTACGGGTTTCACCGCCGCCCTTTACAGGAACACCCGTCGAAAGGAAGTATTACACCGAACTTCATTTGCGACGTTCAAGTTGACTGATAGCAGATTCAACTTAATGATAGTATTCGCCAGTCCGAAGACTGCCCAGGGCAAACCGCGAGGAGGTTCTATCATGTCTTGCCCCATGGTGGCCCTTAAGAGAGCCGATGGTTCGTTCTCGGGGTGTGTGGTAGGGACTCAGGCTTGTTGTTTCGACTGCGGCTCCGGCAACGGGGCGGGTGGTCGCTTCTCTTGGATGTCTGTAAAGAAAGAAGTAGTGAGTTATCATCTTACATATCAATTTAGTCATTTTTACTTACAGATCTTCTCGGACGCTTCCTCATAAAGGAAATTCGAGATCGGATCACGATGATCGAAGGTGAAGTGTAGACACTCCACCCCTTTCTTCACCCGAGAGTAGCATTTCTCCCCTCTTCCACGCTCGTACAAGAGAGGAGTTTCTGCTACTCTCCCCTTTCTAATAGGGATGTGCAGACGACTGGAACGCACCCTTCGATCGCGATCCACCAGCTGCGCCGAACGGTGCAGCTCGTGGTTCGTCTCGACAACCTTAGCCATCTGCACACGGAGTCTCTCCACTTCCTCCTTCAACCTTCGTATCTCCTTCTCCCTACTTTCCCTCTCTGCTAGCAAAGCCTCTTCTCTGGCTTTCCCCTCGAGAGTCTTGAGCCTCTCCTGCTCCAACTCGCCATCCCGCTCGCTTAATCTCTCCTTCACCTTCTTCATCTCTCCGGCCACGTTCTTTAGGTCCTCATACTTTGCCTTGTATGAGAAGGCCTCCTCCTTCAACTTCTCCGCCTCTTTCTTTAATCTATCCCGTTCGGCGATCACCGGCGGGCGCTTGACAAAATTGCGACATTGTGTTGCAATTCCACTCACAGTTACGGCTGTAGGGGTCTCGCGATCGAGGTCGACGTCCTTGATAAGTTGCGACTGTAGCTCTCCCTCCTCCTCCTCACTATCGCTGCTGGTCAGCGAACTCTCGCTACTAAGCGAGGATACAGCGGCAATCGCTTCAATGGCGGATTGTAGCTCAGTGGCCTCAGTGGTGAAGAGTGAACTCCGTTCTTGCTCGTTGGCAGATTGTAGCTCTAAAGAACGGAGCTCAGTGGCGAAGAGTGAACTCCGTTCTTCTTCGCCTACTTCGCCTGTTTGACACTCGCTGTGTTGTGAGTGCCAATCCTCCAGCCGCTCACTTAAGCGACTGACTTTGTGGACTCCGCAATAGTAGCGAGCGACCCCTATCTGTTTCTTGTTAGTACAAGCGTGCTTTTTGAAGGCGTCAGCTCGGAATACCTTCCGGCATTGACACAGTTTGAAACTGGTCTTCATATTATTGTATTTCGGCATTTCTGAAGCGAAAAACGGAAAACAATGATTTTTACACTTAGTGAGGAATGATAGATTTGAGTGTAGTGAGTGGCACTCGATCCCGTCGACAGCCCGAAGGCCTTGTACTGATCACTAGGGAAGTGAGAGATCTTCCCCGATACCCGCTATTTACAGCTGAAGACATCATTGTCACTGCCCCGAAGTGGTAACAGCAACGCCGAGTCAAAGGTAGTGAACAGTAGCTGGGATCTAACCCCTCAAAGCTGCCTTAGACTTAGTTAAATTTGAAACATGATATCAGATTTGAACTTAGCATACTTGAAAACCTTGAGGAAACATCCCAAGTTATTGCTTTGATCAGCTTGATAGCAAGCCGTAGAGTGCTTGATTCACCAGCGTTTTGCAATGGAGATGTTTAGAGGCCACCCATGACAAGATAGCTAAGACTCAACCGATTGGCGTTCAAAGTGCTACGTTGAGAGCTGTGTCAAATGCCCAACATGAGTTGCCCCAGCGGTTACGGTCTCAAATATGACACATTCCCTTGCCACACTTATCACTACGGCATCGTCCGCCGTCCCGAAGGAACACCCTGTCAGTGGAATATTACAGCAAAACTCTCCGTGTCTTGCTCGCTTTCAGTGAAAAGCCGCTTATAGCATGAGAAGGCTGGCTCAGACATCATTAAAAATGCTTTCATTGACTTCAGCAGGGTCGAAAACCCCAGAAAACCTCCAAAAATAGTGAATTTAAATTTTTCAACTTTTTAGCACTACTTATGAAATTTTATAAGTAGTTTATCACTTAGGGCAGGTCAATGGCGACCGAACCTTTTTTGAATCAAGTCAAACGGACTTGTAGAAGCAAAGTTACAAGCCTTTAAAGTTTTGGAGTCTTTTATGGCCTGGAGACGAAGGCCATCTCCTGGCGAACCTCTAAGTCTGACGGCTTAGCTGATATCAGCAATGAAATTTTCTAAGTCGGTTTCTTACAGAAACTCGGAATTTGGAATGTCCGAAGCTATCATCGGAGCTCAGAGAGACGACCTACCTCTGACAATCGTTCTCCTCTAAATGACAAGTCTCCGTCGGTTCCCAGCTTATATAGTGTGTGGCGATCAGCTGATGACGTAATACCCATCATCCAAACACTAAAAATCCCGTCTTTCTCCGGTTCTAGTGCTCCGATTGAGCTAGAAATACACCATTTCCATGTAGAATTTGACGCTGAATCCGAATCTGGCCTCCGTTTTCCCATCCGATGCTTCGTTTTGGCTCTACAGTAGGCAGCCATCGCAAAAATTCTAACTCTGTCGTTTTTCCGAAAAATGTTGAAAATTTTTCTCTCCGATTGACTTGAAACTCTCCGATTGACATGAAACTCACCATACAGATAAAGAATTTGACGCTGATTCCAAATCTGAAATCCGTTTACCCATCCGAGCCTTCGTTTTGAAGCTACAGCCCAAAACGTCCCAAATTCTAACTCTGTCGTTTTTCGCCAATGTCCCAAAATCTTAAATGGCGTCTCACATCTAAACGAAGACAGATAGGAACAAGCCGATTCTTTCACTGAATTTGTCTCACTCTTAGCTTTCAAACGAGCTATCGCACGACAAAATCCATCCACTGGAAGCCAAAATCGAAGCAAGCTGTCCAGAGGGGGGGGGACGTCAGTGAAATTTCAGAATTTGATGAAAAATGTTTTGGTGACGGTCCCAGGTCGAAATTCCACACTTTGGAAAATTTTCAAAATTTTACCCATACAAAGTCACTCTGACACTTAGGATTTTTTCAGGTAAGCGAGCTCCGACCTAAAATCTTGTAACCGCTCTAACTTTTGAACGAAGACAGATAGGAACAAGCCGATTCTTTCACTGAACTTGTCTCACTCTTAGCTTTCAAACGAGCTATCGCACGACAAAATCCATCCACTAGAAGCCAAAATCGAAGCAAGCTGTCCAGAGGGGGGGGGAGGTCAGTGAAATTTCAGAATTTGATGAAAAATGTTTTGGTGACGGTCCCAGGTCGAAATTCCACACTTTGGAAAATTTTCAAAATTTTACCCATACAAAGTCACTCTGACACTTAGGATTTTTTCAGGTAAGCGAGCTCCGACCTAAAATCTTGTAACCGCTCTAACTTTTGAACGAAGACAGATAGGAACAAGCCGATTCTTTCACTGAATTTGTCTCACTCTTAGCTTTCAAACGAGCTATCGCACGACAAAATCCGTCCACTAGAAGCCAAAATCGAAGCAAGCTGTCCAGAGGGGGGGGGAGGTCAGTGAAATTTCAGAATTTGATGAAAAATGTTTTGGTGACGGTCCCAGGTCGAAATTCCACACTTTGGAAAATTTTCAAAATTTTACCCATACAAAGTCACTCTGACACTTAGGATTTTTTCAGGTAAGCGAGCTCCGACCTAAAATCTTGTAACCGCTCTAACTTTTGAACGAAGACAGATAGGAACAAGCCGATTCTTTCACTGAATTTGTCTCACTCTTAGCTTTCAAACGAGCTATCGCACGACAAAATCCGTCCACTAGAAGCCAAAATCGAAGCAAGCTGTCCAGAGGAGGGAGGGGGGGGGAGGTCAGTGAAAATTTTTTCTCTCCGATTTCGCTGGAAACATCCTTCCTAACCCAAAATTTCACGTAGATTCCGAATCTGGCCTCCGTTTTCTCATCCGATGCTTCGTTTGGACGCTACACACCAAAACGTCCCAAATTCTAACTCTGTCGTTTTTCGAAAAATGTTGAAAATTTTTTCTCACCGATTGCCTTGAAACTCACCCTACCGATGCAGAATTTCACGCTGAACACGAATCCGACCTCCGTTTTCTCATCCGACCACTCCTTCCACTCGAAACAACCCATTTTACAACCCAACATTCAGCACGAAAAACATCACACACTATAGCCTCAAGACTAATCCTGGCGGTCGCCCAAGTCCACCACGACACTCAGACCCAAAGCACCACGGCGGCCGACCACGACACTCTGCCGTTCCAGGGGAGGGGGAGGGGGAGGGGAGGGGGAGGGGGGGAGTCAGCGATGGCGGCCATCTTGCGCTATCTGGTGTTTGTCACTTCCTTACTACTCCTCTATTCCAACATGGTTGCCCGCTACTGCTTGATTGTCCCAATCCTGGAAAGCTACCATCCGTCCAATGGTAAAGAACCTTAATTTTTACCTACTTGTTCGTTACCCGGACTCTTGCAGTTACAAGTCCAACATGAAAGAACGTCCTTGCTTTCTCTATTCGATACAATGTGCTGAGGGGTCTGAAAAAAATAAGGATAGGGTTGTTATTGAGCTCCGATGATATCATGCGAGCACTTGCGAAGGTGTTCGACTAGCAGCTGACAACACTGACCCAACTACCCGTCATCGCTGTATTATGTTCCCATTGTTCACTCTGCATCAGGTAAGTTGCCGTTATGAGCGAGTGACGTGCACTGCACGTCATAGGCAGTTGGAGCAGTGTATAGCAGATTTGGCTTTGGGGCTCAAGAGGCTAATAGTCGCCCTATATGATCAGTAGGCCTGTTTTTGATGGCAATGCTGAATGATAAAGCTTGGCTATTTCAGTTTTTTTCAATATTGACCATCACTTTTTTAAAAATAGAAATAACATTTTTCTGAAAAATGGAAATTTTTCACATACGGCCTTTTGCCGATTCATCGATGACATGGAACTTGCCGAAAAATGCTGAGAAGCCCTTAAGAGGACAAAATGCATCGTATGCGGTTGCTAAGGAATTTCGGACATCATTTTTTCTACTCTATGAACATCTAATTCCAGGTCCATTTGAACTGGCAATCGGTGATCTTTGATAGTAGCCTACCTGGTTACTACAGGTCATTTTTCTATTACACGCATCAATTTGTTTCAGCTTGTTCGTATACAGTGTCTTCATGTCTCACCATTATTTGTAAACAGTTTTCGAATATGATATAGGTGACATTCAGCTGTAGCCTACTGTTTGCTTGTGTATGATGCTTAAACCCTTTAAAAAATTTATAGCACGTAGTTCCGTCCGTCGCTTCATTGATGTCACACCTGTGATGTTGACCTAACCAATTATTCTCTATAGTTAATATGACATTTTCAGTTGTCATTTCAACTCTCGTGCGATAGCCATTAATTTTGCTTTCCATGAACGCGCAGGCATTATCACATTATCACAAAATGTTATTCATGACATCGACAATGGAATGACACAGCTGTCGTCGTCAGCTTATTATGACATATGTATTTGTCTAAATTCTTTTATCCGATCATGATCTTCAGCAGAATATAGACAAAAGGAAAATACTGAAGGCGATCATTTTTCCACATCTGTCAACAACATACAAGGCTGCATAAAAACGGCGTTGGTTCGTTGGGCCTACACATACGCCTTTGTTAGAGACATAATAAGTTGAAATGATTTTTGATCTCTTGTCTGAAGGAATGCTTCCCAAAAGCTGTGACCAAGCACACGGGAACAGGGGACGGGGGGCTAGGGAGGCCTCAGTCCCCATAAAACAATTTCGCTTACCCGCAACAACTCCGAAACCTTCAGCTAGACTACAGTCCAATAATTCATCGATGGGCTATGTCTAACAATGCAAGACAAATATTTCCTAAACATTTCTGAATGATTTCTTTTTAATTACCATCCATGCCTGTTTCTCCTGTCACGTGACTAATGATTGCGCATGAATGAAGTAAGGCTGCTACAGCGAGTTCAGATGTGCAGAGCCTGACCGACTGAAACAGGACCCCACAGATTTAGATTGCCCAATCTTCTAAGTTTGTTGGAGATGCGATGAACGGGAATGCAAGAACTTATGGTTGTGAGAACTTATTGAATGGGCGGAGAACTTCTGATTGAATGCTGACTTCTTCCAGCATGTCAACTTGACCATAAGACCCTAAGAACTTCTCTTCCACAACTTCGCCCGACTGGTCGGTCACACAAAATTGGCTTGTGCTTCGAAACGACCATCAGAGCTGTTTGATAATCTGGTGGTTGGTAAAATATTGAAATAATGGTGAAGATGCGACCTATCACGCAGGATGATGATTGTTGCAGTCCTCGAAGCCTTGCTCGCCAATAAAATACAAAAAGAGGTGCCAGTTTCTTTTTTGAAATTATACCTCCGGGGATGGTTTCAGCGATGGAGCTGCGAGCATATTTAACACTTTTAAAATCATTCTTGCATTCGAAAAGTCCAAGGAAATCGGCAAAAGATTCAGCATCGAGAGTGGTACCGTTGGATGCGTCTCGGTAAGAGGATTCAGAATATAGACGGTTTACCACACTTCGTGCCATTCCGGACCAGTCATAGAGAAAGTATATTAGGTAGAGTGGCAACTCCGCATTTATTAAATCCCCAATGTGAATACATTCTCGATCTCATTAAATGAACTCGAGGGGGATACAGTCGGAATTGCTTCCAAATGTGAGATATGCACATTTATGCAGTTTTGAAGAAATTGCAACGGAATTGACTGATAATGATAGTATAATGCAGAAAGAAATGATATTATTTTACAGATCCTCCGTGTCATGACAGCCTTGGAGAGGTAATGTTTGTTAAACTATCTGCTCGATAACCTGCTATTGCTTTCATGCTGAACCTCATGAGAATCTTCTTAAGCGTGATCATAAGCAACCTGCCACTGGTAGAGCTAAATGACAGAAATAAAGACAATGATTTCAATTAACTTTGAAAGATGTAAATGGGTTCACATCACCATTCAGTTTCAAGAAGTGAAACATTAATTTAGTGAATCATAAATTCATGACGATGAAAATTAAATTAATAACATGAAATTTCGGCCAATACAGCACAATGAAATCTCGACTTTTTCATGAAGACTTCCATTATAATGCCGTTCATCAGATTTCCTTGATCATCAGCATAATTTCCACTTTGTTGCGATGCTTGTTAGCGAATATTCATTCCTTTTGATATCCAACTTGTTTCATACTACTTATAACGGGGCGTCATGTCGGTAGTATTTAAATTGGCAAAAATTTAGCTTTTTTAAAAATGCTCAATTAATATTTTTGGACCGCAGGAAAGTAATCTCCGCAAAAAACTGAATCTTTTGATATAAAAATTTTCACTGTATATAGATACTTTTCTGGAGTCGACACTCTACCTACATACATATGTGTCACCTACATACTCTGGAGACTCTTCCTTACATGTCTTCTACGTACATAATCGTAGATTGCTTCGTAATCGTGCTCTGAATAATTTTCCCGGAAAGCGATTCTTACGATTTAAGAGCGATAATATATTTCAAATGTGTACAGGCTTAGGACCACCATTGGAAACTTGAAGGTAAAGGCCAGAGATTATCAACATCGACCTACAACGTGAAGCACAAGCTAAGATATACAGTTTATTATGCCGATTATGAAAGCCTCAATGAAATGCAAGGTGATGGCCAAAATGGAAAATATGGCTCAGTCCACGAGCAATTACCCGGGTCACATGTTTGTCCTACGGTCCGGGCGACCCTTGTACAAAACAGGGATCATTGCTTCGAACGTGTAGTAGGCCTATTGTACAACGCATGAATGATTTTTAAGCTTGTTGACTGAAATTTAATATCTGAATAAATATATGGCTGGCTCTATTATAATCTAGCTGTTTCAGGTAAGAGCATGAATACATGTGCGCTGAGATTGGGAAACTATGCTCACAGCTGGAGTGTCTGAATAACGACGTAAGATCAGCAAGCTGCGACAGAAACGTGCACGTTTATTGTGAATTAAAGAACATGTATGTTATAAGGCATTCTTTCATAAATTCATTATTCTAATTGCTAAGAAGATTACAAGATAAGAGGATCAAATGTCAATGGAATATGATTTATACAATGAACAACCAATACACACGCTGTCAGAGGTAGTCTCATAGAAATCAGTGTCATATGTCCATGTGTATGTGTGTGTGTGAGAGAGAGAATGCAAGTAAGCAATTCGCGCAACGAAGCAACAAAGCTTTAAAGAAAACAAAACGCAGCAAGTCAATAAGGCTGACGGGATGGGTTGACTTGGCTGTCGGAGTCTTATCTATGTAATTCACCAAACAATTCAATGCGTCTGACCTTCAAGTGGCCGAATTGCTTGATTAATCCTCCGAGGTGATCCATAAATGCAGCTGCAATTGTTGTCCTGTTTACCTTTACATCAACAGTTTATTGGCTTATCTAGTAAAGACATAATTGGAGGAGGAGAGCTACCAGACTGACTCCCTCATTTAGCAGTTTGAACGCTTACAGTTGCACACATGCTTAAATGAAACGCGAGGAAGAGAAGAAGTCCAAACAAAGTGGCACACAGGACACCAAGTATTTTTGAGTAAATATAACGATAATAGAGCAGGTGGTGTGGGCTATAGTATAGCCCCAAAATGGGGAAAAAGCATAATTTCCGGCACTATGATTACCAGGCACGCCGCTCTGATCCTAAAGACAGATTACAAGACAACTCTTCTAAAAATTATCGCTTACTATGCGTCTACTTCAGTGACTGATGACAAAGACATAAAGGAATTCTACCATAAACTTGAAAGTATTATGCGACCAAGCTATACCTATGTGTATACGATCATTGCTAGAGACTTAAATGCAAAAAATAGGCCACGGTGAAAAAGATGAACGATATATATGTCGGCCGAGATAAGAAGTTTAAGATGAGATAGATTACATCATAACAGACAACAAGCTCATTATTCAAGACTCTAAAGCTATCGGTTTCTCAAAATTTGATATCCTCTCCTATCATAAACTCCTTTTGGCGAAAGTCTTCATCAATTGTAATCACAGGTGACACATCGACAGGTGAAAGTTCAAATGCGCAAGCCAGAAGTGATTAATACTTACTGTATGTTTTCCAAACGAGGTACAGTGAAGAAATCTGGAGCATTTTCTCAAACGACATAGATGAAGACTACGAAAATTTTGTCAAGAGACTCACATTCTTGAGAAAAGAGAGCATCGACCCTCCGTAACCCACCACTCAAAACCACTTGAAACCAGACACCAGAGAACTACTAAAGAAGCGCAAAGAGTTGAAGGACAAAGGCTTAGAGCACACGATTATTGCTAAACTTCTCCGCAAAAAGATGAAAGAAGACTACAATACATTCCGTAGCGACGCTGTGATAAAGGCTGCCGAGAAGTATCCCCTTCTACCTGCTGTTTATTGATTTTGAGAAAGCATTCCACTCCGTATAGCACAACGCAATGTTGAATGCTTCAAAACTCTAAGGTGTCCATCATCAATACGTTAAGCTCATACAAGCCATTAATGATCACGCCACAATTAATATCAAGATATTTAACTCCCGTTTAGAAATCTCGATCGAAAGAGAAGTCGGACAAGGTGATGTCATTCGCCCGTCTCTTCACTAGCGCTTTGGAACAAGTCTTGACGAACATCCCCTTCGATCCAGAAGAGGGGATGCTGATAGACGGTGAAATGCTCCACTTTGGCCTTCGCTGACGATATAGTACTCCTAGCAAACGGCGCAAGATACCTTGAGAGTATGCTAGTGAAATTAAACGTCGAATCAGAAAAGATAGGCCTCAAGATATACTCTGGTAAAACCCAATGGATGACGAATATACCACAAAGTACAAACAGCACAATCAAGATGAATAGGCACTTCATCACACAAATTGAAGAATACAAATATTTGGGTCAAATCTTAACACCAGATGGTCATCTGCACAAAGAAGCGAATAACTGAATTAGAAGTGTTTGGGCAGCATTCAAGAAGATTGAAACGGCACTAGCATCAAACCAAGTTCCCAAAACAACGAATGCCAATCTATTCAGTACTAACATCCTTCCAGCAATGACTTGCGCTTCGGAGACATGGGTCGTCTACCAAGAACGTCGAAGTTAAGATCCGAACGGCACAAAGAGCGATGGAACGCAGAATGACCCACATTTCGAAGAAACAGCATATTCGTTCAAGTGTCATCAGAAAGAAATCAGGAGTAACGGATGCGGTCGAGCACATTTGCCATGCGAAACATCAATGGGCAGTGCATGTAGCTAGAATGAAGGACAACCGATTGACGCTACGGATGACTTGTTGGTATCCTTACAACTATCCACGTAAAAGAGGATGATGGGATGATCTCCTCCGAGGGCAACATGGAAGAACGTGGATGAATATTGCGATGGACCGCGATGTTGGAGAAGAAATGGTGACGGTCTGAACCAGTGGCGCTCCACTTGATGAAATACAGACCACTCAAGTAAGTAAGCAGCTGTCTTTAGATATAGGATAGCAGCTAGTTAAAATACTTCTATGGGCATGACTGAAGAAAGCCCAGCTTGATCAAGGTAAAATTGGATGCATTCAGATATGAGGCCGTTCGGTTCGGCCAGCCGACCATCATCACGCGAACTTCGCTCAGACTACGCAACTTGCAGAGCAGTATAACATTGAATGCATAATTGTAGAAAATTTCACTACGAAATCAATATAAGGATACATGCCTTTGATAGGCCCACATATGAAAATTAATTGATGGATGTATGTGCAGTATTACAGTCAGTGGCGTCGCGTGCGCCCAGACCATAGGCCTTCACTCGCCATTGGAATACTATTTCTATACCAGCCATTTTTTATGTTACAACATTAATTTTCATAAAAGTTGAATTTTTAATAACAATTTCCGGAACATTTTTTAAGGCCAAGTGAATGTGCACATGAGAAGTGATTGATCATGTCTCCTAACCGCCTTATTCAAGGAACTGATTACTATATCCCCTCTCTGTCCAGACCACATTTTCTCGAGAAAAAGGGAGGCAAGGCGAACAGTTTCTTGCGTTTTTGACGGCCGGTCAGCCACTCATGTGTTTGAAATTTTGATGCATTATGATGTTTTATGTATTTCTTATTTCTTTCTCTTTGAGTACTTTCAATTTCATATCAGGTGTTGGCCTACCTTGCTTGACGACTGTCATCTTTTCAGTATATTCCCTTCGGACGAAAGGCGTGGTTATGATCTCATCTGCAGTACTAAACATAGCGCCACATCAATCACGTAAAAGCAAATTATGGAATTCTACCGAATCTGGGTGTTCGAGTCAGATGCATTACTCTGCATTCATTGGAGAACACTCATCATCTGATCGCAGTCTTGTCTGAACGTCAGCCATCTGCTACTGTTGACGTAGTGGCCTCTCTGACATAAAGCGAATCCGGGAACAATTGGGTTGCGCATCCGTCACTATATTTAGATACCGCGCCTCGATCAAGAATCGCGTAGAATTTCATTGCAAAAATTGGAGAAGGCAAAGCATTATGTCTATCGGGAAAAGCCAATATTGGCGAGGGCGCGTGCGCTTACTGCCTCACACGCACACAACTTTCTTTCGCTCTGTCTGAACATCAATGCTGCGTCTGAACACACGACCAGCTTGTGTGTCTAATTTTTCGAAGAAAACAGCTGTGATTCGAGCACGTGCTGCAAAACTGTTCAATGAGGTTGAGCGTCTGACTTTGAGACGGAAAGCTGTGCACAACTGTCACGAGAAGCTATCGAATTTAAATGAATGATGACACCGTTCATTTTTATAATTGTTGGAAAATTATTTTTGAGGATGCGCCGAAGTCCTCGCAGGTACGGAGAAGACGCCACTGATTACAGTGTATATAAAGCATGGGAGGGTAAGTCACATTGAACACGTTTTCAAACTTCTCGATAGCTTGAATAACTAAATCAAATAAGCCAAAATCAAACTGAGATGAAAAGTTGAGGATATGTAACGCAATCTCTCAGCTTTTGGACGTTTCTCTAATCTTTTATTTCCACACAATTTGAATTTGAAGCCATGTGTGTGGCACATTGAAAAACTTTTATTTACTACTCTCGTGTTCAACCATATAAGCCTTCATGTATCAGATCAATCTCTTCAGTTGATGAATTATCAAAATCAAGTAGCGGAATTTACAGATAAGCTGGGGTTTTCATTGACAAAAAATGATGACATGGTTGAAATGAAAAAATGCATGCAACTTTCTGGAAGAAAATGTTTTCAGAATCCATCAGAGTTCTTAGAATAACAACATTTTTTTATGATAGAGGAGCCTTGGTGAGACCATTAATGCTAAATGCGTTGATATACAGAGTGAGCACCATTGACGCCATAATACGCCTCTAAAGTTGCCTCTAAAGAGACATGTTTTGTGTTCATACTGTGCAATACTGCATCTACGAGAATCATTACACGTATGATTATCAATCAACGAATACCGTACGACTACTTGTGAGGATTGATTATCCACTAATAGTATCTTCGCAGATACGGCTAGTGGTCCAATGAGCCCCACCCTCCCCTCTCCGTAATATTGTAAATAATTATCAAATTTCTGAAGCGTTGAATATACATTACAAATCCACATATCTTTTACTAATTATCATATCCGAATTATGAATCGAAATTATCTTCATCACATGCTGCTGTTTCTCAAAACCATCGCAGTAAATGTCAGTGAAAATTTTTATCAAAGTGGATGGAGAGCAATTGGGATGAACTTATTAGTTCATTTGCTATCTGATTTTCTGAAAAAATGATTTAAGAATAATCTTCCAAATAGTTAAATACATTACTAATGATCATTCTGTCTTATCTAATATGTCATAATTAAGCATTGCAAGAAACAGTTGGTCGATCGAATCTTGTTATGATGTTGCAGCAATAGGCTTTTTCAGTGTTTTAGTAGGTTCCCATTGGTAATGCAATGCATAATTCAAAACTTGGTGCTTCGATATGACAGCACAAAAAGGATACGATAATAAAAAAGCAATTTCTTTTTCATGACTGCTAGAATTTCATGGTTCATTATATTTTTTTCATTAGAATTTCATGGTTCAGCTACTGATGCTTCTTGGCAAGAATTATTTTAATGAATGCCAATTGGAGGTGAAATTGAGTCGATATTCTTCAATTTAATGATATTTCTAATTCAGTGACGGATGATGTGTGACCAACGGTGGTGGATAGCAGCTATATCCTGGCGTTTTCTTGTTTTGTTTAACTGTTGTGAAGCTTTTGGAGGTTGGCTATCAGGGATAGATCCTCTTTATTTCAAGTTCGGGAAAACGGTTCCATGTACAGCTGTCACTCTAAACAGTCAGAAAATGAGATCAAAGTTGCATTGCGCTGTTTCATGTTTTCATGCGACCAATTGTCGAGCAATATTCTTTGACACAAATAATTGCAACTGCATGATGTATTCTGCCGCATGTATTACAGCAGATCCGATGAATTCTCGAAAACTTATGGTTAGAAATATAGACAATCCACAAAATTTGACATGGACCTTCCGGCAGCAACTCTATCTGATGATTCCATCACCAACAGGAACATTTGAAGATAACAGGAAGACCTGCGGAATGTTCGGCATGTATCAATGGAGCCCAGACAACATGGAAGAAATCAGTTTCGTAATCAATACCGTCATTCCAAGCTTGCCAGATGAATTTATGCTCCGGGATTGGTATGTCAGACCTTTGTTTTGGGTTGGAGTAATTGACCACCCGAATAATAACTGCCTGCTTCAAGATTTTCTCACTCCATGCCCAGTTACCTATTATACATCGGGCGAACCGAACGCAGATTCGGAAATATGTGTTAACTTTTGGAAATACGCAGGAGTTGGGAAATTTAAATGGAATGATGATTATTGTCATTTAACTGTGCACCCATTTTGCGAAGGGAGATATCACCGCAGAACGTAGACTTATCGTTTGTCAAATAATATAGAAATTTAACTGGTGATGACTAGTTGCAGTGAACTTGACAGACAAATGAGATGAACTTGAATAAAATGCAATACCATTGAGAAGCCGTCATTATTTACCAATATCCATGCTGTTGTGGAACTTTGGACGATAATTTGTGTTCTACAAATGCACGCTGTACGGAACTTAGTTAAAAATGTTTAGTAAAATGAAATGAAACACATTATTGACAATTATAATCAAAATAATTCCGCTAATTATCTAACAATCTGTTTTTTGCAATCATCTCCGACTTTTTATGTCAAAATTTTCGGACAGGCAGGCTCGCCTCAATCCTTTCGGATCATGATTAAGGTTTTTTCGTGTAATAGATAAATTGCACATTTGTATATCTGAATGGTTGATTATTAGGGAACAATTTACATGTACATTTGAAACTTCTTGAGGACGTAATAGTAATTTTAATCGTTGTCTAAAATGCCGAGGATGAGGAGCACTCCTCGCTCTATTATTAACCCTATTTGCCTCACGGGGCCTTATTAATGTCCCTCCCTCTCGGTTTTTCTTATCTCACGCCGGAACGAATAATTGTTTGAAGGTCTCCTTCAGTGACTTTTCCTAACTTTATGTTGGCTTCCTCTGAGTGGTAGGTATTTTGTTGTAGACCCAATATTTAATCCAAAGGAGCCACATGAAAAAAAAATACCGCCACATTTTTCGACATTTTGGATTTTCACCTATATTGATAAGAATTTTGAATTTTTTGTTGATTTTCAACTACTATAGTTCGCCCGTTCAGGAAATATGTTAGAGTAATTATGTTTATTGGTAGTCAGATTCTTTTAACCTCGTAGTGATGACTAATATTCCGTAAACTCTATACATACTACTTATAAGCAGTATACATAGTTACATAGTTATACAGCTATAAATTCTTCTGATATGATTCATACAAATGTTTTTCGACTTTTACGAATTCATTACAAGAATTAGAGAAAAACTGTAAGAAAAAATAATAATGGAATGACAATAATGTAATAAGAGTAATGAAGAGTGTAATAAGACGCAAATCGGCAACATCACCACATAGAGCATGCTTTAGATAGGTTATATTGTAATTTTAATGAAATTGTATCGACTATTTTAGATACAATCACGAAGTCAAAAAAGGATTGTTTGAATTTTAAAATGGTATTTATAGCAACAATCAACATGGAATGAAAAGCTGATACCACCATCGGATAGATCATTTACTCAAAGAGGCATACCTTGTTATTTCATGCAATATAAGTCAATGGTTTAGAAGATCTTAGGAGGGCATAATGCCCCCCTCCCTAATACTTCACCGACAAGAGGCAAATGGTGTTAAGTAGCCCAGCTGCGGAGGTGGCTCAGATTCAATTGTAAATAGGACGGGTACAGTTCATCCTCGGCAGTTGAGGCTGCTTTTCATTAGTGCAACTCGGCAGGTGAATGAAAATAACGAGTCCTCAGTCAGCAACTTAAATATGTCATTGGAGAAATGATGTCGATTGCAAATTTTGTAGATGAAGAATAACGCAAAGATTTGCATATCACCGATATATTTCGCCGCTTCTCGACTTGGGTGCACACCGGAATGATAGAACAAGACAAGCAGAACACATTTCAAGCAAGTCACGGGTCATAGGTGACACCAACCGATGAAGACCAGCAAGTAGCATCACAAAGCATCTCAAGAAGTGCAAAAGTGACGTCAATATCGACAAATACTTCTCGGTGTTGAAACGTGGAAGAAGTAAGGGACATCTGGGAGTACTGCATGCTTTGTACATCCATAGATGGAGGCCTATTGTGTGTGCACAGAAAGACAATGTTTTAATCTCATCTTGCCTTAGTAGTATGCCAAGCGCATATTCTTTAGCAATGATTTCCTATTGTACAGTATTATTGAGCCAACGTCACTATGCGTCTGGTTTGATTGCTTGTAGTGATCGTGACCCATGACTTTACTTGAAATGCGTTCCGTTGGCCTTGTTCTATCATTCCGGCGTGCCCCCAAGTTGTTCAAATGATGTGCAACATTGCAAAATATATACAGATAAGAAGTTCATATATTCATAGAAATTCAGGTAGTCCTTAAGACGTCCGTTTTCACAGGCAAAGTCAATTTTTTCCTATCAGAACACACAAATTGACAGCTATCATAAAACAATTAAGCGAAAATTGCTTATTGTCAAACACAAATCTTGACACCAGTGAGTCGCATTTTAGGTTCGTCAGCAGGAAAACCAACCAGTTTAGCATTTATGGTCTTTTAATTTCCTGTATGCCCTGATTGGCCGACCGCCGCTGTGTGACAGCGGACCATGTGGCAACTATTATGTACAACGATCGAAAAAGTCTTTACATGAAAAAATCACAAACTTTTGTAACAAGTTCATAAGGATATGTGTGGCACCATGATGTAAATCTCTAACAAAATAACATCTCTTGACAATCTTTTGTCCCCTTTCAACAACATATTGAAAATGAGAGTAAATACGTAAAATTGAAATTAGTTTGACTCGCGAATACATGAATACCCATCTTTCGGGTGATGAGGCTGTCTGGAAAAGTTTGTCATAAGCTTTAAGTGTTTCAGAGTAGTTGGTCTCAGATAGCCAACCGCAGGCATGGTACAACCCTACAGCAAAATCGATTAGACCAAGAGGCATGGTGAGCATGCATGATGACCTATGCTGTGATCGACATCGAAGTTAAAACGAGCGAAACGTACCGAGCTTTTTCCAGTCAAATTAGTGAAACGTTTTGTCTTTCCTGGCTACAATGCCTTAGAAAGGGATAACTATGTTTTTGCTGTTCTGCTCTAACTAGATTTTCGGAAAAAATGTCTCGCATTTCTAACAATAGGGTAAAGAATACCCAAAACAAAAGTCCTCTTTAGACACCGGAAAGCCCAATTTTTGACTGGTGACTCATAGAAATGATGATGTTCAAAGGCAAAAGTCTCAACCAATAATGATGAACTTTTGAAGTTTTTTGTTTCCAACCTTTGCTGATTTTATGATAATCAACATAATTCAAAAATATTGAATGAACTTTCGATTCATCTTATTTAAATTATAAAGAAAAATGTGTGCATCAAATTTTGACTCGCTTTCAGTGTGCCTTTGAGGAAGGATGGGTATTTTTAGGATTTATGCCTACAGTGTTCTTAATTAGATATCTCTATACCAAACGAGAACTTTCCAAACAGAAGCCTTACTTCAGGAGAGACTCCTAAATTCTGGTTGTAAACCTGTGACCCATTGGGTTACATTTGGTAGAAACAAAGTGATTCTTCTGATATAACAATCGAAATTACTTATTCGAGTTAATGAAATACAATTTCAATGTTTATTGATTAGTTCATGCAGAAGTAACTTAGTGCATGCTATATTTTTAAAAGCAAATGTCTGATTGATGCCCATGGTGGAAGTAGGCCTGGTGCATCTCAGCTTTTGAATTCAAGCTATTCAATGTTTTGTGACCATGGTAAATTAAATGATGATTTAGCGTGTGACATGACGAAATAAAGGACATGACTGCTTCTTCAGTTTTCATCATTGCCAAACTTCATTGATGGTGATCAGCACAAATTTTTGAGTAGCTTGTAAGTAGTACATGTACATGTATATTCGGAATCGGCCTACTTAATCAACCTCAAGATGTGTAAGAGTTGTGTAATACCTAGGGGCGGTGCACCGAAATGTGCGACCTTGACCAATTTGATATTTTACTACATATTTCAATGATAATTAATTCATCTTATGTGCTATCTCAGTCACAGAAGATCGGAGAGAAAAATATTTTAAGCATGCAGCATGATTAAGCCATCTAGGAGGACGTCATTCGATTGTATTCATCAATTACATTCAAACTTCAAATTTCTAAAATGAAATCTTTTGAAAATCACACTATATCATAAAAACCTACACTTTTCCAAGAAATCTAATAATAAGAATATAATAATCCAATGGAATACAAGAATTAGATTCCAAGAGATTAGATAATTTAAGTTCATGAAAAGTTAATTCTTCTAGGCTACGAAATCTTAACTCCCGCGACTTCAGAATGTCGGTATTCCATAATGAATTCTGCATACCTTGCTACTGTTCCTCTTGCTTCGACTACCCGTGTGACATTGCTTCGAATTGCTTTTCATTTTCTCATGTGTCCAGGTATTTTGAAATAAATATATCAAAAAATGATCTCTTCCTTTGTTGTGTATATTTGTAAAACAATCAATTACAACCCGATGCCTCGTCCGTCACTGACTTACTAATTTGGTCATTGTAATTTTTGCACCCTTTTTCGTTAAATATTAATATGATTTCTGCTTCATGTAGTTTTAGAAAATTGCAGTAGAACTATCACAGACGTACAGGCAATTATGATGAAAATCATTTGTAAGCATTGGCAAAGTAAAATTATCGGAGGCCTCTGAAAGTCTGTATCGAATTCTTTGGCACTGTTGGAATTTTCCTAGCATATACTCCATGAAATTTGCATTGAACTCTAGAAAGTATGAGCATTTATTACGAACGCTGGAGACCCTATCTTCAAATTTTTTAAAGTTTTAATTTTCACTCACACGACAATCTAGAACGCGAAGCAAGCTGCATTTCGCCTATATTTCAGCAAGTGCTTCAGCGTAGCTTTTCAGAACTTTCGGTGCACCGGTGCGAGCAGGTGTGGATAGCGCACAGCCTTGATAATTACTAGTCTGTTGTCTCTCTTTAATCGCGAAATATCATTTCACTGACGTTGTAATATGTACATGCACATAAACAATTTCGAAGAGCATCAATCAGTTTTTATTTGTCGAACGAAATTTCCGGGTTATTATGAGTCACGAAAACCCAACAATTTATACTGTAACTTATTATGCACCTGAAGATTGCATGCAATACATGAAAGCGCCTATTTTGTTTGAAATTTTTAATCGTTTTGTTTTTGGATTCAAACTTGGCATGATTGGTATTCTACTTTCTAGCCCGCGGATTATGTTTGGGGCAGCTCTGGTGACTAAATATTCATAAAATAGTTATAGCTATGATAGTTATATTCAGTTGCACAATATGCTCCAAAGTCGCTATGCAGAATTGCAGATTTAGAGAATCCCATCAGCTATACCCAAAGACTATGGATTATGTATTATATAATCCATAATCTTTGGCTATACCTATTTGTGTTACATCGTTCTGAAAATTCTTTATTACGTATTACGTACGATATCTTTGAAACTTCGTACAGAAGTTAGATTTTTGGAGAATTTATTTATAGCATAAAACCATTAGGACAGATCGTTTACGATAAACTAACATCATAAAGTCAGTTATACATATTCATAAAATATTCACATATGGAAATGGTCTATCGTTGTGCTTTGAGCGGAAAGAGTTGATGATTTCAAAGCATTTGCGCCCGATTTTCCATTCGATGGAAAAGATGTAAATAATTGTTTAGATTATTAAAACCATAGTGCTGTTAGCTTGCAAATTATAATGGATCATGCAATTCAACCGCCTTTATATTGATTTCCATATTATGAAGTTGTATTTTGGATTTGCTAATAAATTGTTCCGAAACTTTGCTCTTAAAACCATCGTCACTTTTGTCGTCACTGGGCTAAGACGACTTGTTAAGAATTAATTTATTAATCGGCAGACTGAGGTTTTTCCCTTTGATGTCGAATAGGACATTGACATGTAGGAGAAATTATCAAAGCTCACGTTACTGAAATCAGTGACATTGGACACAACTAATATACGACTATTGTGTCGGCATGAAACAAATAATGCTGCCATGATCGACCAACGAGATGATTTCAATAATAGCATTACTCGTGTCATACCGATGCAATGGTCACATTGTTTCACTGATTCATAGGTTTCTGTAAGATATCAATGTCCCATTCTATGTCAAAGGAAAAGCTCAGGCTCCGGCCAGTTCAACAGATTATTTCATGACCACCCGTCTTAGCTCACTGAAGTATTTAGAGCAATTGATGTTTAGAAAATTTACTAACAAATCCAAGCAGAAATTCACAAAATGGAAGTCAATATCCAGGCAGTTGATCAGATAATGTAATGATAATTTATTGAAATGTGTAAGACACAGAAATCTTTTATTCTTCTGAGCAATACATACTGTATCTACCATCGCATGAAAACTGGGGTAGATTCTTAGAATTGATTAACAATCTTCGCTCCAATCATGACATACGAGAAACCAATTCCAACATTTCATGGACTGTATCACTTGAAAAAGAGCTTGTCATCGAACTTTCAAAAACTTCAAACCTTCAATTGTGTCATCTTTGCAGATATGTTAATTCGAAAAATGAAGACAATTTTCAAGTCAATATCTCGGCCATGCTCTGCCAATGTATTTGTGCTGACCCGTTCCATTGACAGCAACTTTACAATCTTTTACCCTTTCAATTTGAAATAAGTCATCAGTCATAAATGTTTATTCTGAAATATACAGAAAACGCAAAGCGATGGCCGCAAGGGCACTTACAAGCGACTCGTGAAATTATCAGCGACGTGAAACCTTGTTCTATAAATCAAATTTTATATAGCAAATGCCACATTTTTCGGAAGCAGTGGCAAAGTTTCACCCTACGGGCCCGGCATTTAAGATGTCTAACTCGTGGAATGCTATATAATGAAGCAATCATGCACTAGTTGCGTAAACAATTACTACTAACAATTACAAATAATTATGTTCTACCAGATGGATAAATTATGCTGCATGCTCAAAATATTTTTCTCCCCCATTTGCTGTGACTAGGATCGCAGATAAAATGAATTAATTATAATTGAAACAATGCAGCAAGACTGAATTGGTCGAAATTCGCCCATTTCGGTTCACCAGCCGAGAATCGTTCCAAACAGAAGAACTACATTTTTAAGAGTAACACCCCTACTAGGGTAAAGTCGGGTAGCATCGACACTTTTCCAAAATGATGCTTTACAGCTTCAGGAACGCAACCACGTTTGCTGAAAATTACACTGATAAGTAGATGGCGCTCAAAGGTACAGCAGAAAGTTGGTGAAATGCTTCTGATTGCCTCATCCTGACAGATATCGAAGCGTGAAGTGAGTCGCCGAATTCTACAATATATTGTCCCGATTAGTGAAAATCAGTCAACATTGTTATTCAATAGCGTAGGGGATGTAGTTTCAGTGAATGGCAATGATCCCATCAAATTCTTCAGTTGTTTTAAGTTACATAGTCACATGCAGTCGATGTAGAAATGTCGGGTAATATCGATACCACTACCAATATGTATTAAAAAGCATTTTTTTCAAAAAGATTCTGACTAAACAGCCAGCACTTTATCATTATTGTTTGCTGTCTCATAGAATATCGCCTTCACAAAATCTGAATGTATCCCTATATGAATTATGAGGTCTATTTAGACCATGCGTGGAAAATGTCGGGTAATATCAACAGTCAAAAATTGTTCACTGCTCTCACGTTTGTATTTCTCGGTTTTGATATGAACTATGATATCCAAAAAATCTCTTCTTACTCGATTCTATCAATCCATCGCTTTAATTTCTGATTTTAGGTGAGAGGTAAGGTGTGCAGCATATAATGATATTCGCATAAAATCGACATACTTCAGCACATTATCGACATTCCTCTAAAGAAGCATCAAAATATGCAAAGTAAAATAAAGTAATGACATTATATACTATATGAAACGAAATTTTACACATCTGCTATCTCCTAGATTGTCTGAAATGCAAAACTTTATCACATTCCACTGAGTTACGCGTTTTCGTTGCATGCATGAAAATGTGCTCAATTCTTTTTAATCTTTGACGAAGATGGATCTGTCTATCTATGAAATTTCACCTTTTCAGAAAATCAAAAAAGGTGTGAATGTGCAAAATTTTGCTTACAATAATTTAATATGTCTTTAGTTCATTTTACTAAGATATTTTTGACTCCTCTCTTTGGGACTGTCGATATTACCCAACAAAGTGTCGGTATTATGCGAACGTAGTTACAATTTACACACATTTCTTTTCACCTAGTATCATAAATTAAATCGATAAGCTAATAAATTCGAGTAAGAAGATATTACTTGGATATCACAGTTCATATCAAAACCAAGACACACAGCCGTGAGAGCCCGAAAACCATTTTACTGTCGATAATACCCGATTTTGCCCTACATAGTCTTTGGTTGTCTACCATTGTTGACTGAAATACAGCGTTTTATTCTACTTTGCTGCATACTCTGAGCAGCAGAAGCCTGTCTCATAAAATCAATCAGTGCTTTTAAAATTAATGCAGAAAACTTTTTGAACTTCATAAAATCAACATGATGCGGTCATTCAATGAAGGAGTCGAAATTAACAGCCTTCATAAAACCAAAGATTACAAGTGATTTATATCAATTCCACATGGCCAAAATCAGTATTTTATGTAGTCTGGAGAAGAACCGCTTTTCACAAAGAAGTAGAGTTTGAAATTTGAAGATATGGATAATCATTGATAGAAATATGAAAATTTTTCATCAATGTCTTGATGTTGATGAATATGTGAATTATCAACGAGAAAGTCATAGAAATTAAAAATAACGGAGAACTATTGCAAACAGAGCTTGAAAATTGAAAAATGATTTTTGATTTTTCAATTGTACTTTGTCAGTAGCTAGCTACCTGTCCGAGCGGCAAATGAGGATGCTTCTATCATGAAAAGCAACGATGTAGAATTATGACAACAATTAACGTCCCCACAGAATTGTGATGGGTTGATTGACATTTTTAATTTCTTGCGAGCAATGTGACACAAAAGAAATTTGTCTTTCAAATGTCATCTCTATATTGAAGGACGTTTTAAGATATTGATTTATGCATTCATAGATAACAATTTGACAAAAAAAGGTTCCGAAAGTCAAGTAATGGGTGGTTGTACAATTGAATGACGGAAGCACTCTCGGCTAATGAATTTTTCATCTTATCAAAGCAAGTAAAACGAAGTCATCGAAAAAGGAATGAAACTAGTCAGAACTCTCACGTGTCTTTCCAGTGAGCGCGATAGAGACGATTGATTATAGGTTATTTGGAACCTCGGTCATCTTACCAAGTTCTTCATAAATTCGGGCAATGCTCTGTCCTACGATAACATATTTTACATGCTTTCAAACACACAGCTAGCCACAACTCTTACTCCGCCGTTGAGACACTGCGCTAGAATCTTTTTGAATCAAGTTGAAACAATTAATTCTCGAAATTAATCCACGAATTTCGCTGAGACCTAAGATTATTTCGAGTTAATTAAGAGGAAGTGAAAAAATGAAACTACATGTGCTTACGTTATGAAATGCTAAGTGCAAAATCTGTGTCTGATTGCATTTCAATTTTCACTTCGCGATCCTGTTTAGATAACAGCATCATGTGGCATCGCGCGAACTTCTAGCGCGTCATCTCAACTGGTGCCTTATTGTGACAAATTCTGTAGAGTCGCATCGCAATTCCACGGTACATCATACACCTGTATACCAAGTATAGACAGAGCCATTGCAAGTTGAAAAAATGGCTGCTGGATGCATTAAAAGAAAATGGTCATTTGCCAAACGCTTCCTTCCAATTATTATTTTAACTGCGATCACAAATCATCTTTTACATAACAGAAACATCATGAATTGTTTTAGTCGATCAATCACACTGATATGAATCACAGCTTTTATCAGTCCGAAATCTTAATGAAATGCAATTTTAATCACTACAATTCTTCGACATGCTAACTTTTAAGAAAAGCAGCTTAAAGCAGTAGCCCACTTCATATATACTGAGTATGCTGAGTATGCTACTGATGCATGTCAGATTGCTTGATTTTATATAATGATTGCATCACTGTGTTGATAGAAGGGCGTGCAGTTTACGGAAATGATACAAATATGGCGCTGATTATTTTTGTGATTTATGTATAGGCCTAATGTATTTAAAACTTTCTAAATTTTAAGAAAGTATGATATGAAATTTTCTCATGCTAAAAGAAAATTTCCTTAGGTGTTTTATTAAATAGTACCTTCTCAGTCTGTGTTGCATGCACGTCACTGATTTCATGTCGACACTATGAAGAGAATTATGTTGTATTGAGTAACGGGAATCTTAAGTTCTCTCTCCTGATAAAGCAATGATCGAATAAGTTTTCTTTTAAAATTCGACAATATGATCATTGTTGGTTTTGATACTTTTTTGGTTCAGATAGATCCATGTTGTACACAAACAGTCACACGAAGCTCGATCAACAAGCATTGAAGTGTCGTAAGTGCCAGGATTTTGTTTGAATTGTCAAACTGACATACAGTAGAAAAAATATATATCATCGATTTAATTATTAGCAATGAATGTCGATATTCTCTTGATATAACACATATGACGTTCAAATGCAAACATAACCGCTCAGTTAGATTCGCTTTCAAGAAAACTCGAGCTTATCCTTCACCATTCAGTTTTATACAAACATTTATACCTTGATAGGCAATTGATTGCTCTGATGGTATGAGGCATGTAATACTCCGGTTTATGACAAGAGAAGCTCCTCCGTTCACGAGTATGCTGATTCATGAATAAAATTGCACAGAAATCACGAAGCCCTGAAGTTTAAATTGTAAAATTGATTGATGAAATTCTATAATAGAAGATCAAAGCAATTGAATTTTACTTGTGATTTAATTACTTATAATTACTGTTAATATTACTTGTAATTTAATAATCAATTGATCTTAATTTTGATGATTTTGAGTTAGAAGAAAGACTGAAAAGACTGGGACAGAAATTTTACGACTCATGGTCTGAGAGAAGTGACTTGGATAGGCAGGGAGTGGAAGGACTTGGCTGTGGGTGCATGTGAGAGAAGTGGAACTGTAGCAGGTAGATAAATTTGTGTACTTTGGTGTAATAATCTGCGAAGATTTTCGAGTCGGTGCAGAAGTAAGACAAAGGATACAAGCCGGAGCTGGGGCATACAGGAAAGTGGCAGGAATGCTGGCGGAGAGAAAAAATTGTTATTAGGATTGGCAGAAAGGTTTTGGAAACATGTGTCTTGCCAGCGTTGACCTGCGGATTAGAAACGGTGGCACTAACTGAGTAGCAGCAAAAGATGTTCAGGTTTGTGAAAGTAACTGGATAAGTCGCATCTGTGGTTAAAGGTTGGTGAAGAAACGAAGAATGGCGGAACTGAGGGATGAAGTAGGATTGAAGAAAACGGTGACACAGAAAGTGGTGGAAAAGAGACTGAGGTCGGCTGGGCATCTGGTAAGGATGGGAGATGAAGGGGTAGTGGAACAAATGGAAGAGATGGATGACACATTGACAAGAAGAAGCGGACGGCTAAGAATTCACTGGAAGGACTCTATGAAGACAGACTTGGAAAGCACACAAGAAGACTGGAGAATTTGGTAGGAGAGGACGAAGGACAGATTGAAATGGCGGCAAATTGTTAAGGATGCGTCAAAGTGTGTGTGGAGAAGACATGAAATGACAACTGACTGCGACTATGAATATGGTGTTATTTGTATGTGTATGACATTCCCTCCCTACCACTTCAGGGAAAATGGAGTTGTTAAAATAAATAAATAAAATATAAAATAGTTCAATTAATTCTGTGAAGCGGTGCGCTGATTGTGTTGCTCCATCCTTCACGTCAAGGCATTTTTCTTTTCTTTTACATTCTTCATCCATCTCTTCTGTCTTCCAATTTCTTCGACGATATATTGGTTGAATATTCCTTTTATCTTGCATATGTCCAAGCGACTAAAGAAATTTCAAGGAGTGACTAGATATGATCTCATCCAAGTTTACCACAATTTTGTCCGGTGCACTTGAATATAGCTGTCAGTTATTCATATCTCTCAATGACCAAAAATCCAATAAATCAAAGCGTTGCCATGGAATTTTTTGCGGCTTTAACTGTCAATGTTAAATGTTTCCCTCTCTACAAAAAAGAAGAATTTTTCGAGCCCTTAAAACTTTCGAAAAGTTTGAAAGTCCCGACAATATTTCAAACGATCTCTTCCCTAAACGTTTGAGCTTCTCACGTCATCTTCAACAGCCCATCCGTAAAACTCGTCGAAGAGACGATTCCTTCATTCCATATTGCACCTCTCTTTTCAATCAAAGTCTTTGCGACAAAGATCTCAAGAAATTTCCTGGAACAAGGCAACTTCAAATTTTCATTTTTAACCAATCCTGATATAACTAACTATTCCCGTAGATGTTTCATCAGCTTTCATTATGATTGCTGTGCAAAAAGCTCTAATTTCGTGAGGAATGATTATTCTTCATACAAGCTGCGACTACATTTTAATGTAGCATAACTTTCTAATTATCCAACAGAAATTAACAAATCAGGTTTTGTTTTGTAGCAAAAACACATCTTTATTAACATAATTAACATTGCAATGATTGCATTTGAGAATGAGAGTATAATGTACATGTACATGCATAGCAGAAGAACTCGAAAGTCAAGAAACTGGACGAAAAGAACGACTGAAAGAAAAAACTGGCCTAATTCCAATTCTTCACTTAGACCATAATCATCATGGCGAAGTCCTTCCGTTGCAGATGATTTCACAGCGTTTGGATGACTGAACCAACTCTATGCAATCACGCCTTGAATCGGAACGTCAGAAATTTCGTATTTGCCAGTTTCATTTCTTCCAAAGTCTCCATGTCTCTTCCAATTTAAACCACAAACATTTTCATATAGAAAAATCTCATCACACGTACTTTTGACCACTGGACTGCATGCACATTCAATGTGTTCATGATCAATCATTGAGGTCTTCATCGCAGGATTCCTTTATCTCTTTATCACTTTTACAGGGGTCCAGTACAGATGCAAGTGATGTAGGCATTCTACCACCCATCGTTTAATTAACTTGTTTGCTCTCTATACTTATAATTGTGACATAATTCAGTGACAGAATTGAACAGAGATTTCCAGGTATAGGCCCGACTTCTTCTCATTCTAAATTTGAATTTGCAGATAGTTCAGATGTTCAAGTTATCTTGTTTTCTGATGAAAGCCTTATGATACTCTGGATATTTCCTATGCAAAATATCTTCCCAAAGATGTTTGATTCAACATATCGATCCCACTATGTACCTACAAATATTCAGCATTGCATGATTGAAATGACAGCTGTTTGGTCATTTCAACAATGGTGAAAGACATGCCTATGATGGTCAAAATTTAAGGGAAGAATTGAAAATAATAAATGAATATGTTTGGAGTTTAAATTGTAAGAGACATGGAGACTGTGGAAGAAATAAAGCAGGAAAACATCAAACTTCTGGCGTTCCGTTACAAAGAGAGATTGCTGAAAGTTGATCTAGTCATCGCCCAATTGATATTGTGTGATCATCTGCAACAGAAAGACTTCACCATGATGATTATCGTTTAAGTGAAGAATTGGAAGTAGGCTAGTTTTTCCATTCAGTCGTTGTTTTTCTTTTCATTTCGAGTTCTTCTGATTTGCATGTACATTATACTCTCACCGTCAAATGCAATCATTGCAATGTTAATTATGTTAATAAAGATGTGTATTGGCTTCAAAATGAGACATTATTTGCAAATTGCTGTTGGATAATTAGAAAGATATGCTACATTAAAATGTAGTCACATTTTTTTATCCCTCACCCTATATTTCAATAAAACGCTTATTATCTTTTTCTAAATAATATGTGTTCGTAAGTTTCGATGCTGAATTGGTTGCTCCATATCTGAATTCATTGTCTTACTCTGAATATTTCATTATCTTTGATACTTCATGCAAATGTTTCGAAATGATCGACCACTCTACATGTAAACCCTCACTGCAACCTAAATAAGATGCTGAGTTAAGACAGTAGTTCGATTCGTCTTCCAAGAAATGCATGGGTTTCCATTGCAAAGTGTAATCCCAGTGCCATTTCGGATCCGGTTCCCCGAATATCAACACCGATTCCTATGCCGGCACCGAATTGTCTTATGCTACCAGAACTGAGCCTCAAGGCCACGTTGAAGATAAAGCATTAAATTAGACGTTTATTTTGTAAGGGCTTACTCAGAAGATGTCAATAGTCCAACTCGTTTATCAAAATATATCTTTCCAGATTCAAGTGCTCATCTTTGATGCTTAATAGGCTAAGTTGAAAATAATAAATGACAACACTTGGGGATTTCAGATTATTTTAGCATTGTGCACTGAAAAAATAATCCATTCTCCTGAAAATTGACATTTTACACAAAAGGCCTTTTGCTGATTCACCGGCAAAAAGTGACTTATCGGTAGCATTCGTGGCACTGGAGCAGCGAATAAATGGAAAGGAGAATCATGAAAACATCCACACGTAACGAGAAACTTCCAGCATAACAGACATGTTCCGACATGGCGATGGAATGACGCCAGTTATCATTATTGCGTCAACACTTGATAAAGTGGAACATAGAAAATAAACAATAGAAAACCAAAAAAGATTTTGAAGATTTCAAAGAAAATTAGAAGTGTTCAAGAAGCCTCGTACAGCTGCACCAGCTACAATTCATTCATGCGTGGAGTCGATGTATTGAATAGACGAATAGGTGTCTTTCATTGTTTTCATGCGAAGAAATTCTAACGGAACCTCATTGCGACTACCGAAGCATCTTCAGTTGTAACATGGACGTTGATCACCTTCGTTAAAACGCTTCGCCGTATCTCAGTTTTGTTCGCAACGTGATGATTTGCCGAAGAAAGGCAAAAAAATTTTGAATTACGAACGAAACACTTAACTGGAAAACTGTAAAAATGACTGAATTGGTCATTTTTCGATTGACAGTAGACCTGCTTATGGATGATCTGATCAATGCAGAGAAAGAATGGAACAAGTTTCATAATGCCTGATAGTCATGTATTTCTCAGAAGAGTATCGTTTTTGATAACAATTGTGTCATCAGCATTGTGCAGTTTATCTGTCATTATTGTTCAACAATTAGGCCTTCAGTGTCTAAATTTTCTATGATGCTGAGCTTGAATTATTCTATAGAAAATATTTCTCTGCTAAAAGAGTGATTTTGCATCTGTGATCAACGGTCAGTGATTGCTTCCTCCAGACTTTTTGAAACACCAAAAGCGGAGAATCGAACTCCTGATGCAAATACACTGACAACATATCAACAAATGCAGAAATTGTCTCCTTTAACCCTATAACTACTATGGGGTCACCCACTGGCTCCTTTACTTCTATTTTCCTCGCTTTAAATTGATTTGAAATCCTTAAATTGTTTAATAATTGTAGGCGTTTTGAAATTTTGAAGATAGAGTTTCTAATGAGTTAACCAATGTGTGATACTGATTATGTTCGGTGTTCCTGGTCTAGAACTTTTGAAGAGATATACTTACACGCTACGATGCAGCATTTAGAGCTTAATTGTATAACATGTATTGTATGGGTTCCGATAACTGATGCTCGCTCGACGACAGACAACAAAAATGCAAACAAATTTCCTTTGTAATTTACTGAAGAATTGATATATCAGCAGCATAGTGCAAATTTGAAATATCTATAGGTAAGTATATGCTTGCATTCTGAAAGTGAAATAAGTTAATACATTATGTAACATTGACTGCAGAACCAATAATAAATATCAACAGAAAAATTTTGTAAAAGACAATGATACTTTATTATTCTTCTGCTTACAAATTTTCTTTCTACAAAATTTGCAAAGGCTTGTTTCACGGCTTTAGTTTAATTGAATAATTGTGTATTACAGGAATGCCACTCTAATCAAAAATAAAAACTGGAAAGTCAAATCGGAAAGGGCCCCCCTAAAAGTAAGAAACTTATGATCATTCGATATCACACAACCCAGTAAGTTTTGAAAGCTTTCACCAGGCAGAATTTGGGTCTGTTCTAATACAGATGTTATGAATACTCGTAGTCAGCAAGTAAATAAGTGGTACAAAATTACTGATGCTTTTTTAATCATCAGTTTCAACAAGGTGCATTAGAATGCATGACTGGAACAGCTACTATTTTCTAAAGAACTGCTTTCGACGGTTAGACAGAGTGTACTACAAAGAAGTAGTAACGCTTTACCTGCCCCCAACGCAAAATCAGCATGAAGTTACAGAAAGCTTGACAATTTCTGCTCAATATAAAGACTGCATAATATAGAATAGTCTACATGTAGGCATATGGACAATTTTGCCTAACTGTTTAAAGACAATTTTCTTCATTTCATTCAAAAATTTTACATTCAAAATTTTAATGCACTATTCTCGTGCAGCTCTGTCATTTTCTATTAATCGTGCCATGACGTCACAGTCAAGGCTTGCCGTGACGATTTCTGTGTCGATTTCCTCGTCCCACACCCATCCCATTCCCACAGGATTACAATGGGAATTCCCATAGGAAATCCCGCTCCCAAGGCAAGCCTGCGTCACACGATATAAGATCTCGTCTTTAGTGTGAAGAATTTTCATGCAAACACTAGGAATAGCTCTTCAGCTGTTAGACGTTCAGAAGATGGCATCAGCAGAGCGGTCTGGTCACACCAAAAATCTGCATACAAAATCCATGGATCAGTGCCGTCTAATAGTTTGGGCAGACATCTCCTTAAACCATTTTCTTTGGGGAGTCATTTCTCTTTCGAGAAACCGAGAATGAATGGTAAAAACTTCCTTTCCTTGTATAAAAAGATATGGAATGTCACTTAGGATAGGAGTATTTTCATGCAGGATGAAATGCCAACGCACTAACACAGACCGATCGTAAATAATTTAAACAACAATTTTCCCAAATCTTGGGTTGACCGTCATGGGAGCGTTTGAAAACGCTTCCGATACCACCAGATTTAATGCCTTCACTTTTTTCTTTTGGGCATGTTGAAGAAATGGTGCATTAGAGTCATCATGCATTTTGATGAACTGGAAAACAAAATTTGCACCGCTTTTCTGCAGATCGCCGAGTGATTGCGTAGAGATGTGCTCTTGCACTGTTGACCGAAGAATTAGTTCGGGCAAATGATGAGCAAGTAGACAATAAGTGCTACAGTGGCACTGGTGCTAGGAACTGCTTTCCTTTGAATCATAAATAACTTGCAGACACTAATTGCTATTGCATAAAAACTTTGAAATGATCACCGAGAGAATCCGCCACGATAAATGAAAACTGTACTGAGTTCTATATTGTGCTCAAATATTACACGTTACAGACGCCATGCAACTTAATATGCGTATTAATCTGAAATGATGCCCAGACCACGAAAGTAGAACAGTCTAGAGATGAGAGCAACATTTGATACAATCCACTACGGAAAGTACCAACGTTTCTGGACTTCTCGTCGTCATCAGTGTACAGCAGGGATGCGGAGTCGGAGTCCTATCAAATGATAGGACTCCGGCCTATAAGTAGACCCGAAATATAATACAAGCAAATTATTTATCCTCGTGCATAGCTGTCACTGTCTTGATATCAACTTTTTCCGTCAAACAAAAGTACAAAGACAGCAGTGCATGCAAAGCTTGTAATAGTTGAGGGAATGAACCGTGATAGTGAAAAACGGATTGTCTTTTCACTCGGTGATTAAATAGAGAAGACAAGCCTTCTTAGCCTCGATCACACCCTACGCACCAAAGGTCACATCAGAGACAAAAATCAAATACTAGCTTGTTTGAGAACATTATCCACTTACCCTCACGTTAATCGTGTGTGATGGGTCCTCTAAAGCGCATATTGAAATCGAAAGTGTACTCGTTTTTTTGAGAAGGATGGGGATTTTCCTGCCTGGTAGAGACTGGATAAAAACCGTGTGAAGCACACATCCACAAAATGGGAGGAGCCGAGTCGTATGCATCCAACTTAAAGCGAAATTTGATAAACTTTCATCGGAAATGATTGATAATTGATACAGCAATGATCCCTAAAAATACGTTCAGGTAACCCGATAATGATCTATGATGTAGGTTGCCAGTTTATTTTTCAAAAAACTAGGTTATATATACTTGTCACCCGGAGTCGGAGTCGGAGTCCTATCAAAATGATAGGACTCCGCATCCCTGGTGTACAGTAGGCCTACTATGCCTGTAAATAATCAGTAACTCATACAGACTAGGGCAGTCCATCCTCAGTTTTTCTTATAGTCGACTAGTCGAATTTCTACACTTAAGTGACCTATTTACTGCAATTCTGCAGATAATTCTTGATTTTCTTGCCGTTTTTTACTTTTCCTAATGTTATTTTGTATTAATAATCATATTTATTATGAGTTGTGCTTAATAATCTGTCTTGATAACTTCCATTGCCATTGTCTGAACTACAGTATAATCTAGATTGATTTGATTTAGTACAAAATGTCTCATACATGATGCAAATGCTTAAACATGGGGAATTGAATGCACTTCATGTCAAGTAGAGGCTTCTTTAATTTTGCTGAGATAGAGGACTTCTTCTCCAGCGCGAGATCTTTCGGCTACGATGAAGGCCGAGAGATCTCGCGCTAGAAAAGAATTTTTTGTCTCAGTAAAAGTCGGGGAAGCTTCTACTTGACATATGACGCAAATGTGTATAATTATATTGTTGGTGAAATCTAACTACATTGTTGGTGAAATCATAAATGCACTGCTGTGATATGCTCCACTCTGTTCTGTGCCAATTTTATGTTTTCATTTGCTGCAATAAAATGCATCGGAATCCTGCATCCTACGTCAGCATCGCAGATTAGCTGCCATTGAAGGATTGAATACTGTTGCACAGAATTCAGTTTCCCAATTTCGAATCGTTCGAAGTACGACCAAACTGCACCTGGTACATTTTTTTGTTTGATGTTACGTTGGGCTGCGCATTTTCGCTTAGCTGTCGCTGATCGCGACAGCGATTCTCAGCAGTCAGTCGATGATCACTTGGTCTTTTCAAAATCGATAATATGTTTCGATGTCTTCGGTGGGGTCACATACAGACGAAATCTTCGTCAGTTCATGAGTTCCGTGTTACTAAGTTAATTGTTCGATTCGACCAATTACAGCGCGTCTGGAGGTTGATGTCCATTACTCTTCATGCTGTTGAAGAACAAAGGAATCGCAGCCTACCTCTGCAGCAGCAGACAATCTACGGCTGCCGAGCCGAATATGTCATAGCAGTTATTAGAATTATGACGCTGTCTGACAATCCCAAAATAGAATTGCTGAGCAAGAAATCGGCTTGTGTCATGAAATGTGACTAGTCAGATTCGAAATTGTAGTCGACTAGTAAGTCAGGGTGATAGTCGACTAGTGTATGGTCGGTGGACAGCCTTACAGACAAGTCATCATCCGAAATACAGAAATCTGCAATTAATGAAGTACATGTAGTTCAAATCTCATTCTCTAGAGCTCGTTTCCAAAACTTGAAATTTGCAAACACCAATGAAAATAGCGAATTCGTCAGGGTTGCCGTGGGTATGGGGATTCTGTGGGGATATCCATTGGTATGGGGTGGGTATGGGTATTGAGGCCATCCCCACAGCTCTCACAGCGCTTCTATGGGGATTCTGTGGGGATACTGAAGATTTTTAACATTCACTAGAGGCAATCAGAACTGACATCATATCACACAATCAACTTCGATGTTGAATTACAAAGTATCACCCAGCCTACCCAATTCACCACTTAAAATGAATGAAATATCAATGCTGATCATTTTCACATTAGTAACACACGTTCAATAATTTTGAATGATTTATAATGATAGTTCCAGGTGTGTTAAGGACGTCTGAAGTGGAAGAATATTGCAAGTCTTCTTTACTGCAGATCCGAATGGATACTTACAAATATCAGCTCTAATAACTCTACAGATAGCTCTAATAGCTCAGACAAAAATTACTTGTGATATAATTAAGCTTGCATAATAAATGTGATTAATCATTATTAACCTAGATTTTAAACTAATTGCGATATAAAAGACCTGTTGAGTCCAGCCCAAAAAACAAGACACATGAAAATGTTGAATGATTTTCGTCGGATACATGAACAGTGTGATAAAGATTTCTCACACAAAATCATTCAACTTTAAGCCATCTACTCGCATTGCAGTCATAGTTATAATGAAAACTCAGATTTTTCACTTGTCCACGACTTGTCAGAACTTTCTTTTTATCTGATAGGCATCCTTAACTGAAATGTGCCATAATAAATGGTTCATTATGCTGTATTTCATCACCATACACAAATGGGTCAACATCCTCCAATTCCTGTGCAATAATTCGGTGACATGCGTGGTCGAGAAAATCAGGATGATTTCCATCGAAGTCTGCATCTACAATAGTAGATTAGATTGATTCAAAGCTTTTTCATTCGCCACCTGTATATAGTCGATTTCTACTGCGAAAATTTTTAGACATAAGATGCATAAAGGCCAAACTCTGGAGATAGACGATGGAGATAGAATTATCAATGATTGCTACATTAGTTCAACGATGGAGATAGAATTATCAATGATTGCCACATTAGTTCAATTGACGAATATTAAACGGGAATATTCACACATGAACATGGCATGATCCACTGAGCAATAAACGATGGCTATAACACACATTGGTAGACATATAGTGAAGGCCTACATAAGAATTTTTGACAGGTGACTTTTTTGTGACAGAGTGACCATTTTGAAGTAATGGCACTGTAGCAACATATGATTTTATTTTAATTTGTGTTCAACCGTCTTTGCATGGTGATGGACTTTCTATTATTTGAAAACAGCACCACTTAAGCAACCAAACAAATGAAAAATTCTCACATTACGAACCCCAAATACCAACTTACAGGACAGCCCAGGATTATATTCTTACAAATGGAACACGTCGCACTCGTATATAATCTATGAAAAAAAACAACCAAATATATGCACTTAGCATTATTTGCAGTCAAAATCGAGTTTTCACGAAAAGTGGGAACATTAAGGTCCTTCAGGACTTAAACTAGCAGTTAACATTTCAATAGATATCTTGATAAATATTCATGCTTTCTTTTGTGAAACATACTGTCCTTAATAACGATTGTCTACAGCGAGGAATTTAAGCATAGTACTTTTGAAATGAATGTGTGCATATTTCCTGAGAATGCTTCGCATGACATGCATACATGATGTAATGTAAACCTAGGTTTGATTTTACTTGATGAAGACTTGGTTGCTTAGTGTTATAACAGCGAATCTCAAAACAGCAAACGGTAAAAGGCGAATATAAGAAACATCGAAATTTCAAAATAGCGAAATACATAAATAGCGTACTATGCAATGCTCGAGTGTTGTGTAGAACTAGGTACATACTCGTATTAACATTTCATATCAACAATTTAATATGGCCATGTTTCCTTTATGCTACATGTAGTTGTTGAATTTTTATGCAAATGTGTTTCCTTTAAGGGAACAGCAATGCAAAAATTGTACCCTTAAAATAATCCTGTAGCAAAATGAAATAGGATCGACATGGTCAATAACTAGATTAAGTGAATCAAAACTCCAAAGTGAGTAAAAGAGGAAGTTTGAAAAACACAAACTAATCAATAATCGATCTGTTATAAAAGCAAAGAAATACAGATAATGCCGTCATACTATTAAAACGAAACATTTCGAAGTAGAATTACGTTTACGGTAAACTACGTTATGGTAGTTTCATGGAAAAAGGGTGTCGTGTCTCATGAATCATTAAAGAATTAAGAGCGGAATGGGAAGAACCGTATGTACTGTACGTGTAAGCTGGCAGCAGACGACAAAACTTAAGAATCAGTAGAGATAGATAAAGAATACCTATCTGCTAATGCAACCAAATGATTCAGGCAAATGTAAATTTGTAAGTCAAATGCGTGTGCATAGCGGGCTCTTTTCCATACTTGAATGAGCATTTAGTTAAATTTTCGTACAATAATTTCTAGGTGGCAAGTCAGAATCAAGACTCAATGATGATTGAAGATGTGCTACTACAATTTTAAAGAGCAATAGGCCTGTACCAAAGACAGCAAAGAAAAGTCATAAATGTTACAACACGCTGTCGGTGACTTACATTGAGATGGAGATATTGGATAGACATCAATTATTCTATACGAACAAGAGCAACATATTAATCAGGGGCTTATCCTGTGCGGGCTGTGGGGATTCTGTGGGGATACCCACAGGTTTTTCTGTGGGTATGGGGTGGGGATTCAAATATCAATCCCCACAGTAACCCTGCAATTCGTGCTTGTGATTCATGCACTAAGGTGAGTTGCCGGATTTCCAAGCACATCCACCTACCGATGGCTCGTGGATTGAGTTGAGTTTTACAATAGGGTATATACTGCACTATTGACGGCTAAAAAAGCAAAAAACGTTCGAAGTTCCGCATGAAAAAAACCAAAAAAACTCCAGCAATTATTCAAACCAACCCTTGCTCTCATCTCTTGTATGGCAAACATGTGTAATAAAAAACAATGATATCTAAGAACAATGTTTGGCTTTTAAACAAGATTATGACAGCTATTTCATTAACGTTGAGCTGCCATGGCAAAAGAAAACGTGACATCAACACGAAAAGAAATCCTTATCTCTTCTGCAATTGTCTGCGAGATATCAATTTTCGTTGGTGTATTTGCCGAAAGTTAGCCACTTTTGCAACAGTGATAGTACAAAATATTCTTTCGTAACTCCCTTGTATTCCCGAAACTTTCGGTAGATTTCTGTTTCATGCTTATCTTGGTAGGCGACTTTTGAAAGATACGGTTTGGAGAGCATCAAAGCAATCAAAACTCAATTCACAATCCATAATACCGTACTATAACTATTTCGTCAAACACTCCCACCGAAATTTATTTCTTATTTCGACACCTTGATTACTTGTGTTAAGTTATGATTGTTCAAGATTGACGAAGGAATCACTGACTTACTTGTAGAGGGATCTTCTGCTAAAGCGTCAAGCGAATTTTTAGAAATTAGTTACTTTGAAATTGGTGACCTTTTAAAATTGCAGGGTTTTAGGGCCCCTAAGAACCTGCATAACCCTGTTCACAATTTTAAAGAGCACCACACAATGCAAAAATGCCCCGTACTCGATCTTCAAGGGCACAGGTATCAATCTCATAGAACCCTTATCGCCCAGGCATTAATATTCTCATCAGTATCTGCTTTCAATACGGAGATATATTATCGCATGAACCTACTATACTTACTTGACAACATGTGGTAGTATAAATCGTGTGCTACACGAGCATGTTGAATGCTGTTGTATAACTAATGCACTCCTGCGATGTGTGGGAACTCCCACATGATTCCCATAGAAATTTACTGTGGTGTGTGAAAAAAATGTCGCGACAAACGGTAAACATGTCTTATCCTAGCCATACATAATCATGCAACCAGCCAGTTCACATGGTCAGAACACGTGTGTGCCACTCGATTCTACTCTTTTTAAGGAATTGCATAAAGATGGAGAATCTTGTTTTCTACAATCACAGTTCCACTAATGTATTTATTGTCTGATAATAGTCACCTTACTACTTACTATAGCACTCTAGTGAGGAAAAAATGGAACCTTTGTCCCATCCTGCTGTATTGATGCTATGTATCAATGATGCTCATACATCTTCATGCTAGTTATTGTGTGATGAATAGTGATTTAATGCTTGATTCCAGGAAGAATTACGAAAATTCGAAAAACGTGGAGCAACTCTATACATAGCAAACCTTTCTGAACTTATTTTGAAGTGAGAAATTCTTCAATATATTTCTGCAACCGTTGGATTTGGTTGCATTCTTTATATTCCCGCATCATTTTTCAGAAAACGGATAGTCTCTGATTGATGTCATCAAATTCGTCCAAATTATATTCTCTTGCATTATTCATTGTAGAATTGCTGAATATCTAGTAAAAAAATATAAATCGAAGTAGTATGTTAGATTGATTGAAATCGTTTTGTTTCGGAGCCTTAATTAACTCCTGATGTATGAAGAGTTGCTTTTTCACTGTCTGGAGCGCTCAGCACGAGATCTGTTACTTCCATCACTTAGTAGTGGTATTCTTCAGTAGTCGCAGACCAGTCTGCGGCTCAGACTGTGTCAAACCTCTTTGCTCTGTGTACATAGAGGGCACATATTGACATCGGCACTTGATGCGACTTGACGCATTCAATTATACATGTCGACAGGTAGCAGAAAATTAGGAAGGACTGACTATCTTCTTCCTTAATCGATTATAATTATGACTATAAATTATAATAATGATTATTATGATAATAATAATAATGATCATCATTATTAATAATGATGATTGATAAGAGTTCGAGAATCCTAGATTTATTTTTTTGGATTTTCATATCGATAGGTCTTCAGATTATCTGTAAATTCATATTTTCTGTTTTATACATTGTAGAAAACAGGCTGCTAATCAGCAATCAATGTTCGACATCAGTGTGCTGTGGTGGAAATCAAAAAATTTAAATTGAGACATAAAAATTTTGAATTCTTAAAGCATTTGAAGAATTTGAAAGGATATCTGTCGTTATTAAGATTCTGGTTAATCGCTATGAATCTTGATTTTTTTGAATAAGGTTTGTTTGGCTATAGTATCGAGACCTCGAAAATATTTCAAATTATCGAATTGTTTTACAATTTTTTGGAATTATTTCTTTTTATTCCAGTGGGTTTTGCTCACAAATTGATTATGATACTTTCCCGAAAAATGCTGCAAAAATTTTCCCCCTACACTGATCTCTGACCAGTGACAGTTTTCAGAGGGATATCTTGAAAAAAAATTATTTAGTTGACTCAGAGTTCTCACTCGCAGTTGTTCTGCAAAGATATCCGCAAGATTTAAATTAAAATAGATGCCGCAAAAAAGAAGATCTGTTCCTTATCTACTTGAAATTTCTTGGTTGTCACTCCTATTTCTTCAACTTAGCACGCCAGTTCGTCAATGCCATACCAACTGTGCCATCATCCAATAATGAACGAAATTTTACCTGATTTCCCGAAGCGGAGCAAGTGTTATACGCATCGTGGCACATGCAAACGCCAGCGTGCAATAATAGCTAATTAAAGTACTACTGATGTAATAATCATGTGATTTATTGCATCGCTACAGTGACGAAAACAGCTGAGTTCGATAGGAAGTTAAGTAGGAAAGTTGAATTCCAACATATCATAAGTCAAAGAAGTATCTCCAACTTAATCTACACGCTGCTGCATATAAATTTTCTATTTTTGTACATCTAATATTTGGATGGGATACTGTTAATGGCACGAACACTCGCTAATGTGGTGTTAATTTAAATTATTCAAGAATATTTGCAAGGATTTATAATATCCACGTGGATCGCTCTCAGTCGTGCAGGATTAAAGAAATCTTCCATGTTTCCGGTTCTTCATTCTGTTGTTTCTGTTCCAATGCAGTGCTTTGACGCGGCAGAACCATCAGAAAAGTTTCTTGTTTTTATCGAAGTAGGTAGGTACTCTCAGCTTTTACTCTTGCCAATCTTCATCAGTTTAAAGAGTTTCCTTGGTTGACTCAGTCGACTTTTCGATTCTACTTCACACTTACTTTAGATGTTGCTTACATAAGTTTTTCTAGAAGTTGCATCAACATTTTGCATGCTTTGTTTAGCTTTGCAGTGATCCAGAACTTGTAACCTTGCGTATGTTACGTTCTGTCGCGGTTTTCTACTGATATTTTGCATTTGACATTTTTGGTCCCTGCTGTGGACAGGCCAGTTTTCATCTTAATCTTAATGTACAGTAGAGGAGAGGGTGCTGTTTTGGGGCACCTCTCGTTCGCCATACATAACGAATCAGTTTTCGAGCATGGGTCTACATGAACGTAAGCATTGTAAGTAAGAACATACGGCTTTTCTGACATCATAATTAAATTTTTCTATTTTATTACTCCATATTAGGCAATTAAAATTTGCTAGCTCTTTTTGAACGATGCATCTGTGCCGTTTTTAATCAGCGGTCAAATAAAGAAATGTTGAAGCTTCACATCCATTTAGCCTGTATGCACCTTCCGTGTGTAGTCGTGCTGCGATTCTATCATATCTTATTCTAGCGACTTGGAGATCCACATGTGTCAGATGTCCCAAACATTACTCTTGTGGACGAGACGTAGTATTGACATATGACGATAAACTTGTTCGACCGGATGCGTCCAAGGCTGGAACTCGAAATGTTCGGAACTTGAAATGTTGGTTTAAGGGTTGGGAGGAGTATAGAGGTGATTGACAAATTGAGGAAGAGTTTCTTGACATCTGTTGTCTATAAGATTGTTGCGAGCAGGAGATACATTTCGGGTAGATTTATTCGAGCAAAATGTATAAGATTCACGTTTTGATGGCATGTAGAGGAAAACATTAGAGGAGTAGGAGATTTGATAAGGTTAGAGCTGATTGATGAATTATTAGTTTTATGGAGAAAAGTGCAGGAATTATGGTTATTGAATTAAAATTTAGGTGGTAGATGAGACGTGTCATGATCTATTTGTGCACTCGTAACTGGACGGTCTGAATCAGAGAAAGAGGAGTTCTACAACTTGTCGATCTCTCAGAGGAGGCTTTTTTCGGACAAATTTTTCGATTGTCGGCGCCGACCTTTACGGTCAGATGGGGCTAATGTGCATGGATTTGAAAGGATTCTTATTTTTGGTTTCAGCATAGGCAGTGCCGTATGTTGGTCGTTGCCAACTCGTGCAAGAACAAGAGGAAGTGCACTTTTCATTCCGGCAATATTTCATCCCTGATTGATTATATGCTCGCTGATATATGCAAAAGAACTAATGCTTAAAGAGTTTGGGTCATGCCCGAAGAGCTGCAGCATAAGTTAATCATGATTGATGTATCGGACATTTCTTTAAATAGGAAAAGCGTTACTGAGGACTGGTACTAAATTTAAAGAGATGAATGAATGACCTGCGGCTCCATGGTTTATCAATAGTTATCTGGATGAAGTTGTTACAAGCAATGAGCCTTGAAAGCAGCTGGAGAGATTTTCACAACATTTGGTTGAAGAGGCAATCCACATTACGGAGAGACTTGGCGGTGGAGCGACAGTGTTCATAAGGCATTTTAGTCCGGCAGCCAGAACGAGTTTCAACAGGTAACGAGTCCGAAAATGAAACTTTCACAGAATGATGAAACCGATGCCTACTACGAATCTGATTGTCTGCCGAGCTGTACCTGGTTCCTCCTCTTGTCAGACACGATAAAAGAAAAACATTTGTTAACCCAATGGGACGCAGACTTCAATTTTTGGTTTGAATAAATTTAAGCTTTGGATAAAATGAATTTTCACTTATTCAGCTAAAAATACTTCTAAATCCATGATTTTCCATGATGTGCACATGTGATATAGTTTCATATACAGGGCCGTGGATGAGCATGATAGGAAATGACCTGAACACATTTATTGTCAAAAATTTTGACTCTGAGCTTAGTGCTTTTTCGCTTAATCAGAGAAAACATCGAACATGGGCATTGTAGGTGCGAATGAACAAATTTTGAGATAGAGGCGCGAATCTGAAGCTTTTCATCGTAAACATAGCATTATTTTTTTTGGTCTTAAATTTGTTATTGACTATATTAACGATTTTATTGTTGCTGTCAAGCATATAATTTCGGGAAAGTACTCCCATGATAAATCTTCTCGAAAAGTGGCTTCGTTGATTTGTTAAGCCGACCAGACTATCGAAACCTGCTAGGAAGATCGATGTAAAAGATGAAACCATTTGGTTAGGTCCATACAACATCTCATTGGGATCGGATGATCGGAAATCGTTTAATGCTCTTTAAGCTAGCGATCAGTCCACCGTCCTGAAACAAGTACAAGCTTTCTTCGAGAAAGGCATCGCTAAACTTTTGGATCACTTGCCACTCGGAAATGACTTCATTACCTCATGCAAGCTTCTAGCGCCACACAAGCAAGCGAGTCCTGACATTGAGCATTGGGTCAATTCTGCTGCTGATCTGTTGCTGTGTCATCAGTCCTGATGAAAGAACTTGATTGGAAGCTGAGGCTCTACTCCGACTACGTTCGGCTAGCACGGATGACACGGACTGTTTGGATGTAGTTGCGTTTTGGAAGATCGATTCTGAGAGGAACTTCCCCACAATGGTGAAATTGGCACGAGCGACGATTTCACACGCAAATGCAGATGTGGTGCGGCTGTTTAATATGTTGCCTGACATAATGACGAAGAAGAGATCTAACCTCAGAAAAGAAACTGTCAGGGCTTTGGTTTTCATTCGAAGAGGCAAAAAGGTCGGATAAGCGTCTTCTCGATTTAGAGAAAGAAAGGGAAATTAAGAATCTAAAATTGCAGTTGGATGGACTAGAAAAAAAGCTAAAAGTAGAGGAGGATCACTGAAGCATCTGATTGAAATGTATGCCGAGATCGATTCTTTGAAGAATGAGCAAAAAATGGGTGGATGAGCGGAAGCAGAAGGCCAGTGACAAAGTTTTTCGAGAACTTATGAAAAGAAAAGTAACCGATAAACCTGGGTGTTCCTATAAAATCCCCAAACTGAACTGATCTGCTAGAATTTTCAATACTTTACAAGATTGACTGGATTTATTTGGTTTTTCTTGATACTTGTTAATAACATGCATGTTTACTTTGTTTAATTAGGTGAATGTATTACATGAAAATCAAACGATCATAAATTGATGATGACTTGTTCATAAATTGAACGATAGATCAATCAATTTATTGGCATAATTTAACGCCGATTGTTTATGGTAGCAAACGTGCTATTGTTTAGTGAACTTAATTTAAGCGGAAAACTTAATTTATGAAAATTTTGTGGTAGGGGCGAATTCTGCAAAAATTCAGAATCGGGAGATATTCAGTGGGTATAAATGAATGGACATAAATGTCTCAAGATTAAGAGTGGAGGATATTTTTTATGAGATGCACTAGTAGCAAAGTAATTGTTTGTAGCAAACTTTCTGCATTGTAGAACTACTATTAATAATAATAATAATAAGATCTTTATTGCTTCACATGGTTACAGTCGGTGAACGCATTACAAAAGTGCAAGATCATAGAATACAAAATTTTGTAAATGAACAACGAAAGCGTTCAGTTTTTGCGAATGGCGGATGCAAAGTGCACTGAGAACGAATTAATCTTATTCATTAGAATTATTATTATTCATTAGAATTAGAATTATTCAGCTTTACATGAACATTCAACATACTTTATAGACCGTGGCTGAAATTAAATTGATATTCTCTCCTCAGCAAATGAGCTCAGAAAACTGAATCGGAAAATTTGATATTGTTTAGCTAGTCAACGTTATCAGACATTCCGTTGATAGACGAGTTTTTTTACAGAATTTTCACCCCTAGCACAGCCACGAACAATGAACGAAGCTAAAGGTTACTTCATGAAAAAAGTATTTAAGATGGATGAAAGAAGAATAGCAGATCTTTTTATCTGATTAAGCTTCCCCATCAGGAACCTGTTCGGACGCTTCTTGAAAGTATGGAGATTGTGTTGGTCAGGAAAATGGTCTGGGGAAGCTGATTATAAAGCTGTGCCGTGCGAACAGAATAGCTTTTCGAGTGACTCACAGTGCGTGCGCATTCTAAACGCACATGATTGCTCACATCACCTGCTCTGTTTGTGCTTTTGGAAAAGATCCTAGGTTTGGTCATGCATTCATTTGCTGCAGAGCTGCTTCTACCAAAATAGTATCCGTTGGAGAGACTGTGTAAAGCAACACAAGTGCGAAAGCCATACCAGTCTGCTTTGGAGAATTGATGAACTGTCTTATGGAAAGGCGCAGACAGAGTGGAGCAAGTCTGCTTTCCAGAAACTGTGATAAGACAGTGACTAGATATGCCGAGGGGTGAAGTAAGAAGCCTGACCTGAGAGATAAGTGGTGCGTGAATGCACAAACCTGTCAACATTTACATGTTGAAATCATCAAAAACGGCAGCCTCAGCGCTGGGATACTCCTGTAGAAGAGAATCGATCTTATCAGAAAGAACGTTGAAAATATCCCCATTGATTGATGAAAAGCTGTATAGGAAAAGTAAAGGGAGAGTGGTTCTCTGTATCGGCACAATGAAGGCAAGATACTCATTCCTTGGATCCTCTGAGCTACGAAGAAACCCAAATGGGAACTCCTTTGCTGTAACAGAGTGTACAAGTCAGGTAGGCCACAGGGGAACCGGATACAGTTACACGGCCTAAACCTCTCAGTAAAGCTACCCATGCCACGCATGCCGTGGCAGTGGAATTTTGCCGCCTATTTTCGACCTGTCACTAACCGCCGACAATAAACCTTTCCGATAAGGTAGAACCCAAAGAAGCATAAGCTTCAGACGACAAAGCCTCATTGCGACTCCGTTTTCACCCTTTCAGCGCTTTGAGGCCGCAGGTTCTATACACGTATACGAAAGGGAAAGTTATGTTGCCCTTTCTCTCAAACACTGATTGATAGCTGATGTTGCATGTGACTGGTGTACATGATTTGCGTATGTTCAAATGTGTTGAGCAGACAGAAGTCCTCATCATCCTAAGCTCGACAATTTGAAGTGACCCTTGCGTGTTACGTGCACGCACTCGTCTCAAGTGAGAAAGTTAGCTTATTTCACCCAATCTATTATGTTTATAGTCATACTACTCATGCACTTATAAGGAGTTGTACTATTTTTACTTCCTCGCTTTTCTATAGCTAAACATTCGATCGTCTTTTAAATAGGACCAGTTCTGTTTTTCTTTTATTGGTTATGCGGTTATGTAGCTACATATGCTATTTTTTCAATACTTATAATGACGCAGTTGTTCTGCTTTATCACCTTGACATTTCCTTTCATTTTCCTCTTCGACGCTGTACCTTGCATTTACTGGTGAGTGAATTTAGGGTCGTCCTCTACTCTCAAGCTTTTATTGCAAGTATGGCACAATGTTTTCTAACATTATAGACCCTATCTGAGAATTTTCATGCTCACCAATAGATAGTTGACGATAAGTGATGAAACATGCGTCGCACCAATTTTATGTTATTCACCGGATCATCCTCAGCTCATTAAAAGCTTCGCCCCTTGCGGCGGCATTAGGACACCTGATTTCACCGCCAAGACCGTCGTGTCCTGCATCTCTCTCATCATTTTGACCAAGTACAATTCTGACAAGTCAGAGGCGAAATCGAAATTTGTCGACAGCGGGAGATAAACTAGCAAGTATCTGTCATATGAGGCGAGCTTTTCAGAATTTAATTTCAATTTAGGTGCGGTGATGATTTTCTCTTTATTAATTTCCCATTTAATTTTTAATGCGACTTCCTTTTTCTACACCTTTAGATGGTGTTTCTTACATAGGTTCATATAAATATGCGGCCTATAAGTACGAGTAGAAGTTCTACAACTATTTGTTTTATTTGAATTTTATGATTTTTGTGCTTCTCACATTTGCCGAAAAGTAGACATCATTCAGTGATTATAATTATATAATCAATATTATATTTCTGTCTTCAACTGACTTGTCTCAAAATGATGCTATTAACTAATTAAACTTCAATATCTCGTCTTGCATGCATTTACAAGCAGAGTGACACACAATGAATAAGCATGTGCCGGTAGATACATAGTTTTGATTTGAATTTAATCCACATCATGTTATCTAATTTCTTCATTTCCAATTCATTTAAAATGCATGAAAAAGTGAAGAATAATGAATGCATCTCCGCTGCTGTCCAATGAATGTGTTTGTGTAAGCGTGTTTATTTGTACTCTCTGAACACGCATGGTAATTTTCAGATGGATTGGAGAGCTACCTTATCGATGGCGGTGATATTCCTGTCATGTACCAGTTTTGTGACGTCAATTACAGATAGAGGTAGGTTTTGCAACTTAAATGGGTACTTTTCGGAAATTAATCATGAAGGGATCTGGATGCTTACAGGAGTTCTGTGTCAAAAGCGTGAATATTATTCCGATATCTTACTAACAACCCAATTATATTACGCCTAGTCGGATAATTTCCACTTGTAGCGTACGCACATGTATATAAGTCTTTCCAATTTCCTTTGTAACCATTAAGAAAAGTTTACTTTTTGCGTTCCTTTACTTTTCTTACTTACATTTTTATCGTTGTTTCATATTCTGTTTGTTTATCTCTAAATCATCGCAATTACAGTCTGTAATTTAGATTTCTAAAATTGTTTAATTTGATTATTTTCTGTTTGATCTCCTCAAGATTCTGTCTGATACGGAACTCATTCAACAAGTAATAGTAAATCTTTTCTGATCTGTTTTTCAAAGTGGTGTCAGCATGCGCGATTGTGCATGGACGAAAGTGGAAAATATTAGGGAGGATGAAACTGCCATTTTGATATAAATACAAAGCATTTCGAATATTGATGCTTGTTGTGCACCATTCGTATGAATGTTATTTGGATCTACCAGGTGCTTATTGAACGTGTGAATATATTAATTCTGCCATTCCTAACATTGAGTTACGAAGATGAGCTGGATTAGTGTGCTGGTTATCAATGCGTGAATGATGAGATGACTTTCGCACACCCTTCATGCAGGTGAGTAGCATTATTAGACTTGTAAGATATTGACTTTATGCAACACGGATGCTAGAAACTGTGTCACTGCTTTGTTTTACAGAGATAGTTTATTTATAGTTTTTTTCATAATAGGTGTCCGGAATCTCTCAGAATTTGGGATCGCAACCCCGAGATACCCAATCTGGCTAAATGATTGTGCTTACAAAGCTATGGTTACATTCTCTTAAGTCATATGTCAGATTAAAAATACTTAATTTCTTTAGAATACCTTGCAACAAAAAGACAACAATAATGTCTTTTTGGTTCTCCATTTTTGTTTTGTATATTTCCAATTGAACTAAGTACTAGAGGAATTAGTAGCTCCAAAAACTCCTTTGATGTGTGAAATAGAATGTCTGTATTGTTGATAACTTGCCATTCGCATTTCGTATGTTTTCCTTATTCTGCGTATATCTTCCGACGTCCGGCAGCAGCTGAACCATTAGGAACTTACGCTTAGGCTTGTCTTGATCTGGTCTCGATGTGAATGTAGCATCGAGGAGTCTATCAGCAAGTCAATGTCATATTTATCTATTAGTGGGATCTCAATTAAGGTTTAAAGACTGATGTAGTTTAAATGCATGTTAAAATACATTATTGAAGCCCATCAATGAAAGCGAAATGCTTTGAAGCGTTGTGCAATACATGACTTTAAAACTAAGTCTAAAAGATCAGATATTTAAAGCTATTCTTTTTGTCTCTTAAATAATACAGCTACCGTATGTAAGAGAAACCATGTAGAAAAATACGGCATGTGGCAATTGTGTCCTACGTTGTTCTCTATGTGAATATTGAACCCTTCATCGTATGCGATTAGTCTAGATCAAACCCATCTGAACATCAGTAAAAACTGGTACTATGTTTTCAAACCAACATGCATTGATTTGCATAAGTCAATCTCATATTGCTTGTCATTTCATGACAAAAATGATAAAAAGGAGAACATGTTTTAAAGCACCGTAATGTTTTACAGCAAGACATTATAACGCGTGTCATGTGCAAACCATGTAGTGCTCATATAAGTTGAATGTGGCTTTCACTTATAATCACATTGTAAAAAAGGTAGAGACTTAATGAAGGATTTTTTCTGAAATGCAATGAAAGTTATGTGGAGCGAATCCTTCCTTCGATTTTTAATCAACATCGCAATAGTTCCTGCTCATTTACTTAGAGTTGATGCAAAAGCACAGCATCCTTATTATCCAAATGCTGATGCATCCAATTTGTAAGACTGTCAATTAACTGTTAATGTAAGAGAGCTATTAGCAAACGTTATCAGGTCACTGATAAGAATGCCGCGAGGTGTCATTAAAAAGTCACCTGACTGCTTGATAATGTTTCATATCAGGCAACAATGGTGACTAAAATAAACAGCATGAAAGTCTACACGTACATCTACCTTGAATAGAAAAAACTGATGCCTATCATTGAGTGAATTTAGCTGCTTCATTTCATTAGCGGCGACACATTATATTTGTTGGCTTAAGCAAATAATACTACTTTAGATCATTATGTTTTCTTGCTTCATAGCTTCACTGACAATCTTTATGGAACATATTGAAACATAACTCTGTGCGCATTGATGTCAAATCAAAACCTCGTTGCAGTTCGTCTTCTGTCAAATATATTTTGAAATTTCGAAGGAAGGAAGTTCGTTGTCAAATGGTTCAAATATGTGCAAACCAGTAATGTTAACCACGTAATGAATATTGCGATTAATCTTGCAGCTGAATTAGCTGTTCCTCTATTTTTTTTTTAATTTTTTTGTTTTTTGCTGTGTCAATGCATTTCCAATGTATTTTGTACAAAAGGCCTCTAGAATCGTATGGCAGGCATTTGTGTCATCATAGTCCAGCTACCAAGAGAATTTCTTTAGGAAATGAGACCGAAAATGTGAGTTTCACACAATAAGTCATTCATATTGCGTCTATCTGTTGTTATCATGTATCTGAATGGCGATGGAAGCGAGAGTTCGGTTAAATGTTGCTAAGATGATCGATGATCGATGCTAAAATGATGCAAGGTGTTGTGTTTGCCGACAATACGAGACTTTCTGGATCCGTTAAATTGAGCTTAATAGACGTAGATGAACAGGATAGGGAATTGCCTGGAGATATTCCATGCCAAAGCTTCTGGCTGTAGACTTTGTACTTATCACTTAATCAGGGAAAGTAGGGAAAATCTCATTTTTACCGCCAACTTTTTGGATCTGACTCTCAATAGATTCACATGTGCTTTTTGATCATGTCTGTCAAGAAGAGGAACCGTGTAGAACTCTGCAGACGCACTGATTCGTAGTAGCCATAGGATGCACACCATTCGGTGAAAGTCTCATTTTCGGCTTCGTTCCCTGCAGGAACTCGTTCTGGTGGCTGGATTATCATTTATCTGCAGCATTTTTGCACAGTCTAAAGATTCGACTTTCTTGAACTGAGCTCCTTATTTTTTTGTCTATGATTCACGCTAATTATATTGCATTATAATCCTACAAATATCGTTTTCATAGCTAGGAATCTGTTATATTATTACTTGTTGGCGACAGAATGAAGGACATAGCGACAGTTCACGCAATTTGCAGGAGGCAGGTAAGTAATGCTGGGAATACATGTCATTTAAACACTTATGAATTGGACGAAGCATATTTTTGCTACCAAAGTAAGTTTAAACTCGGAGTTAAATTTCAAAATCCTTGGCATGTCTGCGAAAGTTATGCATGTAATGACCTGATTTACCAGCAAAGACCAGCAGTATAAGGAAGAGGTTCAAACTTTGTCGGCGAATGGCAATGATCTCACGTAGAGGTCTGCTGTCGTTGAGCCTCAACACGACAAGAAGTTTTCTGACGAAGCACGAATACGACTGCATTACCTTTTCACGAAACGACATAATCACGAAATCCAAGCCACATACGTCGAACACAAAAGTAACACAAAATATACCTTGCGAGCACTTTATTCAAAACATATAATTCAACACAAAGTAATATTTCACTTGAGGAGACCACATCAGATTGAAGAAATCACAAAGTAGTTTGAATATGACTAAAGATCAGGCTGTAGGCCTGTGACCGACCTAATAAAAAGCTGTTTATCAAGCTGTTCTGGATTCGGAGAAAATCGTCTCTTGTTTATGACAAAATCCGCTGCTAAAAAAGCATCTTCGCCTGTACCGGAAGTGGCTGTGGTGACGACAATCGAGTGTAGTGCTCTCTTCATGCTTGGAAGCCTTGGAGCGCGCTCTGACGACCATCTCAGATGAACAGCCCAGGAAGCTACTGATAATCGTGACTCGGACATGATTAGGTAGACTGCATTAGCTGTGAAAGATTGCTGAGTATCTACCCTTCATCGTCGTGGAATCAAATGGACTCATGATAGCCTGTCTTCAACTGCAACATACCAAGTTGCCAAATTATCTCAAGCTAAACATTTACAATGTCGGTCCTTGCACGAAAATGAAGCACAACCATTATTGTAAAAACACGACACGAAACATGATAGTGCTCGTGTCACGAATGTAGATCTCTGATATCAGGAGGAAGCTGCAAAATATATTGAAGTCAGAAACGTATATTTTCTAGCGTAGAGAACACGTCTATAACATTCGGTCAACAACATTTTGATGTTAAATAAAAAGCATTTAATGTTAAATCTTGACAATTCGCCAAAATGAGATGAAGAAAAAAATGTCTGATGCATGACCTAACATTATAAATCGCTTGTAAGTCCGTTCATGAGCAGTGAATAAATAAAAATCGAGGCGGTCTCTAACACCGATGAGGCAAAGAATAACGAAGAACATTCAGCATTCTGTAAATTCCGTCATTTGCGCAAATTGACCATTAATTCTATTGCGTCTCGGAATTACTTAGTGCTATTCCAACCGAAGACAGGAACCAGTTAATTGATTAATCAGAGGAATTATCTAGCTGACTTGTTTGAGCATTTATAAGGGCTAATTTATTTGTGCTCAATCGGAGGACATTTTTCTATTCAAATTCAGACTAATCAATAAGACTAAAAGGATCATTTTATGCAACCAAACGTATTGTATAGGCGATGACGAGGCACTCGACACTGAAGATAATGTAACAAAATATCGATAACAAGCTCTCAATGCTAAAAACTTGTACACAGTTCTCATTTAAATTAATATATTCCTCATCATACATATCCTCCATTAAATACGCCTATGCTTGGCGATGTGTAAAACATCCAAAGGATAAGGCCACAATCGTGAAGCAGTAAGATATGCCTTCAAACTTACATCAAGCAATCATCAAAGGACATTCATTGCTTAAGACTTGGATGGCGCTGACCTCGTTTAATTTTGTTGCTTTAAAAATGTCCGACAATCGGATTCGAATGAAGTTCCGAATATTCGGATAATTGGACTATTTAGCCTGGTTGGTCAAATCTGATTTATTATGATTGATTTTTAACCACCAAATAAGTAACATTGAAAATACACTTCGCAGGGATAGAATCCATCACTTCGGAGACTGCTGCTCAAGTCGGTGGCCATTAAGCTGTCGGAGTATGCTGACCATCGACAATGTTGCAGACAATTTATGACAACAAATTACAGGCGGTAAAGAACTCTAGTAGAGATTTGAATAAATCAGTTTGAAATCATGAAATATATGAAGCGAATGTGCTGTGTTCTTCTTTGTTTTCATAAATTAAATACATTTAGGGATCCCGAACTAGCAGATTTGACAGCTTTGTGCCTTTAAATGACTGCCTCTTTTCAAGCATTTAATTATAATGATTGCATTTAAAAAATATCTCCAACTTTCTTTCAGTTCGATTGCTCATGTGCGACAACAACAACCGACGAATAATGGCCGCTCATATCACTACCGGTGATATTAAAGGGAAGCTGGATTGTTTCTATGAACCACAGGATGGAAATCATTTATTCATGGTCAAAATCAACAAATTAAATCTCGCTAATCAAGGCAAAATATGTCCGTCTGTAAAATTCATCGGATTTACCAGTAAAATGTTGCTACCAGATACTGATCTCGACTGGGAAATACCCGGTCGAGGTATTTTGGTACCAGCAGATCCGCAAGTCATAGCATCGTTCAATTGTTCGAATTATATTAAAGCTACTGGAACCGTCTTCGAAACAAAAGCCGTGGGACAGAAGGTTCTTTTCGTCTATGACACCAAAAATATCATCCACGGAACTGTTGGAAACGTCGATTTTACCATTACCTCTTATAGTAAGTGCGGCTGTTTTGGCTTGTGCAACAGTAAGCACTGAGGTAGGAAACATGAAACTAAAAGAATTTTAGTTTTTGTTTTCCTGGAACTAGCCAGATGTTTTGCAGGAAACAAGGTCGCATCTGAAACTTTCGCATATCATTGTACAGTAAAATGCAATTCACATCTCTTGACTAAGCTGCAAACTTGCACTTGTGAGAATCAGATCACTGATCTTTCTGAAATAGGTTGGATGAAAAATACATGAGAATATTCATTTGGGGTCATGTGCGTCGCACCTGTTTGCACCGATGAGCAGAGAATTAAATGAAAGTATGCCGAAGTACATGGCCGAAAATAAGCTAGATAAATAGTTTGATTGTCCTTCGAAAATGTGGAAGATGGGGTCTCTGTCTTTTATTAGAAGTGCTAGCATTTTCTAGAATTAAATGCCAATTACAGAAAGTATCAGGAAAATTCTAATGTAATACTGCATAATTAGAAGCAGCCTTACTCGGGCCTCTTTAAATTTGCCAATACTTGCAAGTGACTCTCATCTTTCTTTACCCGCACGTCCTTCTCACAGAATTAGATATCGTTTCGAATTCTAGTTAATTATACGGACTTGATGTTATTTGTTGTTTGTGTAAATAGACATCATTTCTTCATACATCATTATTGTTACAGTTTTCCCACCCCTGTGTGATGGTGGGCTATGGTATTGTTCTAATGATCGAGGCTAATGTGTTATCTTTTCGTCTGTATAGTGAATGTTGTGTAATGACATCTACTAGTTCATGTTAAATGACTTAGTGTTGAATAAGCGTGAATTTGAAAATAAATATCCCAAGTCAGTTTAATAATGGAAGTCTTGAGAATGAAATGAAATAGATTTCAGTTCTATTTTACACTTGGCTGCATTTTCTGGTCACTACTTTCAAAATTATCAGTAGAAGCTATGATAAATATAATTTATGAAGAGATTGAATTGCATATTTATATTTGTTACTTTTTTCAGTTTCTGGGCCCTCATATAATTGCCCTGGGAAAACCTTCCGTTGTTGGTCTAGTTCTCATATTTGTATCGATCAATCATTGGTCTGTGACCAAATTGACAACTGCTTCGACAATTCTGATGAAGATAACTTCAAATGTGAGTTGTTTGATTATCATTATCGCCATCTTTAAACGGATATAACTATCATGCCTCCTTTCAGGTACTGGTAAAGTGTTGGGCCTCTATCTTCCAATGTTCGTGATCATCGTTTTACGTAAGTTGAATAATGGAATAAATTTATAATTATAATTCACACTCAGTATTACATCAGAAAGCGCCTTTCCTGCAGGGATGCGGAGTCGGGAGTCCCGGAGTCCTTTCATTTTTGCTGAAGTTGGGGTCGTAGTCCTATCAAACGATAGGACTCCGGACTCCGGCCTATAACTAGACCCGATATGTAATGCAAACAAATTATTTATCCTCGTGCATAGCTGTCTTGATGTCAACTTGCTCCGTCAAACAAAAGTACAGAGACACTGCTGCATGCAAAGCTTGCAACAGAGGTTGAGGAAATGAGACGTGATAGTGAAAAAAGGATTCTCTTTTCAATCGGTGATTTAGTGGAGAAGACAAGCCTTCCTAGTCTCGATCACACATACGCACCAAAGTTCACGTCAGAGACAAAAATGAAATAGCAGAATGTTTGAGAACATTACCTCTTACCCTCACGTTAATCGTGTGTGATGGCTCCTCCAAAGCGCACATTAAAATCAAAAGTGTACTCATATTTTTTGGAGAAGAATGGGGGATATTCCTGTCTAGTAGGGACTGGAGAAAACCCGTGTGAAGCACAATTAAATATCTTTGGAAGCACACGTCAACAAGATGGGAGGAGGCGGGTCGCATGTATCAAACTTAAAGCGACATCTGATAAACTCTCATCGAAAATGATTGATAATTAACCATGATAGTAACAATGATCACTAAAAATAGGTTCAGGAAAGCTATAATGATCTCTAATGTAGGTTACTAGTTTTTTTAAAAAAAGAGCTGGGCTTTATATGCTTGCCACCAGGAGTCGGAGTCTTATCAAAAAGATAGGACTCCGCATCCCTGCTTTCCGCATGATGTTGCGTGACAAAAAATTCATTCCTTGCATTTTGAAATCCATCTTCCGAAAATTTTGAAGAGTTGTCCTTCTTGAATTCATTTTTCAATGACATGTGATCTCCCCAAAAGTAATAGCATCCTCACAAGTGCATGTGCTTAGGAGCAAGTCGACAATGGGTCGTCAATCGAGGCTTCCTCGACAAAAACGCTTTTCACTGTTTTAAACTTGTTCCATTCTCTCTGGATAAGCTACTATGCCGTCATGACATAGCCAGCATGCGCCTCTTCCAAAACGTGTCTAATGTGTTGAGCAGCTGCTCTTCGCTGTCTTCCTTGGCATCCGATATTTCCGCGCCAGTCTTCTACACCTGCGGGTCTAGTGAGCTGAAACATACGTCATTTGATTTTAAGGGAGTCAGCTGAAATATGATCACATGACGAGATCGGTGATATGCAAGGAGAATCGTCATCAGTCATCAGAGAACGTCATTGTCACCATCCTGCTCATGATTGAACATGTATAACTCCCACAGATTCACCGCGAACATGGAAGTTTGAAGAAAAGCAGGACCTAGGCATAATCTGTCATAAATTTATTATGCTTGCATATCAAGCCGACAACGGTTTTCTAGAAAAACGTCAATTGTAGGCTACGTCCGCTACGCTTAAAACTGCTATTACATATTAGGGCTAGCCTGAGGTTGTTGGCCTACAAGGGCCTACACTACATAAGCATTAAGTCGATAATTGTTACAGACAGTATAATTGTCTCAGTCTCAGTTCACCTCAATCATGCACTTAATAAAATTAGGCCCTAGGAATTCATAAAAAAATACAAATATTTCTTCTAGGGCCTACCGTATGGATGCAGGCTACGCTTTTATGTAGCGGCCTAGATAGATTGTCAGTAACCTGTACATGTAAAAGTTGATTCAGCAACATGAGTCTACAGGGACCAGCATGGTCCCATAGACTCAACCCTGTATAGGCTCTTCATAAAGCATATCTGAAGTCAAAAAGTCGAATTTTGCTTTTTGCAGGCTAAGAAATAATGGTGCGGGCTTTTGTGGGCTAAATTAAATACGGCGCGGGCTTTTGCGGCGTGCAAACTAGCAATGTGGACCGCGGCGTGGTCTTCTCCGGGGCGGGTCACTTGACCTAGTGAATGACTCCAGGTCAAACTGTTACGGCCTGCTTGATTTGTCTTGGTGCATCCATACTTCACTGCTTGCTCAACATACAAGTACGTGATGGCATAGGTGCTGTGCACATGTCCTTAATATCTGCTGACCATTTCCTCTATTATGCAATTACTCATTAAGTGAAGGCGCCACATGATGCTCTCAAGTTCTTTGGTAGTAAACATGTGTGCGCATTTTATCACAAGTATCTCCAACAAGGTCTTCATTACAGAATAGTTGATGTATCCTGCATACCTAGGTCTGTAATCTGCATTACCGAAACCTAGCCTCCTTTTGTCAAAATATTCAATTAAACATGCACATTCAGAAGCGATGAAAAGTAGTTATGGGCCAATTGTAGTTAAGTGTGCCGCATCATTCCAGAGGGTATGAGGAAGTTCTCAAGATGAAGCTTCAAGTGAATTATGCCATGAAGTGAAATTCGTAGAGAAGAGCAAATGCTGATTTTGCTATCAGCATTAATATCAAATGAAAACTGCTGAGTGATGATTCACCCTAATAAAGTCATTACAATCAGTCGAAGAAAATTTCATTCATTGTTTCATAAGAAGTATCGTTGACATAGCACTATTTGCATCGATGTAGTCATGGAATCCAAATTAGATAACTGATAATGTGGCGGTCAGCTAAACATTAAGCAAACACGGTTTTTTGAATATGCGGTTAATTACACGTTTAGACAATTTGATCATGTACTTCAACAAAATCAGCAAACAAAACATTGATTGTTTCCATGAACATTTGACACAGTTTATCTCTTGCGGCGGGAATGTTCAATGCTGTCTGGTATTCATCAGAAACATGCAAAAAATTACTCCAGAGGGATAGATGATATATATTAGAGCTACTGTAGCTCATTTTGCTTTTAATAAATCACATGATATTTTGTTTATAATCCACAGTCATATTTCATGTGGCCATTTTAACTCCGCCCAAAGAGCAGGTCTGTCGAAGATTAAATATCGCCTTGTTCACAAAAGATGAACGCTCATGATCATCTGGGATCATTGTTGACCCCCATGGGTCGAAAGGTATTTTTCCTTGGGACTGAGATGTGAAAATTTGGTTTAAGGACAACTGTGAGAGCATCTTGTGTTAACAATTGTGGGCCTTCTATACATAAACTTCCATATACACGTATACTTCAATCCTGACAGATAGAAGTGTATGGTTGGTAGCATGTCTGCCAGCACGCGTTTCGTTCGACACCCAGGTGATAACCAAAGCGCTCTTTGCAATTCGTGAATATGTTTGGCGATACATATAATGTTTGGTATCGTGCAGGTCAGTTTAATTGTTCTTGCTTATGTTTGTCAAATATCAATTAGGTACATCTGCTGGTCCTAGTTCAGATAAAGGTTTTGCTTTTTGACAGCTCATGGAATGCGCGTGCAAGGTGCTGATCACGATTTGTTTCGAATGCAATTCATCTGGTCAATTCTAATCAATGACTTAGGTAATAATTAATGATGGATTCAAGATGATCAAATGAACAGAAAATTTGGAGTGATAATGGCAATTATAAGCGCATCGCGACGCAAGATGAGGTCGAAGTAGATATCCAATGATCAAGACAATGCTTCTATTGGCTTAAAAAGGGCTTCTCAAGAATTATGCTTCCTTTTCTGTTCGCCGTTTCATCCTTCCTTTATTTGGGAGTCATAAGCGTTCAAGGAAATTGACATTAATGAGTTGATATACTCGTATTTGCTTTGTGCAAAAAATCTAAGTAAAATTATTTGTAATTTGTCTTGATTTTTTATCATAATAACTGATCTTGCTTCAATCTCAAAGTAGCTATCTTTTTACTTAACTTATGTATGGACATGTGCTATGAACAAACAGGCAGAGCGTGATTCATAATCAGTCATGAACCTTAGATTTGAGGTGTGAAATAGTTTTTTCCTACTATGTTAATTGATTTGTTTTCATAGTTTTATATGTCTTGAAATATCGTATCATATTCTGCATATGTCTGACATTTCACTCCCATTGTAATTGCAAAAGCATTAGGCGTTACGGCAAATTCTTATATTCACTGTTTTGTACCGGGATATTCACAGTAATAGCCAGTGGGATGGGGCCTCATGGGCTGGTGGATTCCCAATGGGCCTAGAAATCGTCAATATTAACTCGAATATCAATATATAGAATGCATCATTAGGGTGTATTTTGACATTTTTAATATTTAAAAACATCGTTTTTCCAAGTTTGTCAATTGGAGAGATTAGTGGATCTTGCTAGGATATTCACCGCAAATACTGAGGTCTAACTTATGAAGCGTCAAACTCAAACGATCGCCACAGAATTTTATATGAGTTATGGAAGATTGTAGCCCTATTCTAACTGCAAAAAAATGCACTTCCAGTTTGCATATTGGAAAAGATAGTCCAAATGCACCCATATATGCACTCATTGATTTCAGTTGGTAAATCACAATGTCACGCGACATTTCAAGTGATATGGAAACATGAAGGGATAGCCCTTGTGGACGGGCATCTATATAGTCAGATATCCTCATTTACCAGCATCTCAAGGTTTGTGACGATCGTTTAAGGTTAGTTTACGGAAGGGAGAAGAAATTGCTGAACAGGCGGAGAAGAAGAAAAGAATCGAGAAGTATATCGAATCATTATTAAAGGAAGCGGATCATTTTGCAAGGCAAGCAGAAAACGACAATCATTTTTTGTTTGCTCGCCTCTGAGAGAAAAATTGTTGACCTTGAGACAGGAATCAGACAATGTTCGAAAGATAATAGAGAAAATTCATCATAATGTCATTTGTTGCTACTTGCACTTGCTCAGATTTTCAATCAACAGTTTTCCTCGATCATCGGTTTTTTTATTTTGTAATATTTGTATTTATTTTAATATTAATACAAATATTAAATAAAATATTACAATGTAAAATTTTATTTTAATATTTTGTTATATTTGTTTTTAAGATGATCATGTGATCATTTTATTGAGACAGAATGAATTTGATTTACGATTCTGTTAACAACGATATTTGTTTATTTCCAACTAAAGATATTGAATTCTTTACTCACGATATCGCCATGTCTCCACATATTATCGTTATACCCGTTCCTCCATTATTTCATAATAATAGTGGTTATCATTCTCATGCAGTTCTTTACTCAACATTAACAACTAACATTGTGTTAAGGTTCGCATATCTTTCAATGTTGAAATATTGAACCGCAATATACCGATTTAGCATATTGCGTTTCAATCATAGATAACCTTAACACAATGATATTACATACAATTCAGATCTCAGAACCGCAATATGTTATGGCTTCGGGCCTGACGGCCCTCAGCCTTACAGCATATTGCGGTTCAGATATCTGAACTGCAATATTACATTATCTGAATCGATTTTAGCTATCTATGCTGCATGGCAGCTATGCAATCTTTAGTTATCCATGGAATCGCATTGTTTTAGTTCTCTAGAGCCTCCTCAAAGCTCCTCAAATTTCATTCTCTAAAAGGCGCGGCCACCCTGTATACTCTGTAATGTAAGGGAACTATTTTACGCGTGAATGTACTGAAGCAGTTTGACATGGCAGGAATAGTGATATATAACCGCGTTATCCTGCGATGCGATTTACCAATGACTCGATGCATAAGCACCATTTACGAAGAAGATCTGCGATTTGATCGAGATAACTGTGTTAGTTATCATTTTTGTTATGCGGCTAGTATGCAAGCTAGCACGGGCGAAATGACCTAGTTGCATAGTTTCATCGTGAGGAGACTTAAGCTCACATCCTATATATGTTGTTATGGGTGATGTTTAATTATCCCCAAAACATAAAGTTGAGAAACAAAGAAAAATAATTTGCTTGTGTAACATTCACTTTTCTGGAGGAGGAATGCAGGTGGCCCTCAAGAGGGCCGTTTAAGCGTTCACAGTCAAGTCACACCACTGATAATTGATTAAGTGTTTGTGTCCGTTCACTCCTTCTTCTCGTTCTCGCCTGTCTTCTCGTGAGCGTTTTGATGTTCTTGTTGATTTGCCGCTAGTCAGCGCATGTGCGCGAGCATGTATCGTAGAATTCTCTCTCCCTCTCGCTCCTCACGCCTTGCCTTGATGAATGCACGATTAGAGGTCTCGCCGGCGTGTGTCCTGCTGTTTTTATAGGGAAGGCGAAATCGATAGTCTTTCATTCTCTTCCTTGGCCACTCGCACAGAAGGTTAAGAAATAAAATATTTAAGTTGGACAAGTGCTCCGAGAAAATAATAAAACCTGAAAACTATCATCTACACCCTACCGAAGATTAGCAAAATAAAATATGAAGCAAACTATTATTTACATCAATTGCGCTCCACGCTACAATGTGATGACTAATTTTTGTATTTTTGGCATTGAGAATACTGACCGTTTAATCAGTATGTGTTCAAAGCAAGGATGCAGAGTCCTTTCATTTTGATAGGACTCCGACTCCGGGTGGCAAGTATATATAGCCTAGTTTTTTTAAAAAAAACAGGCAACCCACATCATAGTTCATTATAAGCTTACCTGAACCTTTCTTTAGTGATCATTGCTGTATCAATTATCAATCATTTTAATGAAAGTTTATCAAATTTCGCTTTAAGTTGGATGCATGCGACTCGGCTCCTCCCATTTTGTTGATGTGTGCTTCACACGGTTTTTCACCAGTCTCTACCAGACAGGAATATCCCCCATTCTTCTCCAAAAAATATGAGTACACTTTCGATTTTGATGTGCGCTTTAGAGGAGCCATCACACACGATTAACGTGAGAGTAAGAGGTATTTTTCGCAGACAAACTAGTATTTGATTTTTGTCTCTGATGTGATCTTTGGTGCGTAGGTGTGATCGAGGCTAGGAAGGCTTGTCTTCTCTACTAAATCACCGATTGAAAAGAGAATCCTTTTTTCACTATCACGGTTCATTCCCTCAACTATTACAAGCTTTGCATGCAGCAGTGTCTCTGTACTTTTGTTTGATGGAGAAAGTTGACAGTGACAGCTATGCACGAGGATAGATAATTTGTTTGTATTGTACATCGGGTCTAGTTATAGGCCGGAGTCCTATCGTCTGATAGGACTACGACTCCGACTCCAGCAAAAATGATAGGTCTCCGTGACTCCGTCTCCGCATCCCTGCCTTAAAGTAAGCAGGGAGTTGATTTAGTGAATAGTGCATGTACCTACGTCTTTCCAACTTTGCTCGCTTTTTTACCATGAATGTCATATTGTTAACTATCTTTAATAATCTGGGGGCACTGAAGTCGATGCAGCTTTATTTGAAGTCGATATCAGGTCGTGCAATCTGGATCTAACGGGAGTGTGATAGTCATGTTTGGCATCTTAGGTGTCATTGAGATCATTGTCGTGGAGACTCCACAAAACAAGCCGTCGGGACGGTTGATATTAGCAAGTTAGAAATAGCAAGAATCCACATTCTCAGAGATCACCTATCCGGAGTTGTTATAGCGACTTGAGTTCCACAAAATGGAATGGTGGGAATTTCTCGGCATGAAATGTGAGAAATGGCGAGAGAAGTTGTTAAAGATAGATTTTATTTCCTCCTGAGAATGTTGAGTGCGATAAAATTCTTCCCAAGTTTCAGATCTCAAAAGTTGGATGTTAAAGTCTTCAGCGAAATGTTTTAAGCTTTTTCATTGTGTGGTGCTTGCATACTATCAAGGTTACCTTGTAAGTTTGAAACGAGTACTTTGATAAATGAGCCAGGAGACGAGATGTGGGTGGACATTCGAGCAGTGGGCACTCAGATTCGAGCAGTCGGATGAAGTGCGGAATGAAATGTTTCAACCGCTTTTATCAGGTCTCTGTGGCACAGTGGTTAAGTGTTTGGCTTATTGATCTTTCGGTCCAGAGGTCGAATCCCGAAAGTGCAATTGGAAGTCGTCAGGAAGGGCATCCGGACTATAAGATCATAACGCTCCAGATTAAAGTCTGACTATGTCAGCACCATCAAAGTCCCCAGTATGTAGAGTAATGACGTGACACCATCACACACTCACTTGCCACCTTGTCGCTACATTCACAGCTATCCTGTTGTCTTCAAGAAGATGCAGCATGTGTCGAGGTAAAAGTCTAGCCGACAGAAGAAGTTTCTGCAAGGAACGAAGCCACTATGAGACTCTCACAGAATGATGTATGACTGTCTAGTTCTACTACCTGTTTGTTCTTTTTGTCAGATAGGATAAAAACACATGTCAGTGCAATGGGAAGCAGACTGAGGTTTTGGTTAAAATGAAATTTTTGAAAGCAATTGAATACTGTCTTTTTTCAAATTAGGGACAATCTTGGCCATGTCTAATATTCTTAGATATTCAGTATATTGCGACGAATACCTCTACCAGTCTATGCTGTGGTAAGGTCGAATTATTCGTACATTTTATTGCTGCAATGCTGTCTCGCTACAGAATGAATGCTGCTAAATGCTAACATTCTGTCCATAGTAATGGGGCAATAATAAGCCGCTATTACTTGGAGATGACTTCTGCCTTCACACTTTCCATTTGTACCGTCGACTTGCCGTAGTGAAGAATGTGCAAGGTCGTCTCCACCGCGGACATCGGCTCGATTCTTGGGTCATGCGACTGTAGACGGGTGATTGTGAATAGTGGGTTTAAGCCTTTATTGACTTAATCGTCAGTCTCTTCACAGTTGGTGCAGAATTTCTTACCTGTAACGCAGCAGAATCTTTGTATTCTGCATCATGTTCTCATTATATCAAATAGTCAGCAGCTTGTACTACTGACTACTTAAAATCTATTTATTTCTTCTCTCTCTTGCAGTCCTTCTCCTGATATTGATTGGTACAATCATTGCTATTGTTCTGGTCTGTCGACGCCGGAGAAGAAAGGTTACAAAAGGTGAGTGCTTTCATAGAGATTTTCTTGAAAAATTCGTCAAGTATTCTTAGCATTAGTGATCGAATTTGCTGAAATGTTTGATTGACTTTTTGCTTCATATTAGCCCCCGACCCACCAATGGAAGTACACCAAACAAGAAGGATTTGATTCTTCGGTGAAGCTCTACAAATCTTTATCACCCACCGTCAGGAAGGTATCTAAATTCATCAGTCATTTCCTCACGGTAAACGCCGAAATTTTTCTCTGACTCTAACACTGACCTTGCATGCAGACTTGCAAGTCGGCCGGGCTTTGGCGTAATATTTTTGAACAGAAGCGTGCTTTTTCTGAATGGCCCGCGCCTGGCTCATTTGCAAGTCTGCTTGCATGATACTAACGATTGTGATTTTGGGTGTCTCATAATTTTGAAGAAGTCACATCTAACTGTTTGAACTTTTAGTCTACAAGACTGGTTGCGGTTTACTCACGTTTGCAGTTATTGTCTTCAATTCAATTTCTAACTATTCAATTCAATAACTAACTTCATCAGGGTGATTAGATAACGAGAGAGATAGAGTGCATGACTGACCGCATGGATAGACAAATGAACCAGTCTCCTGGTGAACGTTGTTTATATGAACCAATGATGGAGCAGTCTCCTGGTGAGTATTGCTCATGTTTAGCTGGTGAACTTACCCGTATGCTATTTAATAGGTGAACTGGGCCGTAAACGCTAAGTTAACTGCTTGACGAGGCACTCAGTTCTAGCAGGTAGGCTACAGCTCCAATATTCATCCGATGCTCGATCGAAGTTTAGTGCCATTATTGCTGCTCGTTGTTTCTACTTTATAAGTAGTGAGTACTACGAAGTTCAATTCGAGGTGTAGCAAGTGTTGTTGTGAAAATACCTATCTTTGAACGGGAAGACGTTTTGTTAGGCAACCTGAACTGAACGACTTTTGCTTTCTTATCAGATAATGTTAAGCTACGACAATAATATTGCGCAGATTCGATGAATTTTAAGAAGCCTCAATAGCCTGAACCTCCTGTTAAAACACGGCTTCTTTGACAAAAACTTCAGCAATCTCGACTTTTGAATCAATTATAGCGGTATAACAAGCAGGCGAATCGAAAAAATGATAAATTACCTAAGCGAGCTTTCTTGATCTTTGCCTCCATACTTCAGGAATTTTCTTGAACCTGCCATTACTCTCCTTTTTGCGTCTCAGAAGTGTTTGATATTGTAATAGACATTTGCCTTCATTTGATCATCGAGTTTCATATATAAAGAGATGTAGGCACTACTGAATTTTAGTGCACCCTCTTTTACCCCTACTGCAGTTTAGTGCACCCTAAAATGCATGTGAGAAGAACATGATTTAATCAACAGAATGAATGCCGTTCGTTCTTCCCTATAGTTATAAATGAGTGTCTTTGTGTCTTCGTGTGTCTTCGTCTTCGTCTTCGCACATTACACCGAGCGCGCGCTTCGGTGTAATGTGCGTAGTCATCGTTTGCGGGAGAATGCGCCGTTGTTTTAAGGTGCACTAAACTGCAGTAGTGCCGAGATGTATAGAATGCCATCCGATCCATGTCTGGACTGTAGTGGCAATAAAGTAAGAAGGACATGTTAATAAAGTAAACCACGCATCCTGGAATCATGAAGCTAGTTGGATTGAATTTTAATGAGATTTACGATTACCGTTGTGAGCTACAAAATCACGTGATAGTTATTGCGTAGAACAAGATAAGAATGCAGATCGGGCCTCGTTCCTTTTCGTAACGGTCAAATGATTCATGTTATATTTGTGCATTGTCTGAAATGAATTTAGGCGATTATAATGGATTTCTGTGAACCGCTGTTGATAGTGATAGTCAAACAAGAGTAACTTAGATGCTAAGCAAACAAGCGTCTTGACAGATGTGTCGTTAGGCTTGCGTCAGTCTGGTTGTATTCTTGATGTATTTATTGGAGCGATGTTCTTGTACACTTTGAGAGTTTGAGGTTGACTTTGTTTTCCAAAATCTGATGCGACGGTCGTCAGATATCTTGTTAGATCGAGATAGTAATCGTCGTATTCAACGAGAAGTTGACATTGAAGAGCAAAGTGTGCATATTTTTGTAACTGACATAGGCCTACGTCGCACCATGGCATAATAAATTAATTGCTTTACGAAATGCCGCACAGGCCCATTCTGTCTCCAACAGTTTTGTAGGTGGTAAGAGAAGTCATAGCTCCAGAAAAGGCTATTGATGCGATACAACATCACCCAAAAGTCATATTTGCTCATGCCTTTCAGGAAATCTGATACTGCATAGTTCTTCAGAATGCTGAATTATGTCGACAAAACTATTTTCTCGCTAAATTCGATCATATGATGTGGAGTGGCAGCAAACTTTAAAATCAAAGTCATAGCATCACTGAATTTACGGATTAAAACTCTATCAATAGCCCCAGAAAACGGGTTTCTTCAGGTCAGATGGGTGGAATCAACGGTGTTTTTCAAATATTTTCTACTACGTGCATGCATTTGTACGTTGACTCTGCCATATGAAAAATGATGCCGCATTTCTTAGAGAAAAAACCGTCCTTGAATACCCCTTCAGCAAGAGAACAATTGCCAATTCAGAAATTTGCGTTCCCACTAACTTCAAGCTGATGAGTTCTCTCATCAGTTTTGTGTTTTCTATAACTTCTAAAGAGAATTGGCGGTGTAATTTCAATTTTACTTGGCAATCTGATCTGCTTTCTCTTTATGATAACAAGCAATTTATTCTTCAAAAATTGACAAAAAAATTCTTCAAAATTCTTCAAAAATTTTACAGAAAACGCGCTCCATGTCCTCGGGAGGCGCTTACATGATTGTGTAAAGAACGTAGAGAAAAAGTACATTTATCTAGTATAAAAAAATTTCTGATTTCAATGTTGCTATAAAATGCTGAAAAGATAAGGTTTAATTTTTAATGTTTAGTTCGTTGGTGATAAATTTCAGGATTTGAGAATGCTCAGTTCTCTTAGTATGAAGTTTGATATACCAAAATTAGCTGTTTTTCTGTGGAATTTTTTTATCAATAAGTCAGCATCGCCACCTAAAAACTTAAGATGATAATCAAGAACTATGATGAAAATATAAACGTGGACACTCTTATGATAGTGTTAATTTTATAAAATTGTTACACAATCGTTGTGGTTGGCGATCGGTCAATTTGGACCTCTAATCAGCTGATTTATCGATTTTGTAATGGTTATTGAAATGCAATACACTGTAGGGGAAAGGAAATGTTTTTAATCAATTGTTAGAAAATTTGTAGTTATAAATGTTTAGTACATGAAAGAAATCTGATTAGTGTAGCGGTAGCGAATTTGCGCTAGCATGTTACGAAAATAAAACATAACTGTAGAATAGCGGTTGCGGAATGAATAAATTTATCACCTCTACATAATGATAGTCAAGAAAAAATGAAATTTGTCATAATGAAACCATACTGAAGATAGCAAATATTTATGCATACGCAACTGCTGTGTCAGTCTGACCCGGCGGAAATAGTGGCTACTTCTCTTTAGGAATAGACCTTGGTAGCATTCCTATACTTAACGAAAACCGTAGGTTGGAATATAGTTTAGATGACAGACATAGACTCCGCATTCTGATGTGGTTGCTAATCGACAATTAAAGTTATTAGTTTTTCCAATGTTTCAAGTGTGAAAGAAAGCACAACGATTTATTTGGTAGCTAGATTGTAAAGGAAATCTGTAGAGCTGTAATGTTGTGCTGAATACGGTTCAAATCCATATAAAATACTTCAGTGAAAAAAGATGACCAAATAAACCTACGTTCGAAATACTACACAATAACAACTTTTTGTCAAAATAATTCACTAATATCATGTGTCTTGTCTGAGTTTGGATCCCTTACATCAATAATGTAAACAATATCACATTGTAAAACTTAAATTGTAGATCAATTCAAAATTTCATTTTTTTCAGCTGCTGAGGCCCGTGAGCAAGCTATGAAACGTGCACAAGAAACTCCGTATTACTTGCCTTCCTATCCCAACCGATATCAATATACGCAACCACCCCCTGAGGTTGGCAATGACCGAAGAGAGAGTTGGCAGCAATTGCAAATGCAGCAGCATCACGTTCCCAAATTCAACGGTGCCTATGAGAACACTGCCGATTGCTGAAACATATCAATTGACCCTGTTTGAGTGCTGAACGTTGTCGAATTATCAAGTACACTTACAAAGCTGCTCATCTGATATTTAACTTCAGCGACCGAAAGCAATCATTTTTCTAAACACAAATTGTATTATTTCTCTTGCTTATCAGCGATTTCATTTGTTCACACGATTCCTTCTACTTGCAAATGTTTAAGTCGAAGAATTTGCTTAAAGCTCTTCAGAAGTTAAATCTTGGGTGAAGTTGCTGTATTGGACATTCCAGATACATTTTTATATCTCCATGTACATATCAGTTATGATGTGGCGCTACGCTGCATGTTATATTTTCTTCAGTATATTTCTTTGTACGTCTTTTATATTCAAAGGAACTGGGTTTGATGTATTCACCGAAAGGTTTTGGATTGTTGGTAGTTTTATGTGATTTTTCTATCTCGGACGATTATTTATTATTATCTATTATGAGCATATCATGACTCCGTCCTGTAAATTGCTATTCCTACTTACTACTTTTATCTATTCCAACTGCCACCGCTTTGTGATGTGTCACGATATTAATATACTTGAGTATGTAGAATATTACGTGTTTTATATTGTATTTCATCGTAAAGAAATTGACACCAAGAAGATGTATGTAATGAACTGATTCTCAATCGGGATATCTCCTATAACTGAGGTGCTGGTTCAGAAATGCGACAATTTTGATAATTGATTGAAGCAACTGAAAATGTTAAAATTAAGCACTAATGTACCAGGATGCTGGGCAGTTTCTTTTTTCAGAGAGCATGTCGAGATTCAAATAAATCATCACCCTGACAATTTCAGGTAATTAGTCTTAGAGCAAAAATTAAGGAGAAAATGAAGCGTTAATTCGCAGATTTGTCAATGAATTCAACAAATCAACCTTGAATGTGTTTATTTAAATCAAATCACGGCACGGTTAGATAAATCGAAAAATCCAGGAAGCGGAAGAAAAGGAAGGACAACTACCCTAGTGGAAGATCGTGTAGGCTAATAAATTAAGTTACTGGTAGTATTTGATTGCGGTAGGGCATCTTATGTTTCAAATGCGTGTCGGGTCTCTGCCTGAATGTATAGGCCTGATTTCTGCTACAGCGGAAACGGGGAGGAAAATTCAGGATGCCCCTCTCTTAGAAACGTAGCAGCTATGTTGCGCAAACACTGAGTTGGATGTATTATTGATCGTTCTTTGATCTTGGCTCGAACAGTTAACCAGTAATTTGTAGATGGGAGAAACACTTGAGGCAAGAGGTATTTCTTCAAAAGTCGGCCTTGTCGTGCTAGTAGTTAAAAATGCGAACGCAAAAAGTGAGGATTAAAACGAGGATGCGAACATGGCGTTCCAAACATGTAAATATGAACATTTGAATTCGAACCGCGTTCCGATTGGGATTTGAATTTGAGTTCATGTTTCGAGGTTTGGTACAATCAATTGTGTACTGGGGTTGTAACAGCCTGTTCCGATTTTGAATTAAAGTGAGTGAATTAGAACAGGGATGCGAACATTTATTTCGAAACTTGAATAGATAGTTGTTTGTTTTGAGACTGCTTGCTCAAATGCGACAATTGTGGCCATTGTGACTATGATGACAATTTTATTTATTTTCATAATGCGTTTACAGATCAGAAATTATGTTCAATTATTTGCTAATCAGAATCCCATTTACAGAATTTGTGAAATAAAAACAAGAGGTTTACAATGTAAGTGTAATTAACCATAAAAAATGAAAGAAGGTAAGTCACGTCCCTCGGGGGACTCCGTTAACTTCAAGAAGTCCTCAGCCCATTCGAGGAATGTTGCATTGTTTGTGAAGTCGTGATCACACTCGTGTATAGGGCACTTCGCCGACAGTCCTTTTCTCCTTTGGAGTGCTGTCACTGTTAAAGTCTTCCAGAGTTCCACTTTGCATCCGCAACACAAATTAATCTTCGCATCCAACGCTCCACCCATAATTATTTGGCTTTCATTGTGGTAACAGAACAGTTGTTTCTGGGTACTCATCATGAAGTTGATTCGTAATAGATTCCTAATGTCTACTCAAGTCACGAGGATTAGAACTTGCTTAATTGGAACAATGTCGTCCTTATATATCCCTTTAGGGAAAATCGGAACCTCTCTGATTGGCTGTTGGGAATTCCTTTGTTTAAAAAGTATATAAGTCCTAGCTGTGTACCAATTCTCATCAAAGGTTCTAATCCTCAAGTACCATATTATCAGCCATCTTATTCTAATCACATTGAAAATGGAACGTATCACAGCACCTCCCACTTCTCCAGCTGAAGTTGAAAGGATCGAATCGGAACAGGTATTCGGAACAGGACCCATAACTCCTCCGGAGTCATCCGAAGATGAGAATTGCATGGTACAGAGTAGTGTGTTCGAAACACCGGTGGAGGCCTTGATAACGGTGAAGACACGCTGTGGAAGAGATGTTCGAAATGCGCCCAGGAGGATCCACACGAAGCGAATAAGTGTGCGTATGGAACCCGATGAGGAAAATCTCACAACTGCGCTGGAGTTCAGCATTATAGAACCACCAACGCCTCGCCGCTGCCCTGGTGCCCCCAAGAAAACAAAAGTGTGTGTTCGTGTTGACTTAAAAAAACTCATTCCTTTTCCCAATATCAACAACATGTAACTTTTTATCTTAAATATGACTATACATAAATGAACAATCTTGTTTTCATAATTTCACAAATCGAATTTCTGATAGGATTTGAATGGGAACTGGGGATAGATATATTCATCTCTGAAATAGCTACCTATAAGTATTTCTAAGTTTAATATTTTGAAGATATATATTTCAAATCACTTGTTTGAGACTTTGAAACAGCACCGAACATACTAGAACAAATTTGAAATGAATATTAATGTGTAATTCAAATGATAGTCAAATTGGATGAAAGTTTGAATAGATTTACAGTGTTTTTGAATGCTTTTTTTAACCTTAGGATGATATCATACATATTGCATACAATACATCATTAGCTAGAGAATGAAAAGATCTTTCTAATGATATAAGGTATGTACCCATTCGATGAAGAAATCCCTGTTGTATGCAAGTGTATGCAGGAAGAAAAATTATGATTTCAATTTTTAAGTTTCTCAACTAAATTCTACCTATCTTTCAAAGGGCTATAGTTGCTTCGGATGGTGTCATACATATTGCATACAATACATCATTGGAATCAGAATGAAAAGAGCTTTCGAATGATATAACATATGTACCTATTCAATGAAAAAATCCTTGTTGTATGCAAGTGTATGCAACTGGAAAAATTCTAAGTTTTTCTCAAAAATAACTAAGTTTCCAAGTTTTTGAAAATTTTCAAAGTTAAAGTTTGATCACTCAAAATGATCATAATGCATAAACTTCCACATGAACTTGACCTTGACCTTTGACTTGACCTTGACCTTTGACCTTCATACACTTCATACACTTCATACACGGCGGGGGGGGGCCTCAAAATTTCTCGGGCGCTTCGCGCCCTCGAAATTTTTCGGATTATAGGGTAAATAAATTTTCTCGTGCGCTTCGCGCACTCGAAAATTTATTTACCCATGGGCTCCGGGTGCCATAGCTATTTTTTTTTTGCATAACTAAAACCTAACCCTAACCTTAACCCTAACCCTAACCCTAACCTTAACCCTAACCCTAACCCTAACCCTAACCCTAACCTAACCTATTATTTGAATTTTGGCGCGAATTTAAAATTTCGAAATTTGGCGCGAAATTTAAAATTTCGAAATTTGGCGCGAAATTTGAAATTTAGATATTTCAGATTTTAATATTATCTCCAAGAGTTTTAAGCCAATATTTTGGCGCGAAAATTAAACTTTAGAAATTGACATGCAATTCAAATATCTTAAAATATTGACTTCAAACATGTTACCATATATATTTGCGAATTGAATAATTGATTTGTATGTAATAATGTTCAAACTCTCTGAATTCATTTGAATTAACTTGCTTGTGTTTATAATAGATACATATAGTAGATTTTATACTATTTACAAGAGTCATATTCATAGCATTTGATTGCCATTCCATTCTAATGGATAAAATGAGCCAGCTGATTATTATTTTGTTTAAAATTGTCAAGTTTGTTTTGCTGTACCAAATTGATGACATGATGTCATCAAGTCTTTGTTCATGGTTCCTTTGTTGAATCTATATATAAAGAACTTGTAGAGCTCCGTTCTTCACTCAGTTTTGAATTATTTGGTGTGCATACAAGACCTCGTTCTCCGCTTCTCCGTTTCGTCGATTTACAATTATATTTCTGAAGTGAGTTTCATCATTTAGTATTTACTGCTTTCTAAGCTTGGGAAATAGGTACATTACTAACTTCTTATAACCAAATAGTTTAAAATACATGGTTGGCTTTTAGGATAGGAAACAACACAATGTTATATTATTAATCACAAATCTTTACTTCGTTTTTTTATTATAGCATATGAAATACACATGAATCAAGCGATCTTGATTGATGTAGTGTTTGAATTTAAATAAACATCACAAGATTTCGTTCCTAAATAATAAAACACTAACTAGTTAATTTCATTTTCAATCAGCTGTTCTTCTAATTAAAATACTTTTAATCAATCTCTACACTTTCGTTTTTTCGAAAAGTCAGTTTCGTATCAATGTTTTTTTTTTTTTTCGAAATTAAATAACATTTACTCAGCTGATTCCAAACTTGATGTTTCTATATTAAAAACACCTCTTAAAAATTGATTTAAGAGTTCGAATCTCGGTTTCTGTTTCATCTTAATATTTTTCTAATTGAGATTATTAAACTTTTTAATATTACTTCTTTAAGTTTGGAAAATAGATTCATAAATGAGTTCTAATCTACAGAGAGATAAGAATATAACAAACGATTATTTCTTTTGTAGAAATGGTTCGAACGTCAAGCATTTCCCGACAGAGACTTATTTTTCATTATTGCAGTACTTGCAATTTGCCAGTTCGCCACGCTAGCAAAAGCAGTCATAAGGGTTGCTCTTTTAAAGAGGACGGTACATACCTGTATTGCCTTACATGTAAGGCATATCTAAAGAGCACTGAGAAGGCGAACAGTGAGGAGGATAAGGCTTTTATTCAAGCCCATACTGCCTGTGCACTTGGTAATGGACGCAAAGGCATCAATCTGACCTCGACCGCAGAGAAGCGGAAATTGGAACGATTGTTTGCAAAGGAGGACAGACCGGCGACAGGGGTTTTGAGCCAAAGTGATGAGGTCGCGAAGACTTCTAAACCTCCAAAAAAGACGCGATCCATCAGAGTAAAGTCGAGAAAATTCATTGATAGTGACACATCACTATCTGATTATGAAGTGAGTACTGTTAAATGCTTATTTTAAATTAGGTTTTAATGAAACAATGATGAATGCCATCTACGATTCTAGTGCAAGTATGCATGTAGTAAACATATTTTTAACATTTCAGAGTTCAAAACTTCCAACGAAGAGTGCCAAGGTACTTTTAAAGAAATTGCCTACAGCAAGAGATGTAAGTATTTTACAGTTAAAATTTTATGATTTTAAATATGTTTTACTACCAAACTCTTTCTTTCAGCATTTCAACAGTCTGCCACCTGTTCCGAAATTGACAATGGTGGAGAAAAAAGTGAATCCACATCCCGTAAGTAATTTTTACAAGGTCTATACGTATATAACTAGAAATTTTAAAACATTGTTAACTTTTCAGCTGTTTCAAAGTCTACCCCCTATTCCCAAGTTGAGAACGGTGGAAAATAATGGATGTCAGACACCTGTAAGTATGATTGTTGCAGTCTACACTCATGGAAATCTATCATGTCTTAATAATCACTCTCTAATCATTTTGTCTTTATTCCTATTGCAGGCAATTCGATCTTTATCACTGAAAAAGACTCGAGATCGCAGTGTCCTCTCAACGCCACCTACCTCAACGTCTATGGAGGACAATGAGGAAAAACCCTACACCATCCGCGAGTCCTCATCAGATGAGTCCTCTTCGGATGAGTCCTCTTCGTCAGCGACATCATCGCCAACTTCTTCTGATGATGACAGTGATGATAGCAGAATTGCTAAGGTAAGTACAATATAAGGAATGAATATGAAAGCAGATAATTGAAATGTAAAAGATTGTAACAGTTAAATTCTGATTTTAGAATAGTTCATACAACGTTTCGGTGGAAGATGGATCTGATCATGAGATCGTCATGACTTCTAAGGTAAGATAGCTTTCAAACACTAGAAAACATGTTTACATTATTTAAATATTATTATATTGTTAATTCTACAAACATTATTAACTTCTTTCCCATATAATGATGCATGGATAATACAAATATTTTCTATTCTCATTACAGGATGCAGCGGTCTACGCATCACAGGAGGAAGAATCCTTCTCCAACATTCGATCGTCTCCAACCTGCAGCGTCCGCTTCCCCTTCACTCCTATACTGGAGTATAGGGGTGCATCACCACCGCCCACAACACAACCACCTACACCAGGGACTGCTCCTACGACTTCCCACGATCCTACTCCTCCTACTACACCATCACCTACGACTTCCCATGATCCTGCTCCCCCTACGATCTCCAACACTACTATCAACGCTCCTGCTTCCATCATGCTGCAAACCAAGGACTACAATGTTGATCTAGATGAAACCAATGACAATAGTGAGTTGAGGCGCTGTGAGGAGCGACTGCGACTTGCTGAGGAAAGAGAAGCAAAGCTAAGGACTGAAAATCGTGATCTAATTCAATCTGTGCGAAATCTAACACAGTCAAACTTGCATATGGCATCACTCCTTTCAAGAGGCAACAAGCCTTTTGAAAAAGAGACTTTAATGCATATTGAGTATGCAAATTCAAACATTGAAAAGGTGAGGCTGACTCACATGGAAGACAGGGGTGCTTGCTCTGCACAGTGTCAGCACATCAAGATGTGCCACAGTGGCATTGTAAAATGCATAAAAATGTAATGTAATGTACTTTACTTTTTTCTTTTGGAAAATGAAAATTGTTGTAAATCCTGAATTTTTTTCCTTTATATCATCGATCGGTAATACTACATCTATCTCAAAAGTGAAGAGATCGGAACAAATTCTATTGGGTGGTAATAGCTCTGACGTCATAGAATGATGAAAATATATAAGGACTATCAAAAATTATAATCCTTATCATTTACTATTAAGAATGGTTGTCTGTTCCAAGTGTGGAAAATCTTTTACTCTTTATGGCAATTTGCAACGTCATGAAAAATTTTGTAAGTTGGGGATAACATATAAGTGTAGCAAGTGTCCATATCAAACGAATAGGAAGGATAATCTAAAGCGACACAATCTAGTTTGCAATTTAAGTTCAAATTCTCAAAATATGTCAGTTGTTAATCAAGTAGAATCACAAAATAATCACATATCCAGATCTAGTATTGTTGAACCAACGTCTAGACATACATCAACCAGCGCTTCAAATAATACCTTTATGCAATGTTGCTCCCATTGTGGTAAAAATTATAATTCTGTTAGCAAATTTCGTCAACATATGAATGTACATAATACAAAAAGTGAGATGAATATTCATAATAATCATGGAACTCTAAATCTCAGTGAAAGCGCACTTAATGGTCACGCTCGTGTATATGACATCACACCATCAACACATACAATCGACATTAATTCTTTTTTATTGAGTATGCGACCTATATTAGGGGACTTAGTGTCAAACCTTCTAGAACAATTTCAACTACGTGGCCGTCTAATTGCACAAATTCGTTATGTGCGATCAAATCCTCAAGAAGATGAAACGTTTCTCGCACACTTTACATCATCATCTACAAACTATATTTATGACTATGATACCTGGTTCCAAGATAATTTGAATAGTCTTTCAAGCCATATTGAAGCATTTGCAAATAAGGGTAGCAACTGGGTTATAGATGAAATACTTAATATTGAATTCAATGTTATTACCAGTCCACTACTATCCGGTGGACAAACATTTACTCTACCAAAGAGCTTGAAAGATTCTAAGGCTGTAATCAATGTACACTCAAATGCAAATGACTGCTTCAAGTATTCAGTTTTATCAATACTACATTATGATGAAGTACTTCACTCGAGAAATGAGATGAAATCATATAGCAAGTGGACATCTGATCTGAATATGGATGGCATTGCCACACCAGTATCAATAAAAGATATTTCTAGGTTTGAGAAAAATAATGACATCAAAATTAACATTCATTTTTATGAAAAAGGACTCAAAGGTGTTCGTTATAGTAGCAACTTTATTGGTAAACGAACTGTCAATATACTGTTAATTGTTAACAATGAACGCGCACATTATTGTGGAATCAGAAAGATATCGAGACTATATCGGAAAATTAATAAAAGATTTAAACATTACTGTGATCGATGCACCCAATCGTTTACATATAAGACAACTCTAGACCGACATTATCAATTTTGTGTTCGAGGAAAAGCGCAAATAGAAAAAATGCCTAAACAACTAGAGGTAAGTACAAGTAGCATGGAATATCATCTAAGTCCACCTTTAGTAATTTATGCAGATATAGAGTGCTACATTGATAATAAAGTGCATAAACCTGCAGCAGTTGGAGTTTATCATGTTTGGCACAACGCTCTCCAATCAAAATTTGATAACGAATATTATGTCTTTAAAGGAGAAAATTGTATTATGAACTTCTTAAATCACCTAGAAAATGTAGCACAAAATTTGTATGACAATCAGCGTGCAATAAGTAGACAACCGATGTCTCTATCCCATGATGAAGAAGAAAAACACAAAAGCGCACAGAGTTGCAGTAAATGTAAATCTAAGTTCAGTGATGATTGTATCAAAGTGAGAGATCATGATCATATAACAGGAAAATATAGACAAACATTATGTAGCAAATGCAACCTTCGATTGAAACTGAATAGGCGGGAACTGCCCATATTTTTCCACAACTTCAAGAATTATGACAGTCACATCGTTTGCTACAAAGCAATTGGAAAGAAGAAACCATGGAAATTAGAAGTGGTAGCAGCCACAGCTGAAAAATACATAACTTTATCCGCTAGTGTACCTGTGAACGAGTACAACGGAAAAACAATATATTTTAAATTAAAGTTCTTGGATTCTTTTCAATTTTTAAGTGCATCACTAAGTGAATTAGCAAAAGGATTACAAGTGTATAAGCATGTAGAAAAATTAAGAAACGAATTTCCACTGATTAATGATGACATCCTATATCAAAAGGGAGTGTTTCCCTACTCTTATTTCAAAAGTCTAAATACATTGTTGGAAAATAGTCTACCACCACAATGTGAATTCTATAATGATCTCACACGAGAGCATTGCTCAGACAAAGAATATGAACACGCTTGTAATGCGTGGATCGCTTTCAGTTGCTCCAATTTTGGTGATTACATGCTTGCATATCTCAAATTAGATGTGTTATTGCTGGCAGATATTTTTGAAGTCTTTAGATCATTGAGTCAAAATGAAGATGAGGTGGATCCTGTGCATTTTGTCAGCCTTCCACACCTTAGTTTTACTTCAGCTTTGAGTTTTGCTTCATCTGATCCTCCACACTACATACAAGATGAAAACATGTACAATCTATTTGAAAGGGGAATAAGGGGAGGTATGACATTTACAAATATTCACCGAGCGCGTGCACGCATTACGGAATTACAAAATAATACAAATGAAAGCCGTCACTTATCCTACATAGATGTCAACAACCTTTACGGCTCGTCACTCAGCAAGAGTCTACCACATTCAAATTTCAAATGGTTGAATGAAGATGAAATAGGCTACTTTTCAAACGAAGTTAATATTCAAGCCATAGATGATGATAGTGAAATCGGATATATTTTTGATTTAGATTTGAAATATCCTGCAAGCATACATGATGACACTGCCGATTTTCCATTGGCACCAGAAATGCAGATGATAGAACAAAAAATGTTTTCAAGTTATATGAAAGACTTGTATAAAAAAGTAAGACCAAATACTAACTTTTCTTCAACTAAGAAACTATTGCTACACCAATTTGATAGGGAAAATTATGTTGTACACTATTCAATATTAAAATTTTATTTATTTATGGGTATGAAAGTCAAAAAAGTTCATAGCGGTGTAAAGTTCACTCAAAAGCCCTGGTTAAGAACGTTCATCGACATGAATTCCCAAAAGAGAGCTCAGTCAAGAACTGATTTTGAAAAGTCATTTTACAAGTTGAAGAATAACTCTTTATATGGCAAGACAATGGAAAATGTAAGACGAAGGAGAAAATTCAAATTAGTTAATAGTGTTGAGCAATGTCAAAAATTATCAAATCATCCACTCTATGTTCAGCATAAGATCTTCGATGAAGATCTAGTTGGCATGGAAATGTACAAGCCTTCAATAATGTTGAATAAATTAATTTATGTTGGTCAAGCAGTTCTTGATTATAGCAAGTTGGAAATGTATCAACTATTTTACAATGATTTAAAAAGATGTCCACTGATAAATAGAACGCGACTTTGTGGCGGTGACACTGACAGTTTTTTCCTATGTCTATACACCTCACCTTCTGTCCGTCTGGAGGACATACTTCTATACTTTGGTGAAAAATTTGACTCTTCAAACTATGATGTACATCACCGACTATATTCAACTACAAACAGAGCTAGGTTGGGCTGTTTTAAGGATGAGTGTGCGGGAAAGTTGCTTGAGGAAATGATCTTATTAAAACCGAAAATGTATTCAATGAAATATCTAGATTCATCTTGTCACAGCATCAAACGTGCAAAAGGAGTGCAGAGAGCTGCAGTTAAAAAACTACAACATAATGATTATAGGACCGTGTACTACAGTGAAATGGATACAAGTGAAGAAATGACAGTAATTAACTCGAAAAACCACTTAGTTACTACAAAATCATTCAGGAAGCGAGGACTTTCACTGTGGGAGGATAAGCGCTGTTGGTTAAATAAAAATTTGTCACTACCATATGGACACTATAGCTTGGGACTTCCCCCACCTTCAAAAAGAAGGAGAATCCTTCCTGCTATAGGTGATGTAGAATAAGTCTAAATAGATTCAACAAGGTAATTTACAAGTAAACTAACCAATCGTCACATCTTTCTGCTTAGTTATGCTTACTAATATATAGGTAGTCTAAACACAAAATGAAATTTCTACATTTTTCCGATGTGTAGAAATTATTACTAAAATATAGGTAGTCTTATTATGAATTTAAGACATAGCACTCAACATCATTCCGATATGTTGAGATGTGAAATAGCAAACTTTATGCAAACAGATGAATTAGGTTTATATTTGAAAACATGCCTCATTACACTAGAACATGGAAACTAAACGACTTACAAAGCGTTCACATAACAAATTCTAAGAAAGTAGTCTTTCGTCACTCAATAGCAAATAGTGGTGGAAGACATCGTGGCGTTTGCATTAGCCTTGACGCATTATCTTCACTGAAAGACTTCGCTGATCTGATTGACAACCATAAGACACGGATGAAGATTCCCCTCGATCAAAAGGTATGGATAAAGTGTGACTCTACCGTCAAGCTGTACGTCTGTTCACCAAAGAGAGAAGATATTGACTATCGATTTTTCCGTTTCAGTGACGTCACATGGAGAAACTTTACAAAAGAGATACTACCACATATGATTTCATTTATTAAGGATGGAGGACATCAAGCGGATGGAAGTCGTGAATCGCATGTTAACTACAAAAGTAAACTCAAAACTCAATCTTCAAGAAATCGAGCGGAACATTCCCAATCGAAAGCAATGGTTATTAATAAAACACAAGATGAAGCCGACAACGAATCTACATCTGGGAAGACCCTCAATGTTAACATGGAGGATACAGAGGAAGGATAAATATGTGACTATCCTATTCTTTCCAAATGGAACAATCCAGTGTGTTGGTGGCTTCACTGATGGTGATCTACCATATCTACATTCTACGTTGGAAAATTTACTTAGTGACTCATTATCTGAATGGGAAGTGAAGACAATGACTGTGTTATGTGAATTGAACTATCATTATGACTTTCGTAAAGTCACATCATCAAATAATCTCACTTATGAAGTGGAACTATTTCCAGCAGCACAGATGACTAACTGGCACCCATATCATGTTCATGTATTCCATAATGGAAAGATTGTGATAACCGGCATTAAAGACATAAATGATGTTCCTCCCATCCTATGTGATTTGAGAAAAATATTTGTGAAATCTACATTGTAGCTATGTAAATATTTAGAAAAGAACTGTATATTTGTAAATACATATTGAAATGTAAACATGTTTTGCTTTCCCTCTAAACCCAACGATTTGGAACATAAAACAAGGATATTTACATATAAAATAAAACTTTATTACAAAACAGTTTCAATATACTTTGTAAGAATTACATCATTTTTATAGCAGTCTTTCGAAAAAAGTTGTAAAACACTTTTACAGTTATTTTTCAATGGTCTCTCGTTGATGAAATATAGCACATAACCGCCGCACATGAGAGATACATTGCTTTGAAGTGGAAACGATGTAACTTTCTTAATCGTCCAGGAGAACCTATTCATCCATAATGCAATGTCATGTAAGCGAGGTAGATTAAGAGAGTCAAAATATTCAGCCACTTTATAGCGATTGATGTACACTGCAACCCAATGTTTACCAGGAAGATTGTTGCTGTCCGTATTGATGATAAGCGAACAAGGATAGAAAGGAATTGAATTAGGTAAATTATCTCTAGAAAAGACATCAAGAAATATTGACTTGGAGTAGGGATGAGCATTTCCCATTTTCCTCAAGATTTGTATGTTGCTTAAGTTACTCATCTCTGATAGCTGACAGTTACGTCTCGCATTCTCGTTATTTCAACTTTGCTATCATAGATAGCATAAATGAGGCAAGTAATTGTTTTCTTCAAAGGTGACTCAAATGACACCTCTAGTCGTAGATTACCAGGCTTTGTAACTCCTACGCTTTCACCGCCTAGATCTGCATCTGCTGTGAGATTGTATATAATGAAGAAGTAACCATTTTTATACATATCCATTGTAATTCCATTTGAATCATCTGTGTTAAACATGCTCAGTGCAGTGAAAGTAGAACCATATTCACGTGCAAATTTACCCTCTTTAAAATTAGGCTCATAAGCTTTGCAAGCAACAAATTTTCCATCCTGATAGAGTGCTAGTTTACTAACGTTAAAGTGTTGGAAATTAAATGGATTCTTTTCAAAAGCACCAATAAATGACTCATTTTCCACAAATGTGATATACACCGCCTTCGGCATCGCAGTGGGAAAAAGATTTGGGTAGGCATGAGAGGATGATCCCGCACCAATTGTGAAGTTTGTTAACACACTGTGATTAACTGGATATATTGCATTGCTTTTCCTCAATCCTGTCGCATGCTCGTTGATGACTGACGGGTTCATTGTTACTCTCCTTACATTGAGCACGGCACTACTTATGTTGATTTGATAGTTTGTAGCTCCAAAAGCCATTAACGCGAACTCAGGATTTGCACGAATAAATTTTATTTGCATTTTAACCTGTGATAGTAGATATCTAGATTGACGAAGGAAATCAAGATAGACAGGTCCTTTCAAGTATAATTCCTTTGAATCTGCTGTCCATTCCATTCGTTTTTTTAAACCTCCATTTGAAACCTCATCAAATTTCCCTTGCTGATCATCATACCAGCCGGCAACTTGCAAGTGTGACTGTTTAGCTTGCTTCTGAAATTGCGTCATTGTATTTATGTATGCTCCATAGGGATATGCTCGATCCCCTCCTTCAATCTGTTTGTCATTCAATATTAAATACACATCTGAGAATAGACTGGCAATAGGAAGATTTGTCAATCCCACTTTATCCTTAGTTGAATCAATATTGGTACCATCAGTCTTCTTAATTTGTATACACAATTCTAAATCAATGGATTGACAGTCAATATAATCTTGAGGATTACCAGGTATATCAAACTGAATAGGCTGTTGGTTACCATCGATATTTGTTGTGGGGACTATATCAACAATAGTTGAGGAAATAATGTCAGTTTGATGAGGTGGTGAATCGAAGAAACACAAAGCCGAATTGATACTCTGCATCGTATTAGCTTTACAAATATGTTGTCTTCCTTCGTTTTGACTTGTTTCCAGTCGCTGTGGAATTTCGTTTGCGCTTTCTTGCTTTCACACGACGTCTTGATTTAGAACGTGCTGCTCTGGTGGGCTTTTTACTTCTCCTACGCCTTTGCTTAGTAACTCGACCTGATCCAACTTGTCTTGACTTCCTACGTTTCTTCCGAACTGTACGCCTCGTCTTTGTTAAATCATCTAATGCGTCTATGGCAGATTGCTGTGCACGCAATTTCATGGATTCACCGATATTTTCCCCTTGAAGTGCATCAGCTGCAACATTTGCACCAAAGTCTAAAGCTCTGTTTCCAACCCGTTTCATGAATGGTACGCCATACTTTTTGAGTGTTGGGAGAACCATACGTCTTAGTGCACCGAATATGCCTCCTCCAACTTGTCGTCTACCTCCAGCAAACACGGGATAGCCGCTCTGATAGGATGGACCACTGTAAATGCCTGACATTATGTCCTGTAGATAATTATAGATCCCACAATAGCGTAAAGCCTTATTCTCGTGTCCTGATGTGTAGTGTTAAAACAGTAACACCACCACAGAATGGTACTACTTCACCTGTATCATCATGAATTGATATGTCAATTCTATTGATGACATTTCTGCTCATTGGTACATACATCGTGTTAATAAATTCTCGATTGATTAGTTGCTTCCTTACGGATGAGAGAGGAAATGTGCGCAGAAGTGGGGCCTCAACGTCGCCAACCCTTGTATATTCAATAATGTTGCAATAGACGTATAAGTTACTTATATCACGCTCTAGTGATGGGGCTGTATCGCCTATTGATGTGCCTTCATAAATAGTTGATTTTGAGAATCCCAATGTGGACGTTAACACGCTATCCAGCTTGATAAGAGAGTTCTTTCCTAACTTTAGAATCATGCGTTTCTTATGTGGATCATAAGAAAAGTGATATTCATCTGCATCAAGGTAATCTACACCAAACTCATTTAACTTTGTACATAATTCAGATGGCGTTTTCAAGCTTTCAATGTTCAAATTAACTCTTTTTACAAGTTCACTGGAAGTAGACAATTCATCACCCAATATGTCTTCGCTGTATACGTGGATATCCCATGAAGCATTTGTTGATGCTTTGAGTTTAGAAGAGGACAATTGAACCTTGAATGTATCATTTAACTCTGTCAACCAAGGTGCGCTTTCAAGGCCCTTAAACATCCCAATCATTTCAGATCCGAATTCAATAACAGCGGACTCAGACTTTTCCAATGGTGTCTTTTTAGTAAAAACAATAAATTCTGCCTCCGTTTCAACAGTAAATAAAGTTACTTTCTCTTTCTTATATTCACAAGTCATTAACGTTTCTGGCACTGATCCTTGAAACTTTCTTGCAAAGTCTTCAACACTTCTAATGACCTCAAATTTATTTTTTACTCGGATGCTCCTTTTTTGTAATGCATACAATGGCACAATTCTACATTGAAAATCAGTGACTTTCCTCTCCGAATTCCACCCACGTCCATTGTACCAATACCTTGATGAGAAAGTTGTTCTGGAATACCCAAAAGTATGACTCAAATCCTTACCTAATACAAGAAGAACATGCTTCCCTTCCTTCATCAATTTTGTTGACCCCTTTATGACTGGTTTGTAGAATTTATTCAAAGTCAGCTTGAAGAGATCATTTATTCGTTCAAACATTCTACCGATTTCCTTTTCTGTATCTTGCAAGCTCATTGTGGGAACCTTAGAATCAAAAGTTGACGTTGCAAATGCCTTTTGAATTTTAATCATGTTTTGGACAGATGGTAAAGATGTTGAAAACGGATGTAAAGTTAGATGATGAAAAGCCCATGTACCATGTAGACTATTTTGAAATATGCGAAAGCAATCATCCTTCTCTCGTACTTCTTTATGTAATTCAAAATAGTTGTTCTTTAGCAAACTGATATCGTTGTAATAAGTAATTTCAGTTAGAGCAACTTCATGGGGTCCATGCAGAGTAATTGGATTAGCGAATTCAACAGAGTAGAGAGATGGTTTGTTACTTGGGAATATCTTCGGGTTGCTATTGCTTGGAAGAATGATATTGAAGTTAGTAGACATGTTGACCTCATATATGTAAGAAGTCACATGCTATATTAGCTTAAAAGTTACGAGTGTCTCCCACCTCCACATTTTGTAGATCCTGGTGCGTTATCCAGCTATTGAATGAATCAGGATATCCCTTCCATTTAACTAGATATTTCCTTTGATTGCCATGACCTTTCTTCCTAATTATTTTGTCAATCATATACACCTCTTCACTTCTGTCTACTACTTGCAATTCATAAGAGTAAAATTTTCCTTCAATTGGATTGCCATGGTAATCTATTAATTTATACATGGTGGGTCTAAATTTTGTATTTACTTCATCTACAAAAAACTCTTCTTCAGTCCAATTAGGTAGATACCCCTTCTCAAATGTAGACTTAACCTTTGAAATCCGAACTCTATCACCAACATTTATTTTCTTTTCATTGGAAATGTTTTTCGCTTTCTTATCATACAATCGAAGCCATACATCCATCGCATTATCTGGGGTAACATCGACAGGTTTCATCCTAATGATTCGATGGTAGCTTTCATTGTAATTTTTAACAAATTTCTGCAGCTCACCTATCCAAACATGTGTATTTTTTGCAGTGAAATAGCGCCATATTTTTGTCTTCAGTGTGCGATTGAACCTCTCAACCATGGCAGCTTTATAAGCACTTTTGACACTAAACAATTCCACATTATGACTTTTAAGGAGACTTCGAACATGAGAGTTTTCGAATTCCTTCCCTTGATCGGTCTGTATTCTTTGCGGAACACGCCCCTCATCGAAAATGCTCTGAAAAGCCGCTTCAACTTCTGGTCCTCGTTTAGATTTCAGCGCACGTGCCCAAGCATAGCGAGATAAAATATCTATTACGGTTAAGATGTATTTATAGCCATCATTGTACTGTGATATCTGTTGCATGTCAGCCAAGTCCGCTTGCCATTGACTATCTATATTGTTAACAACATATTTTCTCGTTGGAAACCGCTTTCTCGCATTTTTGTGAAGAGTGTAAGTCGGTTGACTCCTTAACCACTTCTTGACTTTCTCTATCCCCACACCTGCTGCACGAGCTAGAACCTCCGGACGACTGAAACTTGCGGGGTGATTTAAGTCGTAATAAATCTTTCTGAGTTTCACTGCTGTACTCATCGTCTTTGTTCTGATTTGCACGCGTATTACTCCCACAGCAACTGCTAACACAATTGATATCAACCTCTATTCCCTCTTCTCCTTTACCTTCGAGCGCAGATTTCAAACAGCAGCAAAACTTTTGTAGCGACATGATATGAGAGAAGCAAAGCTTAATTTATATTTGCTTAATATTTACTATAATTCTTTCCAACACGCATTGAGCGCCTAGTAGCTCTTTTTGGTTGAAGATCATCGGGATCATGAAGCTCTCGCTTGACCGCCATCGTGGGTGTTTTACTTTTTGTTTCATCTTGTAAGTGACCCTTGTCCAACTCATTCACAGTCGGTCCTCCAATAATATTGTGTGGTACATTTTGATCAGATAAAATTTTCTGAAAATATGACCACCCTTGTGGTGCACCTAGTTTTCGCCTTACATCTCTAACAGCATATTGCAGAAGGTCATCTATGTGACTATTTCTAATAACATCACCAGTTGTTTCATCTATTATCTCCCCTCTCTCATTGAACTTCACATGTGGATCAATGAAGTCAAATAATCGCTCAGCGCGCACACGATATGGTCGAGGTGTTGACAAGGTTATAAATCGTCGCAACTTATCACGAATCTGTCGCCTCTCATCAATGTTTTCAGCTGCTAACTGCATTCGTCGATAGGGATCCTTAATCTTCTGAATTTCCATATCCTTTTGTGTTAGTTCCTTAAGTTGATTCGTAATAGGTTGATCTATATTTTTGACTTCCTGTGCACTTTGTAATGTAGTCAATTGTACATACTCCTCTTGAGGAATGACTACCATCTTTGAATACGACATGTTTGAAAATAATAAGGCAACAAAGTACATTGCTTAAAACTAACTGTGAACCGAGAAAACTGTCATTGGTTCAGCGGAATTAGGTATGATATTTGTTCGAAATCGAAGTCGTTCCGGACATTCCTGGGTTAGATCAATAAATAGATAGCCATGTGGTTTCTTAGTTACATCTTCATATATTTTTGAAAGAACTTTAGGTTGTTGAGGTAATATCTGTCTACTGAGATGATGTATCTGACTGCTGTCTCTTGGATTTTTAAATATTGCCAAATAATGTGTATTCAAACTCCTAGTTCTTTGCTCTTTCCCTCCATCAAAAATGTTTTGGGTGATATAGATAATAAAAGCTTCCCTATGATGTGCAGTTTGAATGAACATTTCAGTTACATCCTTTGAAGATTTGCTTTCACGTAATAGATCATCTAATACTAGTAAGTCACCTGCTTTGATGTCTTCAGTTGTCGGTAACCCTTGCTTCACATCATAACCTTTCTGGCGAAGTGCAGAATGTAGTTGTGGTTGAAATATGCCATAACACCATTGAACTCTTTTAATTTCTTTATTAAACATCTCATTTCTAAATTGTAGTAATTGAGTTACAAAAGTAGTTTTACCGGACTGACTTGGTCCGGCCACACACATTGTGCGATCAGTGAATAGGCGAAAATCTGTCATCCTGAAATTTCAAAAGCTTTAAAGACCAACACCCACCAGTTTGCTTAGAATAAAACAAGTCATGTTCCATAACAACTTCATTTACATTTAGAAACTTTCATTTCACATTCACAGCATTTGTGTTTCCTCATCAATGTCAGCATTAAAATAACTTCTCGCGTCAATTTGAGCATCTTGGCGTTTCAGTTTCAACTTAACACTCCCTTCCTTGGATTTCCGTCCCCGCTTTTTGCTTTCTTCAACATCCTTCCCATCTTTTGAAGTAGATTTATCGATGGTGATTAGACACTTATCAATCGGCATTGGCTCATAAACCAACTGTAGAACTTTCATTTGTAACGATGCCACTTTTCCGGTTGAGCCGTGAGCACCAATGTATAGACCGTTGACGTGTATTAAACCCATGTATCGTCCGCGCTTCAGATCATCACACTCCATTGTATTTCCAAGTAGATCGAATGCTTGAAAGTGATCGGACAATTTCAAGAATAGCGTATCGAACTCGGGTAAATCCTTATAGCCACTTCCTTCCTCTAACGCCTTTCTCCAATGTGTAGGAGCACTTTCGGGCAACACAACGCATTCCTTCGCCAAAGAGTCGATGGTTTTGAGTATCATCTGCTGCCATTTCGGAAAGGTTACTCGCATTTGTCTCATGTTGCTATAACCAGATGAAGACATACCATTACTGTGGAAAAATGGAACTTGAAGGTAGAAACCATCGTCACCATAGCTCAACGTTTGGAAGTAAAAGGTATTTCCAATCCCTTGAACCTTCCTTGTCGGTCGGAATTTAAAGAGATCACGTTCAAATGAGTCGCTCTCCTCTCTAACTATGAACATTTTTTGAGACATGATTCAATGTTGTACTTATTCGGAGCTTTTCAACCGTCAGCGATGAATGATAGCTTGAAAGTGATTAAAGAGTACAAGCGCGTCTCTCTTATATACATATTCACATGAGTCATCAATCAATGATGACGTGTCAATCCATGATTCGTCGTCTACAGCAACACTGCGGCACCTGCTACAACTTTCCCTAGTGGACTGTTGAGTACATTGTAAATGCTGTTTCCAATATCATTCAACATATTCAAAAATCCACCACCTCCACGCTGAACTAAGTTCCGCCTTTTCATATCACTGCTTCTTGGATTTGAAAATTTTCTAATGCTGTTTAGAGAATCAGTACTCAATAAAGGTTTGTATATTGGGAGGCATTTGTGTATTGCAAAAGCCAAATCACGGATGAAATCATCACTTGAGTTTTGAATTAATTTGCACTTAACTTTATTGTTTCGCATGCTGTTTAACTTTCGCAACGCCTTCTTAAACTGACTTGAAGGTCTAAAAGAACCATTCTTTCGAGAAAAAGATGCCTTTCGTTTTGCAGTCATTTTTATTGTGTTAAAAGCAAAGCATTTATGAAAATACACATTTTTGCTTAGTTCCATGCAACAAAGTCAAACGGTAACAGATGGTAGGTCGTAGTCATCAACATCACTCAAAGTCTGAGTCGTTGCAGTTATAAGCTGTTCTATATTACACATTAAATCCTTTGATAGAGGACAGCATGAACAGCATGGTTTTGAAGCGAAGACTTTTAAAAGATTAGCATAGTATGCTCTAAACTTGATTATGTCCCGGTCATCTTGCACTGCCACATTGACGCTCATCGACGGGGGTCCGGTAAACATGTCCACCTTGAATTTACCACCATTTTCATCATAGTGGCTAAATACGATTATATCATGCAAACAAGTCTTCAATTTCCGTGTTCTCATTTCACAATAGCAACGAGAACTCTGTGGAATAGCTTCCGTCAAACTCAGAGGCTTGAACACTTCATCGAGCCAAAATCGTAGTACTCGCGTAAGGGCATTGGTCAATATCCTCATTAAGAGTTTCTGAAGTTCAATATCATCTTCACAATGATAGAATGTGACAATATCCTCCATCAGATCTATGAGATCAGCTTTGTAACCAATAACATCATTTGCAGAGTAGAAAATCTTGCTAGTAAACAGATTGTCTTTGTGAATAATTGAAACAGGAATGATCGTGGTAAATGGCATGTTTATTAATGTCTACAATCCTCAACAAGTATGGTTGTAATAGAAGTGTGATAATCTTATATACAAAAGCTGCACAATAGCAACCAATCACAGACACGCATGATGACTCATCATGAACGATATACAGTGACTGTTGAAATTATTTCTTCATCACAAAGGGGACAAAATGTAGTTTCCAAGGGTGTATAGCATGTAGAACACATGACAAAATGAGAACATGGTAAGAAGAGAAGGGATTTTTCCCGTTCAAAACACCTAATGCAGTTCCGTTCACATAATAGTTTAAACGTCTCTGTTTCTAATTTCTTTCTGAAGTCACTTTCATCGATAGAACATTTCGATAAATCAATTGAAGGTTTCACTTTTTTTATCTCCGTTTCAGAAAGTTCTAATTTCATCCTCCTAATTTCACTGTCTTTATGATGTAGCATTGAGAAATCTTCTATCCAACTACGATCCAAATTAGCATTCATGGTATGCTCATCCAGATCCATTAGTCGTTCAACTAAATCGCCAGCTTTGATATTTTCATTTAGATTTGTAACAGTTTCTATGGCCTTTAGCGAATAACCAAGGTCTCTTGCAACAATCCATGAAATTGGGAAGCTAACCATGAAGCAACTTCCACGTATTTATAACTTAACCTAGTTATGAAAATAAATAAAATTGTCATCATAGTCACAATGGCCACAATTGTCGCATTTGAGCAAGCAGTCTCAAAACAAACAACTATCTATTCAAGTTTCGAAATAAATGTTCGCATCCCTGTTCTAATTCACTCACTTTAATTCAAAATCGGAACAGGCTGTTACAACCCCAGTACACAATTGATTGTACCAAACCTCGAAACATGAACTCAAATTCAAATCCCAATCGGAACGCGGTTCGAATTCAAATGTTCATATTTACATGTTCGGAACGCCATGTTCGCATCCTCGTTTTAATCCTCACTTTTTGCGTTCGCATTTTTAACTACTCGTGCTGAAACAGTCAAATATGAAAACAGATGAAATATCAGATAAATAGGCCTATTCAACAGCCCATTGTCGGCCGTTCATTTTGACAGTCCAAAAACATTTTGACATAGCCTATTACAAAGATAACACATGTCAATGATATACTAAATTATGTAATACAGTGTTTACAAAAAAAAAAGTGTTTTAAAGAATTCTCGAAGAAGCACGACAAAAAATAATAGTGAAAAGCAAGCGGCCTAAAAATTTCATTCAAACATAAAATGCGTCCATTTTTAATCTGAATTTAGGTTGGGTCAAGTCGGCGACTTCTCACACGTAAGCTTATTTTGGAATTTGGGGAAAGACTTAAGTTGAAAAAGTTGCGATGAAAATTGCAATTAACGTAAAACATTGATTTTTCATGCAGTCATCGAAATACATGCATTAGGCTACATATTTATATCAAATTGCTATCATAATTTCATGCTGGCAATAAAACCCATGCAGTGTCTAAGAAAAACATTCACGCAATCTGGATGACTGCGAGACTTTCACATGTTGATCACTTCCCGAATGTCATGCCTGAATGAAGAAGCTTACCCACTAACATTGCCGTTATCAACTTCGGCAGGTTTTAAGCTACATTTCCGACCTTGATTGCTATTATTCTATTGAAAGCAGAAGTGCTTCGGCGAGTAATGTAGGCCTATAATTCCACCTCATCATTCAGAACATTACTGGATCGCTCTTACTTCATACCAAAGTGTGCTTCATACATGTATATCAGAACTTCTACTTCATAGAATCAAGAACATGCGTTTTAGAGTGACGACCCGCCATATTTTTTAATTTCACACATCCACATGCGGGTTATGCGCATGCAGTATTTTCATAAGACGATCTTTATTTGTGCAGACAATGAGACCCATAGGCCTGCTAATCATAGCTTACCATTCACCATGCGATTATGCATGTATAGTAAGCCTAAATCAGCTGCCGCTTCTTTTCGATAGCCGGTTAGAATTTCCCTATGGTGTCGTAGGCTGTAGGCCTATGCTGTAGGATGCATATCATCAGCTGTATCATTGATCTGCATGTAAACCTTCAGGGTGAATTTCAATAAGAAGCGTCAACTGAGATAATTTTTTTTTTGAAAATTAAACTTTTCAAAACCGCGTCGGTTTTGATATTTTTTACAAATATAGTGTATGAAAAGATCTTACCTGCAATATTAACATTCAAACTTTCTTACTTTACTAATTATTGAGTTTTTAATAAATGATAATATTTCAGCATCTAACTTACGTTAATAATTTTGATAAGATGCCTTTGGATTATTGCGGAATGTCTGAATTCATATGAACATGGAAATTGCTGCTGTAAATGTGTGTATGCAGTTCATGGCCATGTTAGCGTTAAGAAATTAATTGCCTATTGTTTACTTCAGGCTGCCATGACATCCATTTTCAAACTTATCAGTGATTACCCATTGACATTTAACGTAGGTTAGTCATATTTTAGATTTTCCCTCTCTGCTACTGCAAACCCGTACTAATTCACAAAAGAAATGATCATTTCCGATAATCATGATTAAATTTCAACGAAGAAGTCATTCGTCAATTTCAAAATATCAAAGAAGACCAACAATTCTCAAAATTATAGTCATTTTTGGCGATGACATTGAGATATTCCGTGAATTCGTCCCAGTCCAATCGTTAGGGAGCCTGCAGATATGAGCCGCCGTTGGAACAATCCCATGCCTACTTTTCAGCAGTATAAAATTATTTGTGGCATCCGGATTCGAATAAACCTTCCATAACAACAGTACCCCGCTCACATCGTTGGTTGTAAGAGTCAGTCTCTGATTTGACCAATTTCCGTATGGAATGCACCAGAAGAAGATGGCATCCACGTGGATTTTCGTTCTTATCTGCTCGAATGACGGATATTTTGTCGGTCTCCGGATATAGTATTCCAGGCTGACAATCAACATTCAATTATTTCAAAACAAAAATCAAGCACGGATGCATCACAAACATTAGGCCGCCTAGCATTGGCTGTTGTGCACGAAGCTAACTGCGAGTGGCTAACAAATATTATATTCCTCTAAATACATTCTGTCAATATCAACATTTACTTGGAATATTTACAATATTGTAATGATTATGAGAGTGCTAGTTATTTCAATTATTTCGAATACCCATGAGGGTCTACAGGTTTTTGCGTTTAATAGAGGCAGTTGTGCATTACAGAGTGGCATAATGCGTAACTTAACGGCTTTAATCACAAATTAATGAAATCGGTTCATTTGTTAACGACAAATAGTCAATTTCAAATTTAACGACTTCTTCTCTAAACAAAAGCATTTGTCAGTTATAACGACGGTTCATCTAAATACTCGTCATTTTGCAAAACCCAATATATCCAAGACAGTTTTTATTCAAATTATGAATGTCATTATGTCACATCATTATGCATGGTCATCACTTATGTCCTGCATCTGAATGCATGCGGTGAAGATGCGTCTTTTTCGCCGATGGGCAGCATTACAAGCAGCTGGAGTGAATTCCACCAAATTTTGCTCAGCAAGCCGATTTGCCAGTTGCTCTTGATATGGCTGGCGAAGTAACTGTTCCCTCACCTCCAATTGGCGTCGTAGACCCGCCTTCCAAATGCTGAAACAATTTTCTGCTGCGTTTAGGAAAGGTGAGTAGGGTGGCAGATAATGTAAATCAGCGTTGGCAAGTTGATCGCTGACGTCCGTGGCACGGCGATGACTGAGTGCATTGTCAAGGAGGACAGCCTCTTCATTGGGAAGGAAGTGGCCGTTGATAAGGTGCGCCAAAAAGTCGTTAAATGCATCCGCTGTCGTTCCTCCTTCACGGATAGTGTGATGTACTAAGCCTCGTTGACTGGACACTCCCAGAATGAGGGTAAAATTTGGGCATTGTCTAGCTCCGACGATGCGCTGTGCGCAATGTCCTCTTGCAGATCGTCCTCGAGATCGACTCGTCCATAAGTTAAAACCTGATTCATCAATGTAGATAATGTGAGGATCTGCTGGTGTGAGCCATTCCGGGTGGGCTCGGCGAGCAAGTTTGACATCCATTCTGTTACGATCAGCAGGTGGTGACTCCAGCTTCTTCATTGTGATGAGGCTACATCTTAGCACGCGATGGACTGTGGACTCACTGAGACGAGGACTGTCTGGTAATTGAAGTCGAAGCTCTTCGCTGAGTTGTCGCAACGTGTAATTAGGGTGTTGTTCGACAGTTCCAACAAGGCAATCAATCATCTCTCGAGTTGCAAGCTGTCGTCGTCCACCCCCTCTTTTCCGTACCATTACCTCACCATCTTCCAGATAGCGACGTATGATTGACCAGGCTGTCCCTCGCGGAATGTTAAGCGCCGCAGCTACCTCTACATAGTCCGAGTTTGGATTCTCATAGGCATCCACAATTCTCTTTTTATCCAGCAACGGTATCATTCTTCTTCGTCTCATTTTTCCAACTGTGCGCGCTCACAGCGCCGGCTGTCCTTAAATACTGCATCATGTCGTAACGTTTTGACATTGCCGATCAACACTCACCTCATTGCCATTCAGTTTTGCAAGCGCCAGTAAAGCAATGGGCCTACGTCGTAATAAAGTACAAAAGGACGGAATGTTTTGTTTGTGCCGTTAGTCTCTGTTATGCCGTTAATCATTGCATATTGACGATATTCTATGCAAAATGACGTAATCAATTGAGGAAACGTCGTTATTTCCTGCAAAAACCTGTGATAACATAGAATTATCGCAGCTTGGTAAAATTATTCAAATTATTTACAAAATTTTCAATGTTGATTTATAAGCAAGCATTAGTATTACAAAATCAATTATAAAATTTTTAGTAATTTTCTATAACGCCTTACTTGCAATGCTTGCAGCTTCCAATAATTATCGTCGTTGAATCGATCTTTTTTTCAACAGTTCAGAAGTCCCAATGAACAACTGGTTCTACAGCAGGACACGTTTCGAATTTTTATCAATCCAGGTATTCCTGTTGAAGAACTATGTACATCAAATGTCCCTGGGATTGAGATGATTGGCGGTATAGCGATTTAACATGTTGGCATCCAGCCTCGTATTCATGATCGATTCTTGAAAATCAGATGACCACTTTATGAAATCATTTGTATCTTGAATAACAAGCTTTTCTTGCTTTACTGCTTCATTACCCGATCGTTCGGCTACTGTTCCGATTCCGTCGCAATGTCCTTTTCCATGGGATGTTTCGAAATTATGCCAAAATATTTCTAGATTGCTATTACACATATTTGAAATGAAACTGAATATTGTCTTATTTCGATATTGCAATGTAGGGCTGTCCCGTAAAGAAATGTATCACTGAGACCTCAAGATACATGGCTTCTTGGATACATTCCATTAGTTTTAATACAATTGAAATTACCACTGTCGTATTATGATTGACGATCTTAGATAAAAAACAGAGGCTTAAGAGTGATAAAGACTTATCTTCGTTAGTTCGGTAATATAATACAACAGGATGAAATGTAGCTTGGTCTTGGTTTCAGTGTGCAGATTGAATTTCGTCAAGAGTCGAGCAGGTGTATTTGTCAACGATATCCATCATTATCAATACAATTCCAGATCGTATGTTGTCCTTAAGTTCCTACTCGTAGTAAATTGCGTTCTAACTCGATGCTTTTTTTATTTTAGCATTGATGAATTAGAAGCGCAGAAGACACTTTTGGAGAATTAAACTTCAAGATTATGATTGTTTCAGCACTTCAACTCAAGCAACTCTTCATATTTCAGTAGCTTTATTTTGAGGTCATTTAACTTTTTTCAAAATGAAGCAACAATTGAAAATGAATTTTATAGTGAAATATCGAAATGTGTCATCATAAATGACTTCGCAGAAATCGATTCGATTACTTCGGATAGCTTTTTCACTAACTTACTTTCACTAACTTTTTCAGAAGTTAACGTAAGTTTCGAGAACAAAAATTTGAATCATTTGTAATATACAAAAGTATTGACATTTTTGATAATTACATACTCATTGGAACAGAATAAGACTATCTAAACTACAATAGCAGTTTCTTAGTCGTACTGAATCATCTAGAAAACTGCTTGACGTAAGTTAGTTCCTTATCGATAACCTTAGTTTATTTCACTACAATCCCATTGTTTTCAGTGAAATGATTGAGGAATCAATTTTTTGAAATTCATCCATTACCTCTTATACCATGAAGCTCTGTAAGTTAATCTACTGATCAGTAGTTATGTTTTTTGTGCTTAAAAAACTGCGATATATGTAAATTGACGTAAGTTAGACAGGTACATTTATCGATCCCTCAATTAATTACAAAGTATTCCGATGAAATAAACATCAAAAACATGAACTGTGATGTTCACTGAACAATTACAGCGGAAACACTCTTATCATTCTGCGTCAGGCTCTTCACGATAAATAACATTAATCGTTTTCCTCATGCGGGGACAATAGATTTCCACGTGATGTCAATGACACTCCGATACGTTGGCCCAGAATCGAAGCAGAAGTGAAAACCATAGATGGTTACAGCTTCATGAATGTCCATCGAACACTCACACAAACTGCACTTTTGAATAAAAAACAATATTTAAAGGAAATGTTATGGGACTTGAAATCGCTCAGTTGGCATTTCTTATTGAAATTCACCCTGCATCTTTAAATACCAGATTTCTAGGATGGTTTCATCAATATGCCTATCCATATAAACGATTTAATATGCTCACGTTTATAACTGCATTGAACTCAAATTCAGCAAAGAGCTGCATTCTTTAACGTGAGAAATCTCTGTCAGAACGGCATCCAAAGAGCATAGCATAGGCCTACACGTCGAACGATGGGGAGTTATGATAAAACAGTTATTAATAGACGCATATCCATCAAGGAAGAAAATTACGGATAAAAAACCAAGCAGTTCGGTCTACTTTAAAGCAGGGATGCGGAGTCGGAGTCCTATCAAGTGATAGGACTCCGGATTCCAGCCTATAACTAGACCTGAAATATATTACAAACAAATTATTTATCCCCGTATGTATAATATACTGTCACTATAATATAGCTATATGATATAGCTATCACTATCTCGATGTCAACTTTCTCCATCAAACAAAAGTATAGAGACACTGCTGCATGCAAAGCTTGTAATAGTTGAGGGAATGAACCGTGATAGTGAAAAAAGGATTCTCTTTTCAATCGGTGATTTAGTAGAGAAGACAAGCCTTCCTAGCCTCGATCACACCTACGCACCAAAGATCACATCAGAGACAAAAATCAAATACTAGTTTGTCTGCGAAAAATACCTCTTACTCTCACGTTAATCGTGTGTGATGGCTCCTCTAAAGCGCATATTAAAATCGAAAGTGTACTCATATTTTTTGGAGAAGAATGGTAGATTTTCCTGTCTAGTAGAGACTGGTTAAAAACCGTGTGAAGCACACATCAAGAAGATGGGAGGAGCCGAGTCGCATGCATCCAACTTAAAGCGAAATTTGATAAACTTTCATTTAAATGATTGATAATTGATACAGCAATGATCACTAAAGATAGGTTCAGGTAAGCTTATAATGAACTATGATGTGGGTTGCCTGTTTTTTTTAAAAAAACTAGGCTATATATACTTGCCACCCGGAGTCGGAGTCCTATCAAAAGCCGGAGTCCTATCAACCCCCGGAGTCGGAATCGGAGTCCTATCAAAATGATAGGAATCCCCATCCCTGCTTTAAAGAATCATCCGCATTTGTATTTTTTGAAAGAAACATCAAAGGCAATGGAAGTTTTCCATCTTTGAATATTACATCGTCTTTGAGAAGCATGATCCTGGCATATGTCTGAATTCACTTTGCAAAACACTATGCGCATCATCAGTTTTCAAATGAAGAAGGAAATTTTTTTTCAGGCTTCGGGAAATGATGGTCAGAAGAGCCAAAACTTTAAATCCTGCTTGAGCGAAGGCGCTGAACCACAAGATGCATGCAGTAAATGATCATTTCGCCAAACTATGAAAGCCGTTATGGACCGCACTGGACTTACTGCAGTTTTCTCTCCTAAATGTCTCGAAACATGAAGATATCTAGCAAAGCAAGTTGCAAATATAGATTATCTAGACTATCAGTGATTCAAGGAAGCGATGCGCTTCTAGGTTCTGACATTTTTATGATCATGTTAGCAATTTTGTTGTTGGCGAAGAATTTATCTCTATGAAACGTTTATTTCTACTTTTACAACTTTGCTTGTATAAATTATGGCGAACTATACCAAAGGCCTTACTGTTGACTGCTGTATTTTAGCTTCACTTTAAATTGAAAAAGATGGACCTTACATGCATTGCCAGCCAGTATTTTGGGCCAAAAATGTATGACGTCGAGAAAAACGGGTGTGAAACAAGAATGTCATGTTTTATCAAGCTTAACATTGATGACATGAAATTAAAATGGATCATGACCGTATCGGCTGCGCATTGATAGTTAAAAAAGTTTCTTTTATATAACCTGAAAAGTATGAATCATTATTATATTCGATTTTTGCACTTATCACAAAATAACAAACGTTGCATGGAGCGCCTTTTCATTCATACGGCATCACTCATGTGCCCAATTCTTATACGATATCCGGTGCAGAGGTCAATCACAATGATTTGTTGTCAACCGCCACTGATAGTGATAACATACATGTACAAGATTACAAACAGCACATGGAAGACTGATTCTTGAAGCTGAATAATAATAATCTACTAGCAGACAGGAAGCGATACTTATGGCCAACTGACATGTCTCGAGCGCCGTAAAGGGCAAACTAAACTGATAATAATCTCAAAAGCAAGTTAGGCGTTCATGATGAGACATTTAAAAGAAGAATTTATGTCATTTAGTTTGCTATCTGACTTTCTTAAGTAAACTTGATAACGATAGGCCTGTCTCTTTCCGACAAATTTCATGCTTTGGCGCTTTGTTTGAATCTATTCTCTTTCCATCAAAGTCTTAACCCCTTGAGTACTATCACGAGAATATCTCGTAGTGGGTACTTACCATGTCATGCGCCACTACGAGAATATCTCGCACTTGTCTAATTGACGTGTGTCGTTGGCAGTGAGACTACTGGCTAAATAACAATAATAGAAACCGTTAGTTAGACATTAACTAGTAAACTTCCCACGTGAAATTCCACGATGATAAATGACATCGTGGAATTACAAAATTGCGAGCGACCTGACAAAACGATCAGACTGATTTGAAGGGAGCTATGTGGCTGAGCGAAATGTTGTTTGCTAAAGGAGGAGAAAACAAAAGGACTAGTGAGAAATCAAAATATTTTTTCAGCAATGAAAAGAAATCACATTTTTCAACGGAGAATTACACATAAGGCCTATTTGCAAAGACTCATTTTGTCCAATATTTTAGCTAAGCAAGCTTTCTAAGTAGTGCTTTCAAATCATGAAATCATGCGTTGCTAGTCTATCAAGCCCATTCTTCGATGCAGCACATATTCTTGATTTTACAACAAAAATAGCAATTTTCTGCATAAAATGTTAGAGCTATATAAATTATCCATAAAAGTAAGAATTTAACATTTTTGGCAGGAAAAAAGATGTAGATTTTATAAATTCAAGACATTACAAAAGAGAAAAGCGGATATGCTACATCAGAAATGCAATTTTATCTTCTTTCGTCATGGTTGACAGTTACAAAGAAATCCTCTTTATCACTTCATAAAATTTATTGAAAAAAGGCCGCTACGCTAGCTTATTTTGCACATCTTACAAACACGCCATTAATTTATGTCGATCGAATCCGAATGTTTTAGGCCTACGACACTGGCAAATGACCTTGGAACAAACCAAAAGATGGAAATATACACCAATTACTACTTGTACAGTAGCTCCGAAAAAAGTAATTCTGCGAAACCAAATGCTGGTCGCATTTACAAGACGATGGCGCAAGATGCGTGCATATCGAACAAAGTATGAGGCAAAAGTATGGACTGAAAATGCTCGTAAGCAGTGGCGTAGCGTGCTGCCAGACTATTTGTTCACTCCCTAGGGGATTCCTATTTCTGCAGCAGACTGTATGAATAGCATTATTCAAATTAAGGAGGGGGCATCGAACCGTGTCGCATTCTTCCTCGTTCTTTTCAATTCAAACGGTGTGATCTAGGCTATTCTGATTTAAACTGACAGCATATTTTTAGTCTAATCAGACTGATGGAAGGTGATATTTGTAAACTATTTTGAAAAGAGCATTTTTGCGAAGGCTTTGCCACGTTTTGCAAATATTTTTTTGCATGATATACCTCTCAATGAAACGCATCCATTTTCAATTTAGAGCACTATGACTATCATAACATGCATGATCTGCTCTTCGCTTGCTATTAGTAGGCACAGGAATAGCTGTAAAAGACCTGACAGCTAACTAAGATAAGCTTTTAAAATTTGGGTTTTAAAACCCAAATTCTTCAACTCTGGGGCTGTGCAATCTTGGGTTTTTAACACAACTTTGTGGAGAAACTTGGCCGACACAAGTTTTCGTCGAACCTTGGGCATCATTGATAACAGAATTCATGTGCTCCTTAAATTGGACTTACATGGTGACAGGACTGTCTCCTGCGAACTCGTGCGTGTGACAAAGAAGACACCTCTGTAACTTGCTATGCGTCACTAAGACGAAAGCCAACGCGATATAATGAGCGCGTCCCTGATGATTCTTGAAAACCTGAAATGTATCGAATTTTTATTTGTTGTGTATTTGATGATTCAATTGGTACAAAATATTTAATCTTTGAACGAATCCTAAAATCTATCAGATTTATATGGAATATGAGCGGATTAATTTCATTCTTTTGATAATAATTTAATCATTGTTGAATAAACCGATCACTGTATCATGTACATGTAGATACATTGAAACCGCAATAAACAACCCAATTCGTGTCCGGAAATCAGAATTGACATCAACATTTACATCATTCTGTCACCATCCCGATAAGGCGAAGACCTGAGTGACGGCGGAAATGAATTTAAATCATTTACAAGCCTCGAATATCAATCACAACAATACAGTCATCGTTTCTCCTCCACAATGATGATGATGTGCATGTTGGAGATTGTCTTTGTTTCTTTGGTAATCCTCGGCTATACAGATGGAGAGGATCCTCCCGTGCAAGATGTACAGAATGCGGTGAAGGAAATGGTCGAGAAGACGCAACACCTTGCGGACACTCAGAGAAGAAAGGAAGAGCAAGCAATTCTATCAAAGTTTGAAGCAGAGAGAAAGGAAGCAAAGACAGACAATAAGGAGAACTTTGATTACCTCAGAAAAGAAATGGCTGATATGAAGAAATTGTTTTTGACTTTCTCGACTGGAATAACGGCCCAAGTGAAGTACCTGCGGAATGAGGACAATGCTATGAGGAAAATAATGTCCCAAAACATGAAGAAGGCATTGAATGGAATAACGGCCCAAGTGAAGGACCTGAGGAGTGAGATGAAGGAGAGATCAAAGTCGAGGATGAGGCATTGCATGAAGACGTCTGAGATGAAGAAGAAATTGACTGAATTGAGCTTTCAAGTGTCAGATATTAAAAATGTCACGGTCAATGACATGAAGCGTTTTGTGAATGACACAGTCGTGAGAATGCTGAAAACTGTGATATGTCCCTCGCCGTGGATAAAGGTGCCGTCGGTTGGATGTATCTACATCAATAAGAAGCGTGAAGTGTGGACCGCTGCGGATGCGGAATGTCGCCGCAGAGGATCTTCTCTTCTGACGTTCAAGGATGAAAAGGAATACAAATTGATGAAGAAATATATGTCAACGCCTTCCTACTGTACTTGGATTGGCATCAGATGGAAGGATGGGCAAAGGGTGTTCTCAGGGCCCAAAGAGAACAGGTACCTGCATCCGTTCATCGAATCCACATCTCTTACAAGTGACAAATGTGTCCTGTCATGTCGACCAAGCATGTATTTTGAATCCTGTTCAGCTCGTATTCGATCCATCTGCTTGAAGAAGTTCTTATAAACGGTGCATGACTATCCTTAACATTTCAAACTTGTTTCAATTTCACTTCCCCTCTAGTGTCCAGTAAAGGCTTGGATCAACGATACGCATGTTGTTCAATTATCGAGTTTTTGTGAACAGCTGAAACCCAAGCTTCAAATTGCCTTCCAACTGTGCAATGTCGACACATGTCGTTAATTATTAGCTTCCTTCCTGCCTGCTCCGCCTGCATTCGAAGTGATTTCTGAACACTTTCACATATTCAAGCTGCTGATAATTTTGAATAGGCCTACATATTGATCTTCAAATATCAGTCATGTTTGCATCGTAATTGGACTCCTCTCTTGATCTGCAGCTTTTGAGGGGTGGGGGAACCAGTGAACACATTCTGCAAGTTCTTAGTTTACTTGCTTACTCGATCTTAAACATGACCTGCAACATATGTCGGCAGAAATGTTATACAGACTTTGCATCTCATGTGTCTGTATGCATAAGAGGCTAAACAATGTGATAGGACCTCAATTTCATGCTCAGGGAAGACAGAACATGCTAAGCGGTTCATCCACGGTTCAAGCGGCAACGCGGACAACCGTAAACGACGCGTAAACTATAAAAGTTCGCCCGGGCGTGTTCATGAACATTCCCCATGTTTTGACAGCATCAGATCACCTGATTGCTGACTTTTAGTGAAGCGCGTATGTACGCGCATAGAAACTGCCCTTAATCACGGATGTTTGGGGTGCTCCGTAATTACGCGCGAATTACGCGTGGCAATGTCACCTAGTGCATGCGTATTTTCCACATTTCGTAAAAAACGAGGAAGAAATATTTCACTATCTTTCGTTTGAATTAAAATGCCAAAAGGTACTTCAATTCAGATGAACACCAAATTTTATTTAACTTCTTTATTGAAATGCATTGAAAAAGCTTAGGAAGAAGCTACAGTGAATTTTATTTTTAAGCATGCTTGATAAGATTTTTTTCATTAATGAATTCTCTAAATATGCTTGTAACCACAGATGTTCTGTCTGTTTTGACATCGCTATCTCAGGCAAGCATCGATTAAAGATGACTTATGGATCAATGATTCACGAAGATTTCTTTTGACGGCCTATTACGTCGATGCTTGTTCAACTGAGCTTGAAGTGAACCCCTATATTTGCCTCAGGGTTTTTCTTGTCGGTGAAGTTTGAGGGGGTCATTATGGCCCCTAAGATCTTCTAAACCATTAAATATGGCATAACAGAACAAGGTATACATATTTTGGGCATGGTCTATCCGATGGTGGCATCAGCTTATCCTTCCAAGTTGATCTTGTTAAAATAAGTAGTATTTCAAAATTCAAACAATCATGTTTTTAAATTTCGTGATTGCATCTCAAATAGTAGACAGAATCTCATTAAAATTGCAGGAATATCTATTGAAAACATGCTCTGTCTGGTGATGTTGTCGATTTTGCATTTTAAGCGGTTCTTGTTGCTATAAATAGCATTTGAAATTTCAAACAATCATTTTTTAAATTTCGTAATTGTATCTACATGTAAGCTGAAAGAAATATTTCTATGAATCATATCAATACGATTTACAGCTTAATTATCAATACGTATATATCACTAGGTCTAAATCTTTTAGAACAACATTGGTTAATACTAGAGAAGTTTGTGTAATTCGATCAGTTATCGAATTATCAATATGCATTTATAACTAGTTTGTATAGAGCACGCGTAATATTAGTCATCATAAAGAGGTTAAAATAATCTGAGTATCAATTAACACAATTACTCGACCATATTTATTGAACGGGCAAACTACATAAGTTGCAAGTCAATTTAGAACTCAAATTTCTCATCAATGGAGGTGAAAATCGAAAATGTCAAAAAATGTGGTCGTAAATTTTTTTTCATGTGGCTAACATATTGGGTCTACAAAAACAGCTACCACTCAGAAAAAGCCAACACAAAGTTAAGAATAGTCACGGAAGGAGACCTTCAAACAATTATTCGTTCCGGCGTGAGATAAGAAAAACCGAGAGGTGGGGCCAGGAATCTGAGGCAAATGGGGTCAAGTTTTACGAACATGGCAATCATATTTTGTGTTGGATATTGTTTGTTGTGTTTTCACAACTCGTTGATAACATTGTAGAGATACTTTGATCATCATTATATGATCGAGTCTTAAATTTAAGTAGAGATCCCAAACTGTCTACATCTTGAAACTGCATCGTCCACTATACTCATCACCAATATTTTTGATGTGAGGCAAAGATGGACAACAATGAGGTGGAACACGGTGACACTCCTCAATGAGTGGACTTCTGAATGTCTTTCAGGGGCCCCAGTACCGTATGCTTGCTAGGTTTCAACTTCGCGTATTTCTGAAGACGCCATTTCCCCTTCAAATAAATAAGTCCTCAATCGCGTTTATGAAAATACGATGATTATCAGTTCAGCATCTCAAAAATTGTATTTTCATGAAAGTTGAAAATCGAGGGGTTCACTGGAGGTTATCTATCACGCAAAATAAAAAGTGGTAAAATTCAGACTTCAAGAACGCACTTTTCAAAACTGGATAGAAATTTCAAACTTTTCGGTTGGTCATGAATCCTGAATCAAACAATATTTTGTGAAAATCTTGAAATCATGATAGAAGTCAGAAAAGTTCGATAGGGAGCGAATGCTGAGAACCCGTTATGGATAGGCTTAATTTCAAATTCCACTTCATCGCAAACTAAATTTGAAGAAATTGCATGCAAATGACAAAATTGAAGTATTTGGTTATTTGACAATGAATGCACTGCACAATCAGCAATTGATAATTACTGCATGATTATCTTCTTTCAAGTAACGAGCAAACTTTTGAAATGATACTTTGGTTTTGGGAAAGAAAATCGTCTTTTCTCCTTTCTGCATTGAGAATCGGCTTTTCCAGTAGGCTGTTCTGCTTAATTGACCTTTCTGAATATCTACGATTTGGCGACAAATGGAATGTGGCAAGATATTATTCTAAATTTTAGTTAAATAATCAGATGCTGCCAAAGACATTGACTGTGGTAGTTTTCACATAGAAAACGAAAAATGATAAACAATAAAATTTACATTCCATTCCGCGATATTTGCAAAAGCAGGATCATTGTTTACGCAAAGAATTTGATTTACAAGAAATTCGCAGATAAGATTTTGATATAGGATGATTGGCAAACATTCCCATATTATATACGTCGAAGATATCTACGACCGACAGTCTAAACTATTTTTATTAACCGGTTAGACAAATGATTTCAGTACTTGAGGTTATCACAGCTTTTCGAAAATTATTCTCTAAACTTATTTTACATCAGATGTCTAGGTTATGCTTTTCTTTTGATCGCTCGTCATTGAAGAAACTAAAAGTTGATCCAAACTGTGAATCTTGATAGAGAATTCCATGATGAAATTTATCCAAACATTCAGTGTCACTTGACAAAGTGTCCATATTTAGTCATACTTGTATATTTGAACGTTGCTATTGCAAATGTCTACTGTCTGCTCTGACAGACTGGGATTTATAGTGTTTAAAAGGGACAGATAGCGTTAAATGACTGCGGAGCCTTGATGCCAGATATCCATTAAGTAATTTTGAAGTTGCTATGTAATTTGTAGCTACATTGAAGGAATCGTCTGTATGTGTCATGCGTGATGTACAACGGAACGACACTTCCTTGAGAGCATGAAGTGATCCACCGTCAATATAAATAATCTGATACTGCTCATTATAGGCTATTGCAATCAACTCCAAAACGATTAGAGAGCCAATTTAGAAAAATGTGGTTCAATCTCGTAGGTATGATGATGTTAACAACAATAAGCTTGGTTTTCGAATATTCCGGGAGCTAGCACAAAGTTGTGTCGGGAAAGAGGCCGCACATGAAATTTTCATGATAATAGGGCACGCAATTGCTAACTCTCAATTTTTGATGACTTCTACATTAAATCACCGCTATATAAATAATATTTGCCGTTTCAGGAATGACTGTTATGAGTGGATCACTGTTATGGTCAACGGGATTTTGATATTTTTCAGGGATGACATTAAGTAATCTAATGACACTCTTGAAAAATAATTGGTACTGATTTGCTTAGATGAATGTATAGGAGTCATTCAAAACAATCACAAAATGATGTCTTGTAATTTTATATTTGAATGTTAATTGCTTATTGCTGATTGAAAAAATTTGAAAATTGGTATAACCCAAAGATATTTAATTGTTTTAAAGGGCTAGATGAGAGATAGATGCCAAAATTTGGACCCATTTTGGTACGGTCCTTATCGTGGCAAAAAAAGCACCACGGCAATGGTGCGAAATTGATGTTTTGTCGGCTGTGCGATGTGAGATGACACAAAACCTTAGAAATGGCAGATGATATAAAGCATAATTCACTGATATTGAGTGGCAAGTTTTAAGAATATTCATTCAGTAGTTTCTCTGAAAAAATTGTTGAAGATGAGAGCGGCAATACAGCAATTTAATGCAGTACTGTCAATCCAAGTGGAAAAATAATATTCACATGAAGACTGAATCAATTGATGAACACTGAACTCCCTCTGTAGAATTCATGACTATTAATGTATTATATTCAGTGAGAATCCGAATATTACTTGGCTATTAATTGGCTATTAATAAGGCTCACGCATGTCAACAACGTTCTTCGAGTTATTCACCAGGCTGAAACTACAATGGATCTATGCATTGCAAACAATTAGCAGAGAGCATTTTAGGGCCAACTGGAATCGATCATCGCATGTCTGTCAATGTCAAAGATGTTGTCAATGTGCATTGCATAACATTCGTAGTGTACGAGTATGTTGTTTACTTTTATTTGCTTAAGCCAATTTTATATCAAATTTTCTGATAGTTCATGTATATTTTTCTGTTGTGTCATATAATTTCTTACCACAAAATTACATATACCGTTATACACGTTAGATTATTGCCAAGCTTGGCAATTGTGTCTGGCGTGGCCGGGCAACGGTGGGCACAGCAACGATATACATGTACAAGGCCCGTACTTATTACAAGGAAACAATCTAATTGCATGATCACAAGTAAAGACGCGGTTCATTTTTCTGTTCAGAAAAGTCCTTTGTATTTGGTAAATTTTATGGGTGAAACTCATTCTGCTTTCATTGAAAATTGGTTTTCATTTGTACATTATTAAAATTGGTTACATTTGTACATTTGTACATTGTATTATTATATAAATGCGCTCCTATAAAACATGCGCTCTTCAGATCTAATAATCAGCTGACACAAAATAATGCAACAAAGTCTAAATGAAAGAATTGTATCAGCAGTACTCTTATAAACTGCGCAAAACATCTGAAAAAGTAGAATGTTAGACTATTATTTGTTGCAATTTGGACGTTGATTTTAGAAATTTAAAAATTTCTTGATTGATCATTAAAAATGCGTTTTAGTTCTGTAATTACTAGAAAGATGCAATGAAAAAGAATATTTGTTGCTCGCTTACAAGTATTTTCAAATTCATGCAATGTCAGCTGATTTTCACTGGCTTCGTTGCACACAAGGTAAAAATGCGTCTATTTCCTATCTAGATCTTTATAATATTAAATATCTTTGGTATAACGAGAACCTTCGACAGAAATCATTTAATTCGGATCAATGTGCATGAGCTAGTGGTGCTATTAAGCAATGTCTCGATAATCTCATTTCTGTAATACATACAGTACATGTTAAACATGAACAAAAAGGTAAGCTGAACACATTGAAGCAGTTACTAACGCGTTTTTGTTTTTCAAGCGGCTCATCTAAAAATTGACAGCCATGTGCAGTGCATTCAACATGAAATGAGATTTTCAAATAATCCTATGCCGAAGCTTTCCATGCGAACAACGATGACCGCATGGCCTCATATCGCCTGTAGAACTGTATGATATAGGAACGATTGACAATGGGAACCTTGAAATCAAAGGGGGCTTCATGAGTCCCCAGGTTTTTATGAACTCAAAATAGCCCGCGTAAAACGGGATTGTCATTCATGATGTACATGTACGCTGCTTTGAAGATTTGAAATTTATTTGACTTTCGACAACTTTGATGAGTCCAATTTAATAAATACTAAAGCTTTAGCAAGCATTTGCCAATTCATTTTTTTGAAGAAATTCGATGGAAAATGAAATCAATCTCAACTCACCACTTTATTCACTTTCGAGCAAATTAAGACCGAATCAAATTTATGAAGTTTGCAGGAAATTGGATATCCTGACTTGAAGTCAAGGGAAATAAGAAGAAAACATTGAATTATTTTGTAAATAAATATACATATATTTCTTGGAACTCGATAAAATGGACGGAGATGAGATACTAAAACATTGAAGATTAAGTGACTTTTATGTCCAGTCTCTTCACTTCTTTTTCCAATTTTTACACATCAGTATCAAGCCAACCAATCCCAAAATCCAGAATATCCCGGTAAATACGAGATGAACAATTACTGTGGCAAAGGCAAAATCGTAAGCTCCAGGATGACAATATTTGACGTTGCCTTCCATCGGTAAAGTGACGTCATAGACGGATGTATAATCATATCGAATCGTGAAGATCTGTACAGCTCCGTGGATAGACCAGCCAAATAGAAATGAACCAATCATGTGATGCAGCGTTCGCGAACAGCTTTCTACTACTGAAGATTTCTTCTTGCATTCGTCCTCTTCAGAAGGTTTATCCCCTTCCATTTCTGGTTTCTCATTCATCTCTACATCTTTGACCGTTTCAGTTTTGCACTTAGTCTGCTTGTGATCTCTCCAAGAAGAATTTCCGGCTGTAAAGCAGTATGCGAGACCGAATGATCCGATAACGATTAAGTAAATGGGAATATTGCGATTCCGAGGGCAATGGTTGAGATATCTGGCACCTGGAAATGAAGATCGAATGATGAAAAGTCTATTGTGGATTCTATTGGAATCATCATTCATTTTAATTCTAATCAGCTATTAAAATGTACCAGTGAAGAATGTAGAATGGATTTCTTTCCACCACTCGATATGATTTATAGGATTAGAACATAGGACGGTTTATTTTAGTAACCAAACTTTTCATTTGAATGTGAAATGGCTAATTACTGAGTTTTAAACGCATTATTGCAAATGTCTTTTTTAGATCCAAAGGTTATCGAATTTGCAAAAATGATTGCAACTTGATGTCATCATGCAATGCACAAATATGATATGTGCAACAGCAGAAAAGAAACACAGCTCCATAAAAACATCCTCAGACAAATGACGTGAAACTCTTAGGTAAAGAGATCGATCATTGGTAGATGTTCGAACTTGAATATGACCGGCGAAGCTGGTAGAAAGCACTCGTGGTAAAGAAAATAACTTCCTAACTGCTGACATTTTGCGGCCTAAAATACTTTACACGGCATTCAGTTGCTACTTCACTCGCTTCTCTCGATGCGAACCATCACGCGTTCGAAGTTTCGCTACCACAGCGACAGTCGATTCGCGCAGTGATCTTGTGGTACTCGTAGATTGTTTGTGTCCGAGAGTGGAGTGGGGTCAAGCCTCCGACTTTTTTTTTAAATATGTACACTCTGCTGTAGGACCTGCGAATCAGCACATTAAGAGTCGAATCCGATCTCGAATCCAAAAATAGAAACTTTTGAGGGCCCACATGAGCTTGCTTTTGATGCACAATTTAATTTTCAAGCTTTTAGGGGCTAACACAAAAAAGGCCTAACACAAAGGACAAAATGATCATTTTCTTGCATGGCTATTAATTAAAAGACTCACTGTAGCAGTCAAATTAATTGCTCGGAGATAAGCTAAGTCTGCTTACCTGTATAGTAAGGATAACCTACTTCGAATATTGAAGCTAGATTATGAGTCAGATAGCGGATGCTGATATAATATCAGATGTTGCTTCCCCGTATTGACCATGCCTTTATTTTGCCAAATTATGTATAGCTTGATGACCAGGAGTAGATTGTTGTAGTCCTTTGAATCTGACGCGGGACTAGCAATGCAACATTCATTAATCGTTCCTATACTTAATTTATGAGCCCGGAAAACACAAATTTTATTAACCAAAAGTCCGAAGATTCCACCATTTCTATCATAATTTTTAGAAAGCAATAACAGAATTTTACAGCAAGTGAATTATGCTTAATGTTTTGTCACTCAAGGCAAAAAATGTAGAGGAATCCAAAATACCTTGACCACTAAAATGCTTGACCAAAGTCGAAGCCTCCACTAGCCCAGGCTTGGAGATAGAAGATGATGAAAGTTCGGGATTTCACTATCCATGTGAGTTAGACAATTTCAGGAGTCTGGGTTGCAACCCCAAGTCATTTGAACCCGGGCTGCGGACCCAATGGTTTTAGTCGGACTCAGTGGATAAAGTCTGCCGAATCCAACAATTAAAAAACCACATTCAAAATGCAAACGACCTATAAGCCAATAATGTGTATTATTTAGTCATTGAAGTCATGTACATGTAGCTGGTGCACTAGGCGTTCGATTAATTTTATCCTTAAGATACAGACCACAAGAAAAAGAATCTAGTCGGTGAGAGAGTTGTTTTAAGTTTTAGACTCCAAGGTGGAAAGGAAAATTATTGAATTAATCGGGTGTCTGGTTCAAAGTTATAGGAGTCAAGTGCAAAAACCTAATTGTGAATGAAAATTCGAGTCCGCAAATTTTTTTTTAACTTTCGAGGGGCTTCTTTAAATAGTTGGTTATGTCAAAAGATTGGATGGCACACTAATGAAAAAACAAACTTTTATTATTGACTAGATACCATGCATGAGCTTTGCTTTCTTTCATCATGACCTACATGTACGCGTATGTACTTTTAGCAAGAGTTCCTAGGGGATGAAGCATAATTCACAATGCTTTAGTAGCTCACATGTAGTGGGCCAAAGAGCTCCTAAACAAAGACCGTCTTATAGCTATGTAACATATAGACTGGTGAGTTTGCTAATAATAGGTTCTGTATTTACAATTCTACTTTTTTCAATCAATAGTTGATCGGACTCCGACTTGGTAAAAAATCAACTGAGACCACGACCTTAACATGTAGGCACGTACTATAAGCTGCTTCGACTAACTCTTTTTGAGAAACTGATGCCTTCAGTGAGAATCCGACGTCTCGAGCTTATTGCAACGTCCCATTCGAACGGGGCAATAAGTCAAAAGAAAACAATTGAAGTAATTTTTCGCCAGCCGAAGAGAGTTGATTCCAATTTTTCTAGCCAATTCAAATCTTCCAATCAAATCTCGAAACTTCACAGAAACCCACTCTGCACTCTTGCTAAGCACTCACTTTAGTAGAATGAGAATGGGGCAAACTCCCTTTCCCGGCTTCGTTTGCACATGTATCATGCTGACATCCAGTGAACACAACCCTGAAACCAATTTTTGGCATTATGAGGGATATGCTCACTAGCGCTGATTTTGGAGTCTGCGGGACACCCCAGTCAAATGCACAACTTCGTTGGAGCCAGGAAACTAATAAGTGCTCTCAAGGGAATCATATATTGCGGTATTTGCCAGCTGTCAAAGGACTCATCATCAGATCTTCCACCAGAGCTACATAAGGGAAGCTGTTGGAAACAACCCGAAAGTGCACACAGAGCAGCAAGAATCTAGCCCAATCATTTAAGCACCAAACTAACAGCAGATCTTCAACACCTCTGGAGGCCCTGATAAGTTGCAGCGGATTAATGCATGGACTCTGTGATAGATTAACACATGAGAACACAATGGATGCAACTACTCTCATGGGAACGTGTTCATCTAATGTGTTTCTGAGTGCTGTAGAACAATGTTCATTTATTTCATATGAGTAGATCTGAAGGCATTTGACTGATTACGGTTCTAAGCGTGAATATTCCACAACTTTCAAGATAATTCTCTGACATTGCAATATGTTTGACATTTAATTTCAAACTCAGAAATATGAAAACTTACCGATCACAATTTCAGCAATGCCAAGTCCAAAGAAAAGTGTGGAAGCAATTGATGCAAGGACCATGGAGACCATGAAATAAGCACGCATGCCTCTTGATTTTTGTGCTGCTTCGCAAGCTGCCATTTTAATGATGAAATATTTTCTTTGATACGTCAAGGAATATGCAGGTGAAATCTCCACTGGGTTGGTGAGCGGTTTCAATGACTTTGCTGTGGTTGCAGATGAAATTAAATATCGGTGTTAGCATGCAATGTTGATTTTACGATGAAATGTTATGCAAGACTGGTGATTGTTGAAGTATTACCATTGCGACGGATTACGCAGATTGGATGGTGTTTTGTCGGAGACAAGTACAACTTAAATAAAAAAGTTAGTGAACAAAGCAAGAAGCAGAATTTACTTAGGTGGAATTCTGTAATGATAAATAATAAGGCGGAGTCGTACAAGCGAAGATTGCGCTCAAGTTCGACATATCCGCGGCGGGTTGTACACCATATTGCGGGGTTACATGTAGGATTTGATTGGGGGGAGACCTGACGCACACCGTTGTGAACATGTAGGTACTCGTACATCATCATTATTTTGGCTTGCGAGAAATAGTCTTAGTCTCTTGTCTTGTTCATAATGCTAAAAGGCCTGCAGGCATCTGTAAAAGAAAATTCATTCTATGACATATATACATGGTACATAACATAAGTCATTCTATGACATGTATATATATATAATTTCATAGCTGAGTTTGACACAAGGGCGAAACATCTTATTCTAGGCATCCCGAGTGATCATTTTCTAGAGATTTTACGATTTTCTACTGCCTTTCAAAATCGCTACAGATATTTGATTTGGCAGTAAGCTTTTTATGGTTTTTAGAGACATTTGTATGAGCTAAGAATGCCTACTCCAATTCTAGAGAATTCTTACTGGCATTCATGGCATCCATAGAATGTTTAGCAGGCAAATATAATGTATCTGTAAATGTTTGCTGGAGGCACGTGTCTCTAAACATTTATCAACGACAGACATAACATCTGCAAGAACGTTGAACTCAAACATTTTTGTATAATACAGCAATTCTTTTGCTGTAATATACAAAAGAAAGATATTTGTATATAAATTTCGTGTTATTACCATCTAATGTATTCATGGGAATATATACATGTAATACAATTTTATACGCAATTAGAAAATTCTATCTTATCAAATATATTGTTGTGTTTATATATTTGATATATTGATATTATGTCTACATCACATTTAATACCTATTATATGAGATATCACATAAATAAATGAATGTGATATGTAAATGTGCATGTATTATATTCATTTATTACTTGCTTTACACCTGTAAAAAGAACATTTCGTTTTATACATTCTTTTCATGCGTCCCTTCTCTTGCTACTTTGTCTCCTCTAAATGATTCGCTTTTGATGGAGTGTCACAATGCACGAGGCACAGAACTAAGTCCTTCTAGTCTCTTCTTATCTCTCTTTCTCTCTCCGGAAACTCCGGAGTCTCCTCGAACTGTTTGTTTTTGATCGGGGCCATAGTGCGCGAAGCACAGGGGAACAAGCTTCCTCTTTTTTTTCTCTCTCTCTCTCACACACACACACACACTCTCTCTCTCTCTCCTTATCTCCATCTCTCCATTCAACTTCTTTTATTTTATTTTCTCCATTTGAAAGCTGATTTTCTGATTTTGAATGTATCTTAGCTGGAATATTCAAGGTCACAATATGCGGATCAGTTGTTCCCCTATTTGCAAGACTATGATGACTAAAGGACGTAATGTATATACCGGTATCCGTCACAATTTTCCTCTGCACACATCTCTCTCCCTACTGTGGAATAAACAACTCGTCGATCGCCTGCCTGTTAATGACTAATGAATGCCCTCATAACGACCTTCGGTCCATGAGTCACATGACAAAGAGGATGCGAGCGGACAGACTGTGTACGCTATAACAACCAGGCGTCATCAATTGCACAGTCATTCCTCTGAGTGCATCGTGCGTGTTTCAGTCATCCCAGCAGCGTCAATGTATGTCGTTCTACTGTCTTATACTTGTGGATTTACAAGACTTTTAACTACGCCTCAAGTCAGTCATTTGTGGTTTGGACATTCAGAGGATTCTGTCGTACAATTCGACTTTCACAACCATTTTCAGGATTACGCCGACGCATCTTTTCATTCTGGAAATAATTCCCGATCTTCTATTTTCCTCACATTGTACTAAAACCAAGCGGGGTCACTCCTTTGTATTTGCCTTTGAATTTATGCACAAGATAGAAAATCACTAAGGTAAAACCACAGCGCTTCGTGTCACAGACACATCAGTGGAACCTTGCAGTGCGAATGTTTACTGCACCATCCCACCTGACACGAAGCGCTGTGGTTTTACCTTGTTGGATTTCTATCTTGCACATAACCTCAAATAAAAGGCAAATACAAACGAGAGACCAGCTTGTTTTAGCACAAAATTGAACTACCTCCTGTTCCTAACCTTCAACATCATCTTCATCTACACGTTTTGATTCGCATCATTCTGACTCAACTACCTAATATCTTTTCACTTTCACTGAAAACCATTAAACAAGTGATTGATTATATTGCTGAAAAGTCATTTGAAGTGAAATTATATTGTAACCAGATATTCGATCCACACACCGCTACAGTCGAACAAATAATCGAATAATACAAGTTGAATCTCTGTTGAATCTTTGGAGAAAATGGAAAATATAATGTGAGTTTTATTATTATCTGTAGGTACTGTTCAATACCTCAAATTCGGTAGTTTTGAATCCTGATGGATGATTTAATGTATCCACAGGACTTAAAATTACGCTTGCTTGAGGTTCGATCGGCATTCATATTATTCCTAATTAATCGCAAAATATCGTGAAAATTGTTGCCTGTCTGAATGCGTTTATAAATTGATGTCTGTAGGCCTTTTTGGCAGTAGACGATTGATGTCTGTAGGTCTTTTTGGCAGTAGAAAATTAATGCTTTTTGCAGTAGACAATGCGCGATAATTCTACTGCGAAATTTTATGGGATTTCCATAGAAAATGATCACTAGGGATGACACTAGACCATGATTAAATAATCGACGAAGAACATAACGCAGTTAAACGGTTGAATTTCTAAAAAACGCAGAAAGTATCTATGTAACGTTACCATAATCTTGAAATACAATCAAGACTTGAAATCAATCACGAAATCGAAATAGAACACGAGGTGGAAGACAAAGTGAGCATAGTTGATAAAGGGAATTGTTGTCATCAGAAATTCTGGATTGCGATGATGCGCTATTGAATCCAGCCTACTTAAAAGATTTTGAAAACAGCTGGTCAGGGATAGCGAAATTCAATTTCAAGAAAGCTCAATGGCATTAAATTGGCTTAGTTTTTTTCACATTATGATAAAATTTGGGATGATTATTCTAATTTCTATGCATTTGTGACGATGACAACGATGTTTTAATAATGACAGCGATTAAATCGAGCTATGAATCTTAGAGTAGGCCTAACTCACTTATCAATTAAAAGTTAAGGGGTGCAGGCCCCATCTATGTATGCCAATGGCTGACACCGACCTCACAGTGCTTCGAGAATTCCTATGCGAATGGATTATGCAATTCGTGGCAACCTAATCTAAGTTAAAAATGCATCAATTTGGAACGTGAGGAGGGTGATCCATTTTTTATCAAACCCCCAATCTGGTGGTCGAAATGTGAATAAAATTAGCCGGTCAGTTGAGGGTTCCGAGACAAAAGACCGAATCATACGTGAAATGAAGGAAATACACTACAAAACTTGGCTTTATCACTCACATTCAACAATTTAGTCACAAAAAATGCAGTTCTGGTATTAGATTTCGGGAGAGGGTGTTAAAAATGGCAAACCCAGCACTATTTTTGATAAATGCATGACTGGAATTTGCATCGATAATCTTAAAGTGAGATTCTTAAATCAGAGTGTCTTTTTAATCAATATTGATTTGTACTTGAGTTACAGCTGACACACTCGTTCAACTTACACAATCGTAGGAGCTTGACTTGCGTCAAACTAACAGTCCACGACATCACTCTTGCTCAAATGATTCAATTTGCAATGATGAATACCACAGAATTAGATTCATCTCCGTGCGCCGAAGCAGATAAACAAAACATTAAATTCTGTGATGAATACTGTAACGCTGACGCTATTTGTTCTTGGTTCAATGTCTAATTTAGAATTCTGTACCCTTCGTTGATGCTATTTATGATTAATATCATCAATGAACATAATCGCATTCTTAGGATATTATTAATCCATTGTACATCCGCAAAATCTCAAACAGCTTGCCTTGGCAGTGCGCCTCGCGATGACTATCTGCAGCAAGAAAGCAGATTATGACATCACGGGTCGAAAACGGCAGCGGCGGTTTATCTTCCGATTATTGTTTTACTTCTGTCGTGATTAGCAAGACAGTTACCTTAACAACTACAAACTCTATCGCTTCTTTAGTTTCCAATTGCGCATTCATCGCTGGAATTTGATCAGATCTCAACGGCTATATAAACGGATCAAAGAACTTTCCAGACACATTTTTGAGCACAGTCAAGCCATGGGCGAAGAGGGAGAATCAAGACACAAATGTCTATTCCTTTGTATTTTCGCAATCATTCCCTTCACACTTGTGTTGGCGGTTGGATTTTTTGGCTTAGGAATCGCTGAAATTGTCATAGGTAAGTGTACACGGAATTACGGAATCCTTTTCCCATAATAGGCCATCTGCAGTTAATGATCATACATACAGAGAGATATCACGTCGTATACCATCCGAGTATGTAGATGCCCGGTAACAGCGCGCGTCTGCGTGGGCTTTCCATTCATGCTTTCCAGTCTCTGGAAATACCGCATTACATTGTAATTTTCCCACTAGGATTGATAAATGCACGCATGGTTTTGCACCACCACCTCCCATGTACAAACTGGAAGACCTATTCAAGTGACATTAGGTCATACGCTGCACTATACCATTTTCACCAGCTCATGCATTAGATTTTGTGGCTTTTCCTGCTATATAAACCTTTTCTGCTATTTGGCTCAATTTTCGAGCTTGCTAACCTAATTTGGCCACAGCCTTTTTCGAACAGGCTAAGTGGATCCGTTAATAAGTCAAGGCAATTGCCCAAATTTTACTACACTGTAAATCGCTGGATACGAAAATTACATGCAAACATATACCAAAATCACATACAATTTGAAACTAACATCTGATACGAGATTCTCGTATGTTTGCAGAGATCTGGTATGTTTTTCATACCACATCTCATTTACTTTCGTATGTGATTGGAATGTGGCGATACGAACTATTCTATCTGTGATTGGCTGTTTTGCACTGAAATACGAGTTGTTGATATGCTTTATATACCAGACCTGATGTAATTTCACCCTTATTCGTATGCCTCTGGCATTCATTTCGCATGTGCAGCTTTAAGTCACATAGCAAAAAAATATATGTACTACATACTACTGTCATATAACTTTTTTCGGTAATACCAGTCGCGAATATTTTTTGTTTGATAGAGTGAGATTTTACTAGATCAGATTTATTGTGAATTTTATGCTCTACGAGTTTGTCGTCGCTGCTACTTGTCTAGCAACATTAACAGGACGTTTAGTTAGCTCTACTCTATAACCCAAGTTGATCAACATCATTCTTTTAAACGATATCTTTAATGAAATCTTGTTGACTTATATATCTCAAACATAACCATTTTGCGTTCATGAATTATAATGTGTTTTTATTTCGGATTGACAATATGCTTAATTTCAAAAATACATAGTGAATAATTGTTGATGGTTGAAATCTTATTGATTATTCATGATATGCCTTAGACTTACGTGTATCAAAATCGAATTCAGTATTGAAAGTATGACTCTTGAATGTCATTATCTCACTACTTACAGAACAGTAGTAACATAAGTGTCATCTTTATTGACAAAAGGCCTTATATCAACATACTTTGGACATTATTTATGCTTTCTTTTAACATTGCACTGGTATGGCTTTAGTATGTAAAGCATACCACATTTGAAATAACATACGAAAAGCATACAAATATAGACCAGGAGAATACAGAAATATACCAAAAAATATTTTGGCATGCATCCTTTGTATGTGATTGGTATTGAGCGATTTACACTGTAGGTGAATGCATTCTATGGGCAATAAAAATCATTGTGCATACAGAACTGATTTATACATGTAAATGACTAAAATCGTGGTAATACTGTGAAAGAGTTCAATTTCATACATGTGGATAAATTCAACACATTTTAAGGTTTTTATAGGGACCTGCGATTCTGCACATTTTGAGTGGAATCGAATCATTGAAAATTTGCATAGGCCTACTTCAGCTTTTTAATTTGCGGCTTGCTTGGCCGAAGTATATTGAAGAAAAGTATATTGGTAAAGCAACGAATAAGTCTTCCAAATTGCAAGCACCGACAAGCAGACATTAATTAATATCAAAATACGCCGCAAGACGTGCTGTTATAAGAAAAAATGCAATAGAAAACCTTGGAATCACTGGAATGGTAGACGGTAGACGAGCAATGGGTAAACTAAACCTAAAATGTGAATACGATATCATGTGAAGTAGGCATATCAAAAACTCATTTGGATAGCTATTGAAAGATACTTCGGTGAATGGTATAATCAATGAAATAAACAGGTAAATTAAAGCGTCTTTTTTCTGAGACGCTTTATAACTCGACCTATTTCGAATGAAAAGTTGACGCTAGATTTTTAATAAGATCGATAGTTGATGTTGATTTGACATTCACATCGACTACAAGCCTTGTTTAGCCAACAGGGTAGCTTGATAATGGATGCTATGATTGTAACTTATGATTTGTAGAAGAAATCTCATCTGCGACAGGAAATTTAGAAACGATCAATCTTTCCGATAAATAAATCCTGTGCTCAAGAAAGCATCAATTTTCATGAGCTGAAAATCAGGAGATTCTATCATTCCCTCCTTTGTTTTCAAAAAAGCAATAATAGAATTTTTACAACAAGTCCTTAAAATGTTATACCGCCAAATAATCGTTTCAACAATGCTTGTAGCCTCCCATCTTTTCATTGTCCGTAATTACTATCCCTAAATAATTTATTCGGAATGAATTCACAGTAATATATAATGGGCCTGAGTATATCGACTTTCAAATTCGTCAACTCAAAGTCGTATTTGTACTAATGTAATAATAACCTCTATAATAAAGAATTACGTAGGACTTTGAACACAACTTAAGTATTTGGTGTGTAATAAGTTCCCACACTTGGTATATATTGCGCAAAATATGCCCTGTGTGGGAACTTATTATAGACACACTTAATATAAGGTAGACTAACTCCTGACCCGGGCTTGGAAATTGAAAATTAAGGAAGCTCGGGTTCATGTCACTGCTTGAGTTAAAAGTTTTCAAGAACACGAACTTACAACCACAAGTCACCTATAACATGCAGCACGTACTATGCAGCAACTCTTGCCTATACCGACTTGTTCAACCGCTTTCAGGGGCAGTCAACTCCACAAGCTCATAATATAAGGTAATATTTTCGGAATCCGAAGCGAACCGATTCGAATTTTTTTTCGAATCGAATCGAATCTCAAAGCTTCACAGGTCACTAGTTTTTAGGTGTGATTTCATGATTCACAAATTGAGCCTTTTTTTCCAAGTGAATCTTATTGTGGATCGTCTATAGATTTCATAATAACCAACGTCATTTGTTATCATAATTGACTTCAATATGTACACGTATGCAAGTATAATATTGTCTTTGATTGTGATATTTGACTCTTTCGCATTGTCAGAGGCCTAATTTGTGACAGGATCAAGCGCAAAAATGGACTAGCAAGGCATAGTCTAATATAATCACTGACTGGGATATAAAATACTATTCTATATTCTGTATTGCTGTCATGATGAGTTCAATTTGTGTTAATTTCTCCAAAGCAGAAAGAATTTGTAAATCTCACGTGTGATGCTACGCAGCAGAAGGTGTTGATTTACATGTAATATAATCGAATCTGCATTCACAATGGGGATTTCATTAATGCTGAGTTGCTACTCTTCCTAATATACTCACTCTATTATATTTAAGTCTTGTGTATCTGACCAGACATAAAATCAAATGAACATTTTGTGATAGAAATTTTAATTAAACGGAAAATGAAATTTTGATTATCAAGGAAATTTTATGAACAGCACCATAATTTCAGTCCTTTGGCAAAAAATGGAACTTATTCCGATTTCTGGATGACCGAGTTTTTTAACTTGGCAAATTCAGTTAATAGTACATTTTCCCAGCACATTTCCAGAGTCATAATGTGGGCTGTACAGCTAGAATTCAACTATCAAGCTCACGTATGTGGATAAATTCAATTTTCCTAGGTATGGCTTTCCATGAATTTTGATGAGACTTGAAATTATTTCTACTTATTAAAAGAAATTAAATATATGAAAATATTTGCGTTATGAAAGGCTGAGTAGACTACCATGTCCGGATGCATTTTAATTTTCATCTCGTTATCTCGCAATGACGGCTAAATAGCTCGTGGATCGCGCGAAACTGAAATCGAAGACTGAGAGGCATTACACTCTGCACTATATGAGGTTCTTAGGTGTACATCCAACATAAAATGCATCAAAAACCGTTTGATTATTTACCTGTAAATGGTGTGACTTGTTTTAATGTACATCGTTTTCATAATTTGACGCTCACATACGATCGCAAGTTGACATGTTTATGAAATACAAGATGGGAGATGACATGCGCGGATTCGTCTGTATTAAAAATGCTCACATTAACGAACACGAAAAGGCAGGAAAGAGTATGACTGCACTGTGAATCGCTCAATACCAATCACATACGAAGGATGCATACCAAAATATTTTTTTGGTATATTTCTGTATTCTCTTGGTATATATTTGTGTGCTTTTCGTATGTTATTTCAAATGTGGTATACTAACTAATACATACTAAAGCCATACCAGTGCAATGTTAAAAGAAAGCATAAATCATGTCCAAAGTATGTTGATATAAGGCCTTTTGTCAATAAAGATGACACTTATGTTACTACTGTTCTGTAAGTAGTGAGATAATGACATTCAAGAGTCATACTTTCAATACTGAATTCGATTTTGATACACGTAAGTCTAAGGCATATCATGAATAATCAATAAGATTTCAACCATCAACAATTATGCACTATGTATTTTTGAAATTAAGCATATTGTCAATCCGAAATAAAAACACATTATAATTCATGAACGCAAAATGGTTATGTTTGAGATATATAAGTCAACAAGATTTCATTAAAGATATCGTTTAAAAGAATGATGTTGATCAACTTGGGTTATAGAGTAGAGCTAACTAAACGTCCTGTTAATGTTGCTAGACAAGTAGCAGCGACGACAAACTCGTAGAGCATAAAATTCACAATAAATCTGATCTAGTAAAATCTCACTCTATCAAACAAAAACTATTCGCGACTGGTATTACCGAAAAAAGTTATATGACAGTAGTATGTAGTACATATATTTTTTTGCTATGTGACTTAAAGCTGCACATGCGAAATGAATGCCAGAGGCATACGAATAAGGGTGAAATTACATCAGGTCTCGTATATAAAGCATATCAACAACTCGTATTTCAGTGTAAAACAGCCAATCACAGATAGAACAGTTCGTATCGCTACATACCAATCACATACTAAAGTAAGTGAGATATGGTATGAAAAACATACCAGATCTCTGTAGACATACGAGAATCTCGTATCAGATGTTAGTTTCAAATTGTATGTGATTTTGGTATATGTTTGTATGTAATTTTCGTATCCAGCGATTTACAGTGTGCAAAACTATTGTTGAGCAATCACGCAGCGTGTTAGTAAATATAAAGAGAATTAATTTGGTTGTCAATACATCTATTCAATGCAAAAATATACTTGATGACATAACATGATATATATATATATATATATATATATATATATATATATATATATATATACATGTTATGCTCACAATTATGCTCATATGATATATACATGCATATACCATGTTATGTCATCAAGTATATTTTTGCATTGAATAGATGTATTGACAACCAAATTAATTCTCTTTATATTTACTAACAGTCTCTTGGATAAGTCTATTTTCTCCGTAAAGTAGAAGCGCTGAAAGACTCATGCTACTTGAATGACTAAACAGATTGTATGCGTTCAGGTACTTAGCTCCATTATGCATCACGATAGCGCCTACACTGTAAATCGCTAGATACGAAAATTACATTCAAACATATACCAAAATCACATACAATTTGAAACTAACATCTGATACGAGATTCTCGTATGTTTACAGAGATCTGGTATGTTTTTCATACGAAATCTCACTTTCTTTCGTATGTGATTGGTATGCAGCGATACGAACTATTCTATCTGCGATTGGCTGTTTTACAATTTAATGCGAATTGTTGGTATGTTTTATATACGAGACCCGATGCAAATTCATCCTCATTGGTATGTGTTTGGTATGTGCAGCTTTAAGTCACATAGCAAAAAATATATATGTATATTACATACTACTGTCAAATAACATTTTTCCAGTAAAAACCAGTCGTGAATATTTCCTTGTGAAAGTGTGGTATTTAACTAGATTGGAATTATTGTTAAAGTAGCGCCGCATGTCATCGTTGCTACTTGTCTTATGGCATTCACAAGACTCATAATTAGCTCATTTCCATGAACTAAGTTGAAAAACATCATTTAAATAATACGATAACTATCGACAAGGACTTCTATAAATAATACTATGGCCAGGACGTTCGGTAGCGATTCAGTAGGGAAATTAATGTAGGCTGGTTATCGGAAGTTCCGGTACTCCGTGTTGATTAAGAATTGCTCCTATTAAGTACATTGATTAAGTTACACAACAGGAATGGTGACAAATTTCTATCAAAAGACGTTGCCTGTTACATTGTTATCAAAGACTATGAATTGATTGTCTTTGATTGTTATTGTTAATTCCCCCCCCAACATGTTGAAACTTTCCAGTTTCAAAATTCTTAAAATTCGAGCTGTGCTTTATCCTTTTGTGCCTTATTCAGAAGTTATTCTTCCCTAAGATTCAACTGAAGCTGTCGAGGTCGATGATTTCTAGGAGACTTTATTTGTTTTGCACTTAGTCATCTGCTAATACCGGTATCGATGTTGCGGCTTTCACTAGTCGAATGGCGGATATCTGCCATAGTCTCCTAAGGTAACTGGTATGAGATTTTCTCTTACCCCTGAAGTATTGATTAGATTGAAAAGAAAATTTAACTGAATACAGTCCATACCCATATCTATCTTATCGTACAATTTCAAAGTCATTAGTTAAATTTAGCGTTTTCTAGAGCTCTTTGAATTTGTGGGGGAGGAGAATAGAAGTACCGTTGTTTCTCCTTTAGTATAAATTATCGGTTAATTAGGGCTATAAGCCCTATATAAAATAAGTTTACACAAAACCCAAAATCCAATCGACATACTGTCAGTTTATAGTACCTACATACAGCCCTATTTTTCGAATAAAAGAACAACAGAAGTGGTCAATGAAGTTGTTATTTTTTCAAAAAATGCACTATTGGCATAAAAGTTCAAACAGCAGTGTCATCACATAGAAATACAAATAAAATTGTGATGACAGTCATTATTCTGTGAATTTCCGTTTCCGATTGCGATGTTTTTCCGAATTCAAGATATCAGTTTTCATAGTGACAAAACCTTTGAAAAATATATTTGCTAATCTCTTACAGACAGAATATGAAGAAGAAATGGGGTTGCTGTAATGAAAGAGATCATGTAACACCTGAAATATTTTTGTTGTCCTAATCGCGCAAGTTTGTTTGTGTTTTTTATAAAATGAAAAACATAGCAAAGAAAATTCAAATAAATTCTCCGACGGAAATTTAAGCTTCCCTCTACTAACTAAATGAGTAAAGCATGAGCTGTTACTGTAGTCTGCGCTTACTGTAGGAAATGTATCCGATGACGATTGATTTTCTTGCTCACCTTCTTTAAATTCCACGTATCCGCAAATGTAGAATAAAGACGTCTTTTCATCTACCGTCAGTGCTTCTGCATGAATGAAAATTTCATCTATAGTCTCAAGCTCTTCGTCGCTTACATCGGACTGACAGCAGTCAGAATGGATATGTTCCGTTTGCACAGTCTCAGTAATGGCGTACTTTGAGAAGAGTGCCAATCTGCGAAGTTCAGCAGTGTTGAGAATCTGCTCAAACCCAATAAGAAAGTTGCCGCCGCTGGCCTGACGGTATATCCCAAATTCGCTTTCTAAGGGATCTGTTTGGAACATTCCCATCAATACGAATCTACATGCATTGTCATTCAATGATTTTTTGGTCATTGTCACAAGAGCATGAATTGTCTGACAAAGAGCATCACGCGTAATGGTGGTAAGTGATTTAATACGGCCAACAGCGCTATTTCCTGGCATTTTGGAAATTGAATTGGCAAAGTTCTCCAAGAATTCTAACCTTGGATCACAAGGTTCACTGAAAGGTTTACGATCAGGATCGTTGAGAAATGTATGCGTCTCAGGGTTCTTGACGTTAACTATTTTCCAGAAACGCAACACCAAGGACACGAATTTTGCTGTGTCCTGTTTCCCGTCTTCGACTAATGCCGCAACGGTTTTATCATGAAAAACGTTAACAGCTAGTGAAACTTTCTGTAGATCAAATGATGAAGGGAAACAAGAATCACGACTCAACTTTGTGCGTCGTACAATATTGCATGACTCTTTTTTGTAGATGCCAACGACATCTGACCACTTGGCTTTAATATCTTCAGAATCTGGTGATTGGATGCGAATTTTTTTCATTTTTTCGGATATCCAGTTATTTCGTATGGACTTGAGTAAATGAACGCTATCGAATGACAAAAAGAAGTCTGTGTCAAGGGACGAATGGTGACCAAGCCAAGGTTCATCGTCAGATTTTCTAAGAGACTGAAAAACTTTTCGATTAGTTGAATGACAATCACAAATCAATGCGAAGACTTCGCTGTCACATTCTGAGATTATCTTGAATATGTCCAATAATATTTTGAGCAAAAATTCAGATGTCAAGCAATGAATAGGCACCAATCTGATAACGAAACTTTCTTTGGTCATCAGTGGTTTTGCCATGACTGCTAGCACTGTCTTCGCGACTTTTGTATTATCATCTTCGGCCCAACCGATGACATGTTTATTTCTTTATCTTACAGAAGGTTTTATGTAAACCTCGTCATATAACAAACATAGTTTGCGTTGTAAACCTGTGAAGCCTGATAAAACAGTTTGCAAAGTTTCTTTCGCAGCCTCAATAGTTCCAATCTTGGTGGAGCAATGGATATGACCTTTAACAGTATTTCTACTCGGTAATGTTAATATATTACGGAATGATTCGTACGTCTTTCTTCCATTTAGCATTTGTTCAGTTGAAAGTTTTAAAGTAGATGAAGAGTATTCATGCGGTTTCACAACAGTATACAATAACTGTCTCAATAAAAACCGTTGCTTATCACTACACTCTGCATTATCACATAGTTCTATAATAGATTCTGCATCTCGAACTGTATGTTTTAACAAAGAATCAACATCAAGAGAAACATTTTGTGCTCGAGCAACTATGGCTTCAATTTGTGAATAGCTATTTGCCTTACATTGAAATCCTAAAAGATCACGGATGTCAATTTGATTGCGGAAATGAAAGGCTCTAGTATGAAAATTAGAAGAAATACGGATCGACAAATCTGCTAGATCACCAATTAGACGAGATAGAATGATGAAAGAGTCATCAGGACTTACTGTCACACACAATTTGTTCACTTTCACGAAGTCAGATGTCTGAATGGATAATGTGAAATCATTCCATGCCGGTAACTTATCCCGCTTTTGAAACTCTTCCCATTCGTCAGGAATTGTTCCTCTGGTGGTCAGACTAACCTTTCGCGACTCAATATTCCGGGAGGAAGGAGTACTCCGTAAAACTGATGGCGGGCAATTGAGAAAAATCGACGGTGGATCTCGGGGACGTGAAAAGCGAGTTGTCTGCACCATCTCCGCATTTGATGACCAGTGCTTGGCACACACACCAATATTTCTGGTTACTTTCGTGACTCGATTCGGAAGAGCGTCAAGCCATCTCTGTCGCTCAGCTTCATCGGGTGGGAAACCGAAGACAGTCACTTTTTCGCTAGTGGAGTCATAATTGGACTTACAATATCCAACTGTACATTTACGTGGCATTACGTCGGTCGAGATGCAGTAGAATATGCAGTAGAAAAATGCAATGGAATATGACGAAGACACAGTCAGCTAGATGGACAAGCTATAGTCGACACAACACGATTAACTCCATCGAATGACTGCTGAGAGTAGGACGGGGTCAAGTTACGGCGCAGCATCAACTCGGTGATATGTGCACTGCGAGGCGTCGGTGAGGAAATCGTTAACAATAACCTTCCTCAATCCTCGTGTAGAGAACAATAACAACGCAACAGGCAACGTCTTATGATAGAAATTTGTCACCATTCCTGTCGTGTAACTTAACCAATGTACTTAATCGGTGCAATTCTTAATCAACATGGAGTATCGGAACTTCAGATAACCAGCCTACATTAATTTCCCTACTGAATCGCTACCGAACGTCCTGGCCATAGTATTATTTATAGAAGTCCTTGCTATCGAGCAACCATGTTGACTTACAAATCTTAAATATAACTATATTTGCGTTCATGAATTATGATGTGTTTTTATTTCGGATTGAAAATATGCTCAGTTCCAAAAATACATAATGCATAATTGTTGATGGTTAAAAATACCTTTTGATTATTTATGAAATGCCTTAGACTTACATGTATTAAAATCGAATTCAGTATTGTAAGTTTGACTATTAAATATCATTATCTCACTACTTACAAAACAGTAGTAACATTAGTGTCATCTTTATTGACAAAAGGCCTTAAATCAGCATATATTAAAAATCATTGATGCTTTCCTTTAACATTGTACTGGTTTAACTTTAGTATGTAAAGCATACCACATTTGAAATAACATACGAAAAGCATACAAATATATACCAAGAGAATACAGAAATATACCAAAAAATATTTTGGTATGCATCCTTCGTATGTGATTGATATTGAGCGATTTACAGTGTATAGCTTGGAAGCTTAATTTAGATCAGTAGACTATCGATTATTAGATGAATAGTATTCTAAATTGGTGACAAGATAAATGGGCTATTAGGTGATCTGCATTATAACGTGGTATTTGGTGCCGCTGCATTAACATGGACTTTGAAATATACAAATATCTTTCTAGTAACTGAAGGGCCATTTCGCACCATTTATGACAGTCAGTGTTTCAAAATCGTGTCTTGCTCAGTCTGCCCCTAGACTTTCTTGCATTCACCAAGAATTTGTTGTTTCAGGTGTTATGACATCCATGTAGAAAAAAAGCCTGGTGTTACTTGCGATAAATTTCCGAGTAAAAATGATTGTAAATGCTGACAATTTTGGCAGTGTGTGAAGAAGTGACCGATCCATAAGATTGTGGAAGAGACCAGAAGTTCTTCCTTTATTCAGTATCATTTACAGGCTTGCCTTTGGGATGGATTTCCAGCGCCAATCCCACCCAGTCTCAATGAGAATTTCCATTGGGATTCCAATAGCCTGCTTTAGAGTTAAAAACGAACGCAATTTGACCCCAAACTGCATCGGGCTTAGCGCTTGGGCCTTCCAAATGTGATACTTTTTCAATTGACGAAGTCCACGGTCGTAGGCTGAGGACTAGACTGGCCTTAATAGTAATAGGGGCTTTACTTGATTTTAAAACAATAATGTATAATAGGCGCACTGTATGGCTATATTTTGCACCGAGACTGCCTTCACCCAAGAGCTTATAGGGGTCTACGTGTATAACTAATATGTATGCATGAACTACAAACACACTTGGTATTAATTAAGCCTATATCAGAAATGCGGTGTTAATAAACAGCTCGCTACACGGGGATCACACGTACAGTAGGCAACAGGCAGTAGACAGCGGCATAGACGGTTAAATAGGCGTGAATAGCTCACAATGTATAGCTTAATTACAGAAGCGGCGAAGCGCATGACAACGTACAGGAGAATTGTATAAGCCTATACATACAATTACATAGCTTCTACTTTTTTAAGCAACACTATTTTTAGCAACTAGGGAAGTTAAAGCCACAGAGTAGGGTTAAAGCTTAAAATTTGTGTAGATCATACTAAGAGCTCTCAATACTCGAATTCGAGAGAGGCAAGGTCAGACTGGAGACACAGAAAAATGAACTGCTCTGTACAACCCGAAAACATTGTAACGTGCTGACTAATGTCAACGATTACATGCATATTTTGTTGGGATCGATTAGGATTGGGGTCGATTTTTTGTTGGCATGACAAGGCAAATCGACAATTTGAATTGTTTTTGTGTAAATGAAATATTCATTTTGCTAACGTATTCATTACTTTGTTATTCGTTACTATAGCAAGTTATTCATTAATTAATTCACTAATCAATTATTTAATTCACTCCGTCAATTATTCGATTTGTCGCATATTAATAGACGAATAAATTTTTTTGTAGTTTGATTCTAAATGAGAAAATAGTACAATACAATCGCCCGTTTATCTTTTTACATTGACAGCAGTATCACAGCATTCTAGCATTTAGGCTACTGCGATAACAAATTTTAGCGCAAATCTATCTCTATTGAATTACTGAAAACCATCATTATCAGTCCAAGACTTGCTTAAAAGTCTGACATTTGCGAAACAGAAAAATTTTCAATATCTCGAAATCACATAAAGATCATCAATTTATCGTGTTCAACATGTCGAAATCTTCAAGTGTTGTTCAAGTTTCTAAGATGTTTGATGCCAATGGCAAAATGCAATGTTAAGTTGTGATTTGTAGAGTCATTATCTCATCAAAAATTGATGTATCTGATTGAATTTATTTGATTAGCATGATTTTAAAATTTAAATATGAATGATCTAGAAAAAAGATGAGCACAGAATAAGGAATTCAAGCACTAAATTTCCTGGCAATTGCAGAAGCTGTGATTAACTCTATAATAGCTCGTTAGAATGGCTCGGAATGACCCAAACTAGCGTGCAACATCCAATCTGAAAATCTGCACAACAGGCTGCACTGTGCGGGTGTAGATAAAATCCGTGCAACAAATTAATTACGAACAACGAAAATCTACTCGAAGCAGGCAAAATATTTCGCCGAACATTCCAGATTTGATTAGAAAGCAGTTTATTTTATCTGAGAGTCAACCTTAACCCGCAAGAAAGTCATAAAATTATATTCGAAACAAATCCGAACACCTTCGAACAACCAAAGGGAGAAAAGAGAAAAAGTAGTAGTTCGGAGTGGAATCATAGCAGGAAAGCAATGTCGGTCAGTCATAATTGCGTAGAACAAAGAACTTCTTACGCTTGAAACCGTGTACTCATTGTTCTCAAGCTGAAAGACTGCCCAACAGGCTGCTCTGCGCTTACTTAACCTGCCTTTGCCGTGCGGCAGATAATCATAAAGATTGCAGAGAACTAGTTCGCCTGAACATAGACTAGATAGATCGCCACATACTTGAATACTTTAAGCACAGAAATTCCGTGGTAACCGTAGTTGCAGTTGCCGCTGAATTTTTGTGCTTAGATTATTCATGTTACTGCTCAAGTAGCAATGCCAAAATAAACCAGCGCAGAGCAGCCGAAGTGCAGTCTTTCAGGTGTTCAGTCATTCCAGATATTTAAAACTAGCTTGGGCCATTCCGGACCGTGCTAACAAGCCCTTTAATTGTAGGAGGAAAGATAGCCTTTCCCACAACCTGAAGGACTGCACAACGACTGTGCTTGTTTATCCTGGTCTTGGGGTGCGGCTGTTCATCCTAAAGATTGCAGAGTGCCAGTTCGCCTGAGCATCAAATAGAGTGAAGCACTTGGACTTGAGCAATTTGATAAGCACAACATTTCACACTTAACTATTCAGAATCGTTTTGTGAAAACTTCTCGGACGTTCAGAAGGGCATTATATTTCTCGGGTCGAGGTTTTTCGTCATATTAGGATGGTCAAGACGATCAAAAAGTGAAGAAGACACCATCGCTCATTTACGATAAAAACATACGGCATTTAGTGGCGTACGTGGTCTATATAAACAAATGAAAGGGTAACCAATTTGTAGGAATTGAGACAGTAGTTCATAGGTGAGACGTTGATAAATCGATCTGTATTTTCGCGCGTCGAAGATTTGTCACTTCGCACCACCCTATATCTGTCTAGGAGAAGTAGGAAATATCTAGATATGGAATATTTATATATGAGGAATACAGTACCCGAATGTGACTTATATACTAATTCATAAAACTTTAATTGTGACAATGATATGAATTTATACAGTTAATTGCATCTTGTAGTTGCGTTTTAGCTGGAATAGTTGTGCTCTTGCATCTCAGTTGCAGCATACTACATATATGCACCAGGCTTGGAGCCGGTCCACCGCCGGCCAGTTCCAACTCTGATATGCACATAAAGAGAGAACATACACCATGCATATAGGCCAGCAGATAGGCAAAGTTCATTTGATTGCATCTCCGTCTTCCCCTCTGCACTTTCACAGAAAATCATATAGTTAAGCACTTTCGGGTTACGTTCGGGCTAGCTCGCAAAGGTATGACTTTCGCTTTGGGTTTGAAATTTTGATTCGAGCTCGCATTGCCGCTTATGATCTCTGCAGTCTCCGCATCTATATTCTACGCTTTTAAGTCAGATCTTCCCAAATGAATTTCAATTATCTTATCATAATTAGATAGCAGAGTGTCATTTTGCCTTGGTTTGGAATAGATTGATGTCCTCAGACTTGAAAATGTAAGGTACAAAATTTTTTGACAATCGCGGACGCTACTACAAGGTCTCGTCAGATCGGATATCCGTCAGCAATGTCAGCTTTCAGATTCCTGCCTGCCTATGACTCGTCCCTGTGAGGCGTTGAGGCCGTTCTTGACACCATTCGTCTCCAAGATGATCGATCCAGGGCAAACTCCGATGCGTCATCCATGGAGATACCGAGTTGATTGAGATCTTCGACAACCACGTCCATCCATCGTGAGTGTGGCCGCCCTCGAGGTCTTCTCCATCCAGAGGCTGTCGGATTGAAATCGAGCACACGTTTCGTTGGCAGTTCACTAGGCATGCGGAGCATGTGCCCCAGCCAACGCATGCGCCGTTGAGCTAGAAGGCGTGGTAACGGCGGTTGGAGTGTGCGTCTGCGCACTTCGTCGTTGGTGATACGCTCTTGCCATCTGATGTTGAGTACTCGGCGTTGGCATCGGTTGTCAAAGCCCATAGTCCTTCTACCCTGCGTTGCGGAAAGAGGTCAGGTTTCGGAGCCATAAAGCAAAACCGAAAGAACACTCGCGTTATATATTCTCATTTTGGTCCGGTAGCTGATATTCCGATGTCTCCAAAGAGGTCTCCAAAGTCTTCTGAGCACATCATTTGCTAGAGCTCTTCTTCGAGCCAGTTCTTCGTCAATACCATCTCGCCTGCTAATCTTCGACCCCAGATAGATGAAGTTTGGGACAACTTCCACTATGTGATTGTTGACCACTATGGACTGTGGAGGTGTGCTCTCACTTATCATCATTAATCTTGTCTTAGAATAGTTGACTTGGAGTCCCAATTTCGAAGCTTCATTGACATAGATGTTGATGGCTTGAATGAGGGAATCCATATCAGGAGCGAAAAGAGCACTGTCATCTGCAAATTCGAGATCCGTTAGTCGGTAGCTACCCAGCTGAACTCCCTGCATCTGGTCGTCAACTTTCTTCATTAGGTAATCAATAAGACAATTGAACAATTCTGGTGCAGCTGTGCAACCTTGTCTTACGCCACTTTCAGTTTGGAACCAAGTTGAATCTTCCCCATTGACCCTAACGCAGCTATGGGAGTCTGAATGCAGGAGTTGTAGAAGCCGAGTGATCTTTTCGGGTACACTGATTGAGCGAAGAATCAGCCAGATTGCATTTCTATCAGCAGAATCAAACGCAGCCTTAAGATCCATAAATGCGATGCACAGACTTCTTCCACGACGATACTCGTGCGCCTTTTCGATCAGCAGTCGTACACTCGCTATTTGATCACTCGTACCACGTCCAGGCATAAAGCCAGCTTGTTGGGGACGGCGGTGATGATGCATGGCTACCTTTGCACGGTTAATTAGGATGCTGGTGAACAGCTTCCCTGGTACTGACAGAAAAGTGATGCCACGATAGTTAGAGCATACTCGAGAGTCGCCTTTTCTCTTCCAGAATGGGAGGATCACGCGGGTAAATCCAATTTATTCCACAACATTTCTGTCTTTTCAACTTTGGGTCTCAGATTTCCGTGAAAATTTGCATATATACTCATTTTTTACGCTGAACACGAAAATCTTAGCGGCGACCACACCAAATCAAAACTTTCCATAGAAATCTAGCACTTTTAAAAAGCCATTTTTTCTACATCTCGGTCAGAGGACAAATTGATCTCGGTCAGATAGATGTCGAATAGGAAACTCTTCGGCTTCTGCATTTGGGTTGCTGATGAGACTGGGAACTTAGGGTGAATACTTGCATGCGTAAAGCGAAGTGACCAAAATGTAATGTATTGCATATAATGTCCGTTGACCGTGACCCACCTTGTCCTCTGACCGAGATTTTTAAGGTCTCGGTCAGAGGACAAATTGATGTCGAACAGGAAACTCTTCGGTTTGTGCATTTGGGTTCATGAGACTGCGGGAACTTTGGACGAATACTTGAACGCGTAAAACGAAGTGATCTAAATGTAATTGCATACATTATCATGTCTTTAGACCGAGACCCTTGTACTCTGACCGAGATCTTCAATTTCAACGTTGTCCTCTGACCGAGATTTTTTAGGGTCTCGGTCAGAGTACATTTTCGTGGTTTTTGGAGATTTTGAGAGGGTTAATTGATATAAATGAAAAATTTCTTTTGCATAGATGTTAAGAGCATGGATCCCTCCTATGCTGTGAAATTTCATCGATTCCTGACAAAATTTCTGGTTTCAGCATCCATATGAAATTTTTGGGAATATTCAAATTCTCTGGTCGAAAAAACGGATAAAAATATTTTAAAATCAATATTGCACACTTGTAACGGCATCAAACTGAATTTTCTTTACGGATTTATAAATTAGCACACTAGAGGATTCGTTTGGTGCAAAACGTTTAATGGAAGAATCAATATTCTTCGAGAAAAGGTACCTCGGTCAGAGGACAGAAAACGTCTCGGTCAGAGGACATTTTTTTCATTGGACAATGGAAACCCAGTGAAAATTCAATGATTGATATTGATTATAATATTTAAAATTAGACTGTCTTAAAGAGCTGATCTTCTTCTTTCAGATGATATAAATATTAGTGGGTGTATTTGAATGTATCTAATCGAAAATCCGTGTTGAAGTGAGAGTACTGCAACTTTGGACATGCTTTTTTGGTCTTTTTTCGGCAAAAAACGGCAACTTGTGAAGAAGGTCTTGGGTTTGTGACTATTTAAAAACCATGCCATAATAGATGAGATCTTTACGGTTCGATTAAAAAAAACTATTGAAATCGGTTCAGAAATATGGATTTTACAAATCACAGACACATTTTCGTCAAATGTTGTGGATTAAATTGGATTTACCCACGCCCTTCTTCCAATCTTCCGGAATGGATTCATTTTCCCACACAGCGTTGAAGACGTCAGTGGGCAATTGGATCATGCAGTCGTTTCCATGCTTGAGGATTTCTGCTGGTATATTGCATATACCGAGTGCTCTTTTGTTGTGAAGCCGTTTCAGTTTTTTTTTAAAAACTCAAAAACTTTTAGAGACCTGAATTCAATTTTGAAACAATTGAGATAGACATGCAACATGTACAGATCCTCCAATTGGTTTGAAGGAGCAATCTTCGGTGCTGCTACCTGTAATCTTTATTCTTTCACCATGCATGAAAACGAATAATGATTGAAAGAATGTCATTTACTTTCAGGTTCCATCTATGTTGGAAGTTGCCCGCGTCAGTATCTTATCCCAATCTACCTGATCGTAATGGGAGCATTCAGCATTCTGTATTCACTAACAAGTGCCTGCAATGTTGCTATCAGCATTCATAAGAAGAAGAAGAATGTGGAACTTGGAATAGATGACGATGAAGAGCAAAACAAACCCAATCCAGGGCTGACAAGTTTCCATCACATGGTTGGACTATTTGTCTTCATTTGGTTTATCTGTGGAAATGTGTGGACATTCAGCATTCGAGATAGCTACACCAGCGTGTATAATACAACACTACCTCTGTTAACGAACACACATTTTTGTCATCCAACTGTTTATGATTTCGCCTTTTACTCAATTATCGTGCGATATGCTGTTACACTATTCCAAATCGTTCTGGTGATTTTTGTGTGCTGCTTAAGTTTAATACTCACTTTCTGTGTTGGTGATGAATGAGAAAGTTTGATAAAGAAAGAGGTTGACGCTTTACACAACTGAGGACTTTGAGTGACCCAAAGATGATAAACTCTGTGTCCAGAAGGATAGATAGATGAACTGAAACCCAATGATCCTTTGTCTTCAAAAATATAGTGGAAATAATCAGTTATATTATTGTCTTTGCTGATTTTAGCGTCAGCAGCTTGCATGCTATGCAATTATTGAAAATTTAAACTTGTCTTCGGTGAGCGATCAAGGCAATCTACACTGAACTTGGCAACAAAAGTTGCCGAGAATCGTGACAACAAAAGTGAACAGCTATGATACACTGTGGTGCAGAATGAAGTCCGCCTCTGATTGGTAATTCAGTGCTACCAGACATTCTGGTGTTAGGGCCCCAACCGAATCTTGATTGGTGACTGGAAAAGTATAACAGGAAACCGATATTAAGTAATTTCACCTTCTGAAAAAAGAGGCAGATGAATTATTGTAGAAGCACAATTTAAATCTATAGGCCCTGTATCAATTAAAAACCCATTAATATCTCGGCAGGGATGTAAATGTGAACAATAAAGTCTCCTAGAAGCCACAAGCCTCGATATCTCAGTGTTGTATCATTTTGTTAAGCAACAATTTCAAGATAAATTGAATAACACGGAAACTAAGGAATAACACGGAATTGAATCACACGGATTTCTATAACTTCAATACGTCGGAAAATGAGATCAGGGGAAGCAAAAAGAACATCGCCGGTTTCACCTGGATAGTAGCGGTTTGGGCACATTTCTCCTTGCGTCCCGAAAAAAGATGTGCTAGTTTTACAGTTCTTCAGCATTAAAATTGTGTTTCAGTTATCTTCAATATTATTTACTTTAAAAGCATATTTTGTGTAGTAGGCTGTGCCTATCGTTGCATATTTGTTGCTATGATTTCTGCGAAAGAACAGTGATATAGTCGTCGGAAAATCTATTTTAATTTGGTCAGTTCTTTTGAAGTCGGAAACACGCTTGTTCTCTTAGTCTAGGATAGTCGTCAAGAATGAGCGGTTAGTGGCAACAAGTTTTCTGCTGCGAAAAGTGAAAAATATAGACTTCGAGTCGGATTCACTGCGACTTTCGTTACCAGGCATTTATAATGTACAGCAAATCTAAGGTTAATTTTTACGGACTGTAATTGTTTCAGTACCTAGCTCATACTACATGGGAGATCACACACAAACATACAAATGTATAAAAGATGACCTTGAGAAATATGCTACCGCATATAGCATGTAAAGTTGTGTGATGATATTGGAGCAAAAATGTCTTCACACTTAAATGTTCTAAATCATGTTCTGTTTCTTATTTACTTCATTCTTGTCTAAGCATATTCAAAGCCACTTCAATATGACAGAAAGTGCAGAACTACAGAAATCCGACTTTTCGCTTTGTTCAAATTAGCGAGAGTAGATGTTTATGGCAATTCCAAGTCACTCTTGACAGATATTTAGAATCTAATTAATGAATCATGTAATAGCTGCAGATTTCTGACGCAAGACGCGTGTGGCATAATTTTCAAGCAATTTTCATTCTAGGCATGCAAGCACTTAACAACATTGATGTTGCTTACAGCTATTAAATCTTATTATTAAAAAATCAATATGATTTAGCGGGAAACATTTCTGAAATCTAAATTGGGAATCGTGTCATTGCAAACTATTTACTATATTATAGCATGTTTACTCGTATACTACACCTTAATTGTCTTTTTGGATTCACGTATTCACATTCAGTTTTACTGGATACAACGATGCCATATACACATCTTCAGGAAGCTATTAATTCATACAAAGATTAATATTCGTTCATCACAGAGACGGCCTCATGACATACGCTTTAGATCTCCTGATAGTAATAACACTGTGCTGAGCATGAATAATGCATCAAACATAAACCACATACAACCATCAGGAGCAGGATAAATCATGTTTTCGACCATTTTGATCATAAAGCCACCTTTGTTGGATTTTACTAAAGGAAACCAGTACGGCTGAGATGTCGTTCGAATTTTTACCGATAGAAGAACAAACAAAAACAATTTTTAATCAAAATAGTTTAAAAATAAAATTCCATACATCAGACAGCATCAAGATCAAATATATTACAAGTCAGGAAATCAAGCACAAACGCAGTATTCGACTTTAAATCCTTAAAATGAAAAAGTGTCTCACATGTTCATACATGCACCATAAGTTCATTTTATACTCTAATGAGGTACCAAAGCACCAACTTAAATAACTTTACTTAAGTACCGTAAAATTTGTCCCGGGCAGATACATGAGATCTTTTTGTAAGTCGTAAATACATGTAGTATTCGATCATTATGCACTCATTGCTTGTCACTTTTAGATTTCTTTCTTTGATGGATGATCAACTCTTTTAATACCGTTTGATTTTCATGTATAAAGGAGTAGCAACTCGGTCAATTTCCATTCGGAATGCACGTATCCATGAACATCTTTTGATTGTACTTGCTTCGTAATTTGATTAGTCCTCTCGGAATGTTCGAGCGAAGATTGCGTCATTGACATCTCAGGCAAAGATTAATACTATACAAACTTTGTATAACATGTCCAACAACTTGAATATGACTATTACACAGGTACAAAGAGATTTAGATCTAAATGCAGTCACATCAATAGTTGTCATCAACGTCAAGATACAGTCTGTAGCGAGCTGGTCGACATTGTCCACAATAGCCGCCACAGCGTCCTGACACAGTTTTACCATGCTGAAATGATAATGGATAAAGATAATTTTAGACATCCCAATTTTAGATTTATCTCAAAATGCCAAACTTGTCGGAGTCTAAATCAATTTTAGTAAAAACTTTATTTTGGCTACTATAGTTGTAATTGTGAACTCGGTTCACCATTGACTTCATTGCTTAATTTATAAAAACGAAGACCAGGTCAATAATGTATATATATATATATATATATATATATATATTGAAGAACTTTCCACTCCGTCTTTGTCAATTCAGTAAAACAACAATTACCTATAACAGAGCATTAAATCAGAAGCTTTAAATTACTGTGGTTGCAATTGATAGGCAGGAATATTAATTTTAATGCGGGATTATATATTCTGATGAGAGAGGTTGGTTGAGCTTTTAATTTTTTGCAGATAAAGATGCGGAAAAATCCATATTTCCCTCTGCATCGCACACAGCGGAGTACCTCACTCAGGGTTGTTTACCACGCCGCGCCACTGTCTATCGCTTGCTCATTCGATCTCATGCACATTGTTCACAAATTCAACCTACAAACTATCATGTTCAGTGACAATGTCCAGGTGTACATGTACAGCACCTCGAGCCTTCCATTTCGATGCACTTGTGTGATCAGGATGTTGTTGTGTCTGGGCTCAAGGTTGATTTATGGCTCCTGTTCAACGCCGCAAGAAGAGATTTCGTGGGATGCACTTCGAAAGCGAATAACTCACCAATCAATCAGCACCAATCAGCACTGCATGCAGATTATCTAATCTCACATTCTAATCTATGAAATTTTTCGACGTCTAAATTAATTCCGAATTTATATGTACATAAATGTTGTATAACTGGTGTCTGCGACGTTATCGACTTTTCCATACTACAACAAATTCGAAGCGTCCGACATTCCTTAACTAGTTCCCTTTTGAATCAGTGTCGTCGCTTTTTCTCGTCTTGATTACTTATTTTGCCTCTTCATCCGCAATCTTCGCGTATCATGCTTCTTCATTCTTGTCTCCTATTAGTTTACAGGGACATATTCCATTGCGTATTCCCTCATTTATCGTGTAATCAATTCAATTTGACAGATATCCGAATTATTTTACATAATATATTTCTCTGGCATTTGGATTTGACGCAAGATTTCTAGCCCGTCAGTGAAAGTGTTTATCATGGATGATGCATTTGACTGCATTACTTACCACATCTCGATAAATCATCTTCACCGCATGATTTCCTTCACTGCCCCATCTGGTTCTACCTGATACGTGAAAATCGGTTCCACGTAAATCAATATGAAATCGACCCTGAAATCATGAAGTGCATTGGTTTGCAAGCAAACATGTGACCAAGATGCAAGTGATTTCATGTAAATTAAAGATTGCACAATGCTTATTATATTCTTAGCCAATGTAAAAACATCAAATTAGTCAATTTTTCGATAATATTCTTAAACAGAAGGGAACTCAAGTACTTATCATGCTTTGGCAAATTCAATTCTGCATTACTCAATTTAGCCTACTGCAGAATGCTTAGACGCACTTTCATCAGGCAGATTTTAAATGGGTAATTTAGAAGAAAGTGATAATGTCAAAAATTATAAGTTACAACATACCTGAGGACAATATCCTTTTCCGAAGCAGTCGCCTGCAGTTCCGAATAATTGAGAGCTATTTCCTTCAGTATTGGAGAAAGTCAGATCATCGACTGAAGCGAAAGGAAGTCATCTAGCAGATATTGAGAACATGATGAGAGAACCGTAATGCGAAAAAGAGCACTTTTAGCGCACGGTGCACGAATTATTTACTCCACATAGGTCACTGAGTGTTATACTTTAGTCACAAGAAGTCATATTCATACATTCATGAAAGTAAAATGTTCTACATTCCTAATCGGAGGTGTACAAGAGATAGAAACTGACCGAGACTTTCGGGCTGGTTCGGTGATCGGCTTAAGTATTTGAAGGTGGAGGTCGCCATATTGTCAGGGCAGTCACAAATGTGAAGTAAACTTTAACTTGCAAAATTTTAATAGATGATTAATAGCGATAATGCTTTTAATTTTTGAAAGTTAGCTTCATGAATTGATTGATGTCCTGAATGCTGAATAAGCCAGCAGACACGCAACATACATTACATTGTCTCGTTATCCAGTAGCAGATTAGAATTTATAATTAGTGAGACAAATTATGCTTGGAAGTCTATGCACCAGCAAGCCCATAACCATGCATACATTAAGCATGCCCATTACGTGTTTTTATTAAATAGGCTAATAATAAATAGCATACTGAAAAATTCCAGTGGTAAACCAAAAATTTATTGCCTAAATATTTTTTGCTGATTTAGGGTGATTTTGATGCGCTGAATTCTAAAATCACGTCCGATTTTCTCAATCAGGTCAACCTCTTGATGAAAATTACATTCTTGCTTTTTGACGTTTCGATTATTCAAGTAAACCAGGGCTTCTCATATGTGGGTATTTTCATATCATAAATAATGCAAATTCTTGCAATTTTCTTGCAATTCACCAATTCTGAAGATCTTGCTTTTTCTCAGGAAGAGTCGCATTGAGTTTGGATCGGAGCCGCAGTTCATGTCATTGACTGCTACTTCTGCTCTACTGATATGATTGGGACACAAGAAAGAACTGAAACAGCTTCAAGTAGGTATCCCGATCTTCAATCGACACATAATCCTGTAGCTCATTGTAACCCAACACAGTTCAGGAGAGTCAGGAGAACTTCCTGACATCAGTGACGACGATTTCTCCAGTGATGCCGAGCATGATGAAGAAGAAGTGGTTCCACAACCATTTTCCCAAAAGGAGTTAAATGATATAGGTCGCAATTTCAGGTGGGAAAAGTCCTCTACTGAGCTATTGGCATCCAGATTAAAGGAATATATCAGTGCTCGCATCACATTTTACTGCAACAGAAATGAAGAGTTCCTCCAACTTTTCTTCAGCTGATCAGGGTTCTGCGTTTGAAAATTCAGTGAACGAAGTGGAACTGGAAACATGGACACAACATGTGTTTTGGTCGTGGAGTACTTTCTTGGCAACAACAACCTGGTCAGAAGCTATACAGGACTAGAAACAAATAGCTACTTTCAGAAACCTCGGATGCAACATGAGTATCAGAATGCATTGCATACCTCACATATAGATCGGTCTCCTGAGTACTTCGGATCCGTGAGTTGGTACAAGGGGAGAGATTCCATCAAGACATAAAGGTGATGCACAACAGGTATCAGGACGCTATGATGCAGTAATGATGACTGATTGCAGCAGGTAGGATCTGAAGGGTAGCATCGTTGTAGCCCTGACTTTTTACAATGACGCAATGTTCAATTCACATACAGGCCTTCTTACCTTTGTCAATGACAATCATTCGGATAAGAGAAACATACTCTGCAACACAATTAAATACTTCTTTTAGAATACTTCCGTTTTCTCCCAACCTTTCTTTGAAGATAGAAGTTTACAAAATTAAGCTGATGACCTCACAAAAGTGTAATTTATTCGATTAGAAAATCAGATTCGTCAAAACGAAATTAGCATAGTCTAACAACGTGACGTGATTGAGAAAAATGGATGGCCTTCTCTGATTCAGTGCATGGTGCAAAATGGTCTTCATTCGGCTGAAATAACTTAAGTCAACTTACAAAATTTATTTTTGCAACCCAGCTGTCTGCAGTTGCAACATATTGTCGTCTTAACATGATTTCTGCCCAGTGACTACTCAGTTAGCGCTCAACATAGGCCTAGTTCCCACTGAGTGCGGCATTCGTATAGGGAGACATCGCAACCTTATTGCATAGGTATACCGGCATTTCCAGGAGATCTAACAATGTAATCTAACAATGGAGATCTAACAACATGCCAATGCTGGTACAATCAGTGGTGTCGGTCGATTGTGGGTACAGTTGTGATTCACTGTGCCACAAATCAGATTTACTATTTTTCCCATCCTTATTGACGACTTAACTTACTTTTCACAGTCATTTGAGGAAGTCGTAATCGAATTTTGGAAAACATGGTTATTCCTGCTCTTGCATTCGATGAAAATTGACATTTAGAACATTCTTTAATTATCAGACGATTTTGACGTGGACACCAAGAGGGAAACATAGAGCTGAAATATCAAACTCACATTTTAGATTTTCATCAACAGAAGGGGCGTGTCTACATTTAATTTTACGTACATCAAAGCTGACGTGTTGGCGAAGTTATAGGCCTGCCCTCTCTTCAGATTGATGTATTCTTTAGGAGATTCTGTAACCATGTCAGAGCAGTATATCTGTAAATAAAACAAGTTTGATTTCATGGTGATAAGATTTTAATGACGAATTGATTAAAATAAATTAGAAATTCTATTATTACTCAAATTCTCTTGAAACTGTCAGATGAATAGTTAGTCTTTAAAAATAAATGCATTGATGCAGACAGCAACAATTCAGAGATGCATTTGTTCGAGTCACTGGTTGGTTACGTTAAGTTGGTACTTAAGTTGAAAGCTGGAAAATATTCTGATTCTTACCTTAACCAACCTCTTCCTGATAATCAATCGATATTCACCATCTGCTTTAATATTTGTCAAATCCCGAAGCTCTTTACAGCTGCTAGCATAACCTACAATATAAAATAAATTTTGCTAGAACAGGTACGTTGAAAAACGAGCTGGAAATTTTGCATTGATGAAAGCGATGAAGTTAGGAATATGTGATGAATTCTTCTTTTTCTCTTGAAAAAGCACAGTAGATCAGCTGAAAAATTCTGTAGGAATGGTCACCGATAGAAAATTTTTAAAATATGGATTGGTCATACATTTTGATCATTTTTGTTCGAGCTTTTTTTAAATAGTAATTATGCATCAATTCATGATAACAATAATTCTATTAATAACATAAGGTATCATATTAATATTTTTGAAGGTCGGGCGGATAGGGCTACTCGCAGTAAGGGATCACAAGTTGTTATAAGTTGCTACAATGTACCTGCGAAAATCTGCAGAATGAAATCTTACCCGCAACTATCCAAAGGTGTCCCTATGAAGTTACATGTAGTTTATTGCGTTATGTTTTGAGAACTACAGATTGAAAATGCGATCTTTCGTACTTCGCTTATGCCTTAATGCGAAGATGAAGAATATCAGATTCATAGATTTCTGCTTGAGAGTAACTACGAGTATATCGGATAGGTTCATATGGCGGTACTTGCAAGTATTTCGCAAATTGTTTTATAGGAAGATGACTTTTCGTTTACGAATGCCATTCAGGCAGGTTGCTACAAATGACGGGGCAAGTGAATGGACATTCTGGGGAACCCTGGGTTCACTGTGATGAATGTAGTGACTGGGCACACGCAGACCACACTGAGAATGATGGACCTAATTTTAAGCGTACGTTTGTTATTTATAAATATTCAGGAAATTTTTCGCCATGGACTTGATAGCTTTCCAACTCACTTGCATTTTTCTATTGATAAGGAATCTACATTTCTACGCTTTTGTACGTCAATGAATATTGACATTTCATGTGATTTTACAATGATATGACATACAAATACACTATATTGTGTAAATTATTGTCATTGGAATGTGACGTTACATTTCAACAGCTTGCCCTGCTTGCTACAAAAAATGCCTCGCATATGTGACAGGCTGTTGCAATCATTAACAAGTGTCATGAAAAAATTATTTGGTTTTCAGAAATATGTTATAATGATGAAAGTTTCTTCACATGCTCTGAATACATTTGACAAAATAATCAGATAGATTGCATCATCAATACTTCCGTCACCATCTCAAAAAATTCGACGATTGCAACACTAAAAATGGTCTCCCTATAAATGTCCAATTGCTGGTTTACTTCGTGGAAAGTATTTGTAAAACGAGAGGATCAAACTCCGCTCCCTCAACGAACCTATAATTACCATTGGATCTGTTAGATACAATTTCAGTAGTGGAAATGTATGAAAATCCATCTAAAAATATTAGACGACTCTTCCGCGAAATTTTGCTGTTTGTAGAAATGACAACTAGTCAGCTTCAAGCGATTGAAGCTATAAGGTTGAATTGTTTCAACCTTTTTTTGTAACAGCTATCGACATGCGATGTTTGTTGAAAAGTTACAGCCACAAATTACAGAAATCTACAGAATAATAACAGAAGTTTATTATCTTATTTTGCAAGAAAACATCGTAAAGTGCTGACTAACAGGTGCTCTATTCAAGTAATTATCGAGGCAATTGTGTAACCTCGTGTGTACAAATCGTGCTGTTTGATTGCTCTGATTTGTAGAGCAATCCTAGTCTGTTATTTGTCTTCTATTAGCAAATTCTAATCTGTTTGATAGCTCTAATTTGCAAGTACTCTGCTGGCAGAACACACATGGCCCTGAACGAGCCTCGCACCCAACTGTGACCGCTGGTTGCTCTCCAGACAAAAGACTGAGGTGAAATTTCTGCGCACTTGCATGAGAAGCACTCGGTATATTGAAATTAACATCAGGAAAAGAGGCTGCGTTCTTCTATCCAGATACATTAACACATTATGACGTCGTAAGAAAATATTCAAGGCAAGCATGGAAACTCCCGTTCAGTGACTGAGGAATGGATTGATGTCTTCATCCCTGTGCGACAATCTACAGGATGATCTCTTCATATTTTATTTATTCAATGATTGCGCTGGCAGGAATCAATTTGACCACATCGCCGGTAAGGATTAGACATTCGTTGCAATTATATATAAGTTCAATATCGTCAACTGGAATTCACACAACTATTCACACTAGCTTATTCCTAATCAAGCTTTTCACACAAAATTCTTCTCAGATGAATTCATCAAATAAGGTAGTAATCAACTCTCGACATGAGCTTAAAATAGCTTAAGTCTGATAGTCACATTGGTAATAAGGTTATGTTATTATTATTACCACAATTGGCAATAATCTGAAACCTTTACTAATTTAATTAATTGAAAATTTTACAGTTTCATTTTAAGAGCTTTATATTATTTATATATTATTTATATATTATTTATAATATTCGTAACAAATATTAGCAACTGCTAAAGAACGAAGTTTCAAAATATTCTCTTTTATAGCACAGCATCTAGATATACCATCAATAATATATTTGAAATGCACTTCCCATTCTGATTGATTACAACGGTCAAGCGCAATGCCCGACATCTGCACAAAATATCTGATACTATAGCAATCACTAATTTCTTAAAATGTCTCAATAACATAGAATTTGAGGGCGAAAATAGAGATTGAATTCATTAAAAAAATACTTACAATCCTTGCGTTCACATGGTCTCGTTGAAGCTGGAGGATTCTTTCCACATTTGGATAGTGGATGAGAGATTCCGTATTGATCAATGCATTTGAGAGTCCGAGTTGTGTTTAATCCAGGATAACACCGTCGGATGCACTGTAAAGATAATATTAAGTATTAATCAAATGCTGAACTTCATGACGCAAAATGCTTGAATTTGTTCCTCTGTTTTTGCAGACATCATTCCCTAGGTTATCAAATATTATCAAAATGTAAATGTATTATTGAGCTTGCATGTACTAATTGTGAAAATTAAGTTCTAAAAATCCAGAATACACTACAATTGGTATTCGCTGAACAAGGAAATCACATCTTCAGCACAAAACAAAACTTAGGAGAGCAATATTGATTGTACGTTGACATCTGATAAAATTGAGTGTCGATTTGTATGAAAAGAAACGGCAGCATCTAGCATTCGAACTTACGGGCTTCCAACGTTCGTAATGCCAAAAGTATTTCTGATCGCAATCTCCCAAGTTACATTCCCGGGTATCTTTCGGTTGTGAAAGCCGTCCACATAAGGAGTCGTCCACAATATCTGACAGCCACCCTTCTGGTGTGATTGAACGACACTCAACCACTCGCGTTTGAATGCCAAGACCACAAGACTTTGAACACTGAAATAAAAGAAATAGTAGGTTTTAAGGTAATGCACAAGACTGATCCTGAATTTAGTAAACTTTAAGAATTTATGATGTAGGTTATTACTTACGTAAAACTTGCACACTCGTTTGTACAAAATTAGGTATACATGTATGTTAAGTGGACTTGTATTTCTCATACCTATACACTATTGTCTGAGTATTATCCGAAACGGGGCCTACATACAATGAGATCTTCTATTTCTATCAACGGGCGCTTAGACTGATGATGATGATGGTGCATATCAACTGGAGACAAATGAAAATAGTATTGCAGTACCCGGAGGGAGATGAATTAAGAAGTGGAAGATAAAGAGGGTACACGCAATAGTAAATGGTGCAATGGGAGAATTATACAGACAATATTGGCAAAAAATCAATTGAACTTCAAATTGCGAAGAATGGACTTGATAAAACTTTGCTGAACAAGCTGTTCATGTTTTGCTATGCACTGGATAGAACACTGTGCAAGCAGATAACTGTCAGGAACTCCGCCATTCATGGTACGAGGAAAGTGCAAGGAAGATGGTCCCAATAGAGGAGTGCTCGACTTTTTTTTTACAGAAAACGGCGTTTAGAAATTTACAATAAAAGAAACGTTAGATTAAATTTTCATGCAAAAGATGTTCGTCCGTTGGACTGAGCAATAACTCTTCCACATTGATGTGAAAATGCCTTGGTTTGACATGATTATGTTAAGTTGGGAAGAACCAAGTTTTTGTTCGATATTAAAAACATAAAATGTGCAATATATTTTGAATATCGAACAAAACTTGGTTCTTCCACATTGAATTTCTGATTATAATGTGACCCACGTTGAAAGACTTCCCAGTCACACACAACATTTGTTCAGACTTATTTAAAAGTGGTTCACTCAATTCACCACAACACGCCACATCTATGCTTTTTACGACAATTGATGTATGATTAATATAAAGAAGAAACTATCAAATTGTGCGACGCATTTTCTCAGTTTTGTTCTGTGTCAATCGTCAATGTACAGAGCATTGGGTTCCTATCTTATGAGTGAGCTATGCCTTAATTTTTAAATCATCAATGCTTATGACATCAACCTTCCTTTTCACTTTGATAAAGACATCACATTCGGTGAAAATTCCAATTTTTCTTCATAATTAAAAATGCCGTTTTTGAAGAAAATTGTGAACTACAATTTATTAACTTATTCGAAGAACTTTTTTTTGATTTGTGAATTTTCTCTCATTCGCTCGCATCAATTTTTTCAATATCTGTCACGGAATTAAATTTCAAATCGAATTTTAAGAGCTTTAAAATCAATGTTCTGTTGCAAGGGAAACGTCTAATTAGGGTCACATCACAATAAGAAATCAAAATTGACCGATTTGCCTTTCAAAGCGCCTTTTGATTCATAAAAAAGAAATCGATGGGCATCTCAACCAACGTTAACGAAATGCACCATGAAACGAATTTTGAACATCAGTTCAGGTCTGGGTCAGAAGGGGAAGCATTCTTAAACAATATGCTGTCGTGCTGTGAAAATAATGGTGCTTCCGTGACAGATCTGAGCAGTGGAAGATATATATTTAAATGATAGATAGAATGATAAATGACAAAAATAGTAAATTAGTGGCATTGAATTTAAGTGAAGTAGTTAAAAAAGCAGTAATAAATAAGGCAGATTTTGTGCAAGACCAACAAGACAGCCAGAGTTCCACAACTTTGAATCATTTTCAGTGGTATAATCATCTCATCATGTTTTTGACATTGAAAATGTCAAGGTATCTACTCAATAAACTAACCAGTAGGTAGCTTGTTTAGACATTTTAACATAAGGGAATTTGCATGCATTCTATCCGATACTGAGATCTGACAAAGGATCTGAAAAATGAGACATTTGATTATAAATAATATCCTCAATAATCACAGCATTGGTAGGCCGATTCACCATTTTCTCAGTCGCAGGTTCTACTATTGTGTTAGGATGATGTTGGCTTAATATTTTGAAGTAAAGAATATGCTACATGCACGATACAATATAATAATAATAATAGTAATAATATCTTTATTGCTTCACATGGTTACAGTCGGTGAACGCATTACAAAAGTACAAGATCATAGATTAATATGTGAGAAGTAGGAAATAATCCGCCATTCGATATTTCGAGGAATTAAGGGAAGCTAATAATCATGCATTATTTTTTGGCAATCTCATATCAGGTAAATACACCTTTACATATACTTTCAAAAATTTGTTTATCATTTTACTCAGAATCAAAGTGCAAATACTATTTCAGATTGCATGTACATTCAAATATCATATTTAGGCCTATTCACATTTATTTATAGAATGATTTTCAAACTTTGCTCAATGAGAAAATTAATTAAGAAAGCAAGTTTGTCATTGCACTAAGGAAGCAAAAACATTGTGTAAGATAGACTGCATTCATAGCACAAAACCCTTGACACTATTCTCTTCAAAATATGACCCGCAAATCTTCTGGCTTGTCAACTTCTTTCAGTTTTACTGGTTTCAGCACTATTGTGCATAAAGCTTCTCTTTGAGCCGGTTACATGAATACTAAATGCTTTGTGTGGATAGAATAAGCATAATTAAACGCATCAACAGTTATTCCTAACAGATATAGGATGTTGCTCAGACATCCTATAACAATCGTACATGCTGTCATCATGCAATAATGATGTCCTACAAGGCTGAGTCAAATGTCTCTTTTATCTCAGTGCCTAAAATGTGTCAAGTGAAATTCTAAAAAATGCTTTTCATATTTGTCTGATGTCTGCTTCTTTTCATTGTTTCATGTCAATTTGACAATTCAAGGGATGCTGTTAAAGAAAATTCCAGAATGAAAAGTTACTTTTAATGTATAGAAATGTTGGAACAGTAGAATCATTTTTTTCTTCATTTTAGAGCTCGTGCCGTTAGTGATGTGTTGTTCAATTGATTTGCGGTGCAATGAGCTCTTCAAATAACAAAAAAAGTCACTTCACAATGCAAAATTTCATGAAAAAGGTAGTAAACGAGTCATTCATCACATGAAAGCATCACCAGTGTTAACTTGCAATCTCAAAATAGACTTACACAGTCGCTTACTTTCTTTATTTCTATTACTATTGGTGACGAATTGGTCGATGATTATGATCAGATTCTCAGGATTGTAATAAAATTTAAGTACGTCGGTTCATTACACGTGATCTACAGAGTTGCGATATCAATCATTTCACAACAATTACATATACACTAGTATAATGACCAATTTGAAAGATCTGAGATCAAATTCCTTTTGCATGGGTTCTGTTTGTGTTGCGTTATATCCAAATCGCCTTTGGTTGCCTTTTGTTTTAGTTCGATAATTCAAAATTTGAAATAATTATTTCAGCTCACTTTCTTGAAACCGTCGATTAACTATTGCATTGTTGCTTGCCTTGGCGCCCTTTTTACTGAAAATTCTTTCTGTTCTGATATATCGCACTTTTTGACAACAATTTCAAAATTGTGACGGAATGCATCCTAATTTCCTGAATTAATGAAAAATTCTATTTCTCGCAACATTTCGGATACAACAGTGAACATTATCAAGTTGGTAGGATATATATATACTGAATATATAAATATTATTAATATTTATATTTTAAATTATTATTATTAATATTTTTAATTATTAATATTAATATATAGGATATATAAATACTGAAGATTTGTATAGAAAATTTGTAATATAGAGCAGAAAGGATATTCTGTAGGTGCATCTAATTGAGCAACGATACAACTTGATATCCAATAAAAAGAGTGAAAAAATGAACTGCAATCAAAATTTCTTAATAAAAATCGAAAGACTATCAAACGTGAACAGTTCAAGTCAGACCTTTTAGATTTAAAAATGAAACAAATCAGACAAAATTGACATATACATTAATAGAATAACGTAATAATTGGTTTGTTTTGACGATGTTAGAATTCGAAGTAATTGACCTTGAAGTTAAGGCCTCCCGACTTATACATACAAAGAGTTTAGTTGGTTACATTACTTTCACACGTGCAGATAAAAAAAGGTTTCTTTAATTTTTGTGGATTGCTATACAACAGATGTTAATACCACCAAAACCGTAAACCATTCCGAAACAATCGATAAATGAGTTACAGCAAGCAGATGACATAAACAATACAGTGCAAGACAGCTATGGTGTTTATTCAGTGATCGTTAGTCTATTCATCTCACTCACACGTCAACTGGCGCAAGAAATGGAGTTTTCCATTAGGATAACAGACATTGAAAAGAGTTTCTGTGGGTTTGTCTCGTTTTATGTACCAGAAATATTTGCGCATACAACATATTGTGAAGAAACTGAGTTCCATTCGTGTTTCAGAGCAAGAACTAACTAAAACAACAGTGTTGCAAACCTTACATGTGAAATCATTGAGAAATCCGCAGTTTTCATACAAAATCGCTGCTTGATTGCTGGAACATAAGCGTAGGCAAAATTCATCAGACATGAAATTTCAGGAAGGCACAGAAATATCTGCAGCGTCACCATCAAAGCACAACTTTCATGTCGGACCTTTGTCTGTACTCTACATTCATTTACGTCTTGGTAGTCTTGAGTGGACATAATCCTATCTCAGTCATTATGTACAATGGTAGCTAACGATAAAGATTGACATAGATATTCGTCTATCTTTAAATTGTGTGATTGGCCAAACGCGCGCATTGCGCATTCTTGGCGTTCGAGGCTAGTTCTGACAGTGACCATTAGTATTGAGGGACGTCATCTCTAGACATGAACACGCAAATAAAGCAATCTATCTTTGTTCTGTAGGCTACTCAGTCTCTCTCGAAGTTCCGCCAACTAAACAGTGATTTGTCTGAAAACCGTGAATTTTGAAAAATCATCTTGCATTTAAGGTAGATCGCATGTAATAAATTAATTGCAAATTTCAGCTTTCCGCTGCAACAGGCGAATAAATCGATCTGAAACACGCACGGAAATCTGTTTTTTAATGTTCATGATTATGACAAATTTTGATGGAATAGTGATGGTTTTTAAACATGAAGTAAAGGCAATAAGTGTGCATATCTTGTCTGTAATAGTTTTACAAATTCTACATCTGATCCATTCATATAATTGCATGTAATTTCCTTTCCATCTGATTTGATGAAGTCAGTCGAAACCTTATCAGTTTTAGCATCTTTTTTATAGGCCCTGCATTTACACAGAACTTATATGTTGATTTCAATCTAGAAGTGCTTCATTTTACACAAGGGCATCATCATTTATAATGGTAGAACAAATTCTAGAGGAAATATCAAGGTTTCTAGGAGCTGCTCCCACGCATCTAATGCATAGAACACTTTGATAAATATTAAATTTATTGGATAACTGTGTCAGCATCTCTAGATTTGTAGGACTGAAAGTATAATATGCAATTTGAGGAAGCTGTCATTAATTGACGACGTAGTATGGCTGCAGGTGTCCTCAATATTGCTGAAGTCAGTTTCCCTCATTGTGTAGGGCTTAAATGTTTATAGTATCCTTTTGGTCCCTGTAAATAGCTTATCTTTCATTTTGACAATCGAATTCTAGGCATTTGTGGCCTGATTTCTTTAGAGAAAATGGCGCGAGGTGATCATTGACTCTCAGCATGACACATCTCTGTACAAATCCGGTCAGTACTAAGTAAACCCATTTCGGGTGTTCAAATAATCAGAGCAAAGAGTCTTTGGTTTCGTTGACATCAAAGGCTAGATAGACTAAATTAAATTAGAGAAAATTGTTTGGTGAAAAGCGGTGATATTGATAATACGAGAATTTGTGGCACTTAACAGAAATGCTCAATTCTTGGTTATTTCGATTGATTTGGTAAATAAAGACTTTGATTTCATTCCCTTTGTATGTTGAAATTAGTGAAATTAAATTATTTTGCAGTCTGCCTGCTCACAAAATTAACAAATTATGTCAAAATTTATTTCGCTGATCTAGCTTCATCAATGGAGATAGAAGGCCAATAGATTCTAACTCATTTGATAGGGCTAGATCTGCGATATATATTTTGACACAATTTCATATTTTTTGTGCGTTGAAATACTGAAGAACGATATTATGCATTTTATTAATCTCAACTTATTAGAAGGATATTCAGATAATAGGATTTCTGAACTTTACTCCATGGAAGACTTCTTTATCACAAGGAAAACATGAAGTGCTACCATCAAATAAGTGACACATAGGCCTTCTTTGCCAAATTACCACACAGTTTCATATGCTCATTGTGGTCGAATACATCGGAATAAAAATTTCCTGTTAGTGAATCCCTCTTTTGATGAACTTTGAATTTAATCATGAACTCACTGAAGTACAAGCCATGCTGGAATTTAAATTGAACTTGATGGTAGTAATAAATCGTGTTTCTAAATAAAAAGGGTTACACAACAATGACACCTGAACTAAAACCAATGAGAAAAGCAATTGGTGTCGCACAATGAACACAAACGGCTAATAAATACTGCACCTCGCTCCAAACACCTTCATGCCACACTATCGGGCACGGACGTAAGAAGCAAGGCTTTGATGAAACTGGACGAGGAGATTTGAGTTCACATTGTTTTGCGTCTACTTTTTCTCCACCTCTCATCCCGATACATGTGACGTTTCGAAGCTGGACGCCTTTGCCGCAAGATATAGAACACTAAAGGCAACGACACGATGGCACAACATGAAGATTACTTGCAATGATAAACACAATAATGGTAATTATATGGGTTTTAGAAGAGTTTATAAGTAATAAATATAGGAAATGTTTATTTAATTAATGTGAAAAAGGAAATCAAAGTCAATGAAAGTTGTAATGCGCAATAAGTTCTATTCAGTGAATAAAGCTGCAAATAAACATAGGTAGATATTATCAAACTTCAAGCATACTTCAGCTGTACAATATGCTGCAGAGAAAGTACACACAGTGCGCCTAAGGGACAATTTACTGCAATTAATGGTGGAACTTTACTTGTGGGCCTAATTTTCATCTCCTGGAAGTTCAGCTATCCAGATACCGAAAATAAATAAAGACAAAACGCTTCGACTTGAAGAAGGCCCGGTTCTATCACATTACCGGTTTGTTCAGAAAAAACCACAGCCAAAAAGAATGAATCTACGAATCAATCCATTGTTGCACGTACAGCAGTAACGTCCGGTATTATGATCGAGTACGAATGCCGGTTTTGTCCCTGACACCCAAGCGTGCGTACAACTCAACGCCTTTTTAGGGGGCCATAATTCATCAATTAAATCACCCTGACATTCATTTTCAAATCAGGATTGTAAGTATGGTAATTGTCATTTTATTCATAATGCTGCATAGGAAGGTCTGTGGAATTCAATGTATACTCAATAGAGAATATCTACCAGCAAATTCTTTTACTGTACGTTTGTTGAATTTCATTATTACTGTTGCCACCATCAGCCAGATGAAAATTGCTTGGTGGAAATTAAATTATTTTGGTGCGCTCGGATGCTTCGCTGCCAAAAATCCGATGACTTGAGGAATGTATATTTCAATCATTTCAAACTGCTAAATATTTTGTTATATCGGCGCCATTTTGTGAATTTTGAGAACATTTCAAGAGATATTGTGAAAATTCATGTGCCACGTGCTTCTGTAATAGGAACCAAATTCATCCGCTAATTCATTTTGTGACATTTCGCAGAAAATTTATGTTCTTGTTCTAAATGTTTCTGTTAACTGATCGACTTTCTGAAATGAACTTGCTAATTTTAGTCTTTATGCAGCGTCCTCGTCGAAAGAATAGTAGCTTAGTATCTCCTTCAGTTGTAGCCAACAGCATCAATAAAGCAACTATTTTTAAGTGATTTATATAAGCAAAGTTTACTGGAATAAAACAACCATTAACACTGAAATCAATGTGCATTTTGTTTTTTGAACATTAATTCTGAACAATCTTTTGCTGACTATGTCCATTGCTTGATGAGTTTGCCACTAGTTAACTTCTCATAAGTAAAAATATTGTATCAATGAAATTGAGTTCTAAAAAAGATTGCTCCTCAAAGAATAGATAGGAAAATATTGATCATCGTGAATTATCCATCATCAATAGATTCCGATGATTTTTCGATTTCAGACAGAAATCAGTATTTCGTTTAAAGTAGAGTACTGATTAACATTCTACTAATTTTAACTAACACTATTAGTCATTGTGATCGATCGATGCAAAATCCATTTGTTCGTGCACAAGCATTTTGAATTCTATGGACAATGCATGGCAGATGTCTAAGATACTATAAACGTTTTAAGTAACAGTTTCCTCTCAGCCATTGACAAAAATTGAATAAGTAATGATAAGAAAGGCTCAGTTCCTTTATTTTCTCCATGAACGTTTGCTTGATGGACTCGTACGTCATGTATAGGCACGTCATAATCGAGGCAGCTTTGAAAACAAATCTGGAAATTATTGACTTTGGAAGAAAAATCAGTGTTTCCCAAATAATAACAAAAATTGATTGAAATAAAGTAAGTTTACATAATAACATCGATGACTTTGGCAGTCGGAATCATTCTTCAGATTTCGCGTTTTCGAAAAATAACTTAACAGGCCAAAATTTAGATTCCAAGACTCCCCACCAGCTGCTCTAGTTTTCTTTATTATCTAATTTCACATCGAATCGCAAAATGGAGATGCCATATTCCAATCATAGGTGGTCAACATGTTTTCATTTGATCGCACTGGTCAGTTACATGTCATTGACCTTTCATAATGGCTGCAATCTAGGGTGGTAGAGATCCATGACGGAAAGATTACAGGAGATTTCACCGACACATGCAGAACGACACGTTTGATAGCGATCTCGAGGCAAAATCGAACTGAAATTCGTGTTTTCGTCGCGCTCTCACCAGAAAGATGTATGTTATCAATCATGTCACTCGTCTGTAATCAGTCTAGACATTGTTGACCAAAAGCTTGCCAATATTAGAAACAGAAATCGAGTGATCGTCGCAAGTAAAACGGGCTTGCTTGCATTTTGTACTTCACTGCATTTCGAGCAATCCTTTGGAAATTATTTACAAATAACCGGCAAGTCAGATCGAAAAATGTTATCAACGCGCATCGACTTGCCTCTTATCTGGTCATGAAGCACACATGTCTGCCGATAACTTCGGTCAAGTTCATTCGCACATATCTCGTCTATTGACAATCAGTTTTGATAGAAAAGGTCAAATTACTACTGAACCTTACTCTCGATCTAAATGATTGGAAAAATATACAAGATGATCGATATCAGAGAATTGAAATACATTTCAGGATTGAGTTTCGAAAATGAGGAAGTAATATTAGAACTCCCACAGTACAATCTTGAGGCCTATTTATGACCATGCTCTATGTTTATGGATATAGCACAGTCCAATTGAGCTAACAGAGAACTAATACTATTCTCGATAGTGGGAAAGAAAGACATTCGACATTTTCAGGGAAGAAGTGTGCATACATACGTGTGAAATGAATGTTCAAGGCACAGTGCATTACATGACTGCATGCTTAGTTAGTCACCGTTACACCTATACAGATGTAGGCCGACACAGCATGTCATCGGATTGCCAATTTGCCTACTGGTATGACATGTTAGATGTGTAGTGATTGGGTGACCATGACCAATGTAGAGAATCGAAGTCAATACCTGACATAGAGAGCCAGCAACTTGAGGACTGGATTCTCACACCTATCTGCGTGCAGCACTACGTTTTCTGCCCGATATCCACGTTAACCTCTAGCAAAAATCTGTTACCGCGAAGGCGTAAATGGATAACATTGCAATAGTTCATTAAATTCATGTTGCTTTAGTATCCAGTTTATAAAAAAGTTTCCAGCTATGATTTTGAGCGTGGAAATAACGGATTCATATATGTAGGAACAAGCGGTATTCGCGTGATCTACTTTACCAGAAATTCAAGTTTGAATTGAATTAAATACTTTTAATAGCAAACCATTCAACAGAGATTTAGGTTACCGGTACAGCAATATCAAAATGATTGATGATGAAGGCAAAGATTGATTTCTCATCAAGATAATTTCCTAGAAAGCCTTCAGCCTTTCACTAACAATGTGTTTGAGAAAGAATCCTTCATATAAAAAATCAAGCGAATGATAATAATAATAACCGTTTTTTCATAGATATTGGAAATCAGGAATTGCAAGTTTTCCAGCATAGCAAAGTGTCACATATCTATAGGCGAACACAAACATTCAAGTAATAGTCGTAAAGTTCTCAAAAATATACAAACTTGCTCATCGAAGTTATGTAAAATTAAATAAATACATATTTCTTTTGAACTATAGACTAATTGAGTTCGCGATTTTAGTACAACGTGGTATAAAGGATGAGAACCTACGATCAGACCTACAAATCAGCATCAAAAGTTGTCGCGTGTAAGGCAGTATTTCAGAATACAAATCATGTAGTAAATGTTCAGGCTTCATCATTGAATCGAAAAATGTGAAGGCTTGGTCGATCTCCTTCGTCATCTTGAAGTAATGGAAAGATATCACACTTGCAACCCTCGCAACAGATTATTCGGTGGAATAGCCTTCGGACCATTTCTAGTTTCTTCGTCTGTCTGTTGCTCATACCAATAAAAAGAGGATTGCAGTACTCGAGGATTGGTCGTATCAAACTTGAATATAATTGCGAAAATGGTTTCTTATCGGAGAAGCTCTCCATTTGTCGTAATACGCAAAGATTCTTATTCACTTTTTTGCCAGTACCTATAATTGACATGGTCGACCCAAGAGACGTTCGCATTGTAAACTACTCCTAGTATCTTTAACTGCGAGCATTCTTCAATTGCACATATATAAAGATAGGTGATGGACTTTAGTCTTCTTTGAAATGATCAAACACCATAATTTTTCATGATTGAGCAATAAGCCATTTTGCAGACAAAACGCGTTAACATGCATAATTTCCTTTGCAACCATATCGCTGACACCCGATAGTGATGTTACTGGTATTGAGATCACAACATCATCCGCCTACTTGAATATACGAGCTTCTTCATCTACGGGGAGAAGGGATCCCACATGAGCTGCAAAAATGCACGGGGACAAAATTGAGCCTTGTAGGACTCCAGACGATGCTTTGATTTCAAGACTTGTTGCTTGATTAATGACAACTTGTTGGTATCTTTCAGATAGATAACTATTACACTTTGGAATGAAATTGAAAGGAAGGTTTCCAAAATGATGAATACACTTGAATTATATATTCGTTTGCCAAACTACGCTATAGGCTCAATCCGTCTAAATTAAACCCGTTCATTGGGGAATTACTACATATGTCCCCCTAGTCGTGCATGCATTGCATGGCGACATATTCGCGGTAAATTGAATTGTGAGACCTGAAGACGAGCCTAATTTCCAAATCCTTTCTTCTCTTGATAGGCACTAGTGTACGATAAAAATTGATGTAAAATTGCGCGTCATTTTTTAGCGGCAGACAAATGTCCTCATCAATAAAGTAATTGATTGTAAGAGAATGTTACCTGGTTCCATTTGGTCACTTGCCAAGCAAATCCTACGGAACACAATTTATCGCTTTGACATCGACGTTTTGATATTGGACGATTTGCAAGGTCACAGCTGGAATCTGGCAAAGTATCCAACTTATCGGGGAACTGACATACCACTCTCCTTTGCTGCTCTTGTTTATGGCATGGACCTTCACACTGGAAATGGATAGCATTGTCAATGGACTTTTACAATTCATAGAGTAGACTGGACAGCAGACACCTGCCTCTTATATTCAATCATAATTTAAGTTATTGACAGTTACTTAGTTTGTAGTTAGACAATAGAAATGTCAGAATTACATGCAATCATACTCGCAATGGCGGTGGTGTTATAACAATGCTCGGCGGGTTCTATTAGGGAAAGTTCAGCAATTTACAATTTTTAAACTTTAAAGATGATGAATTTTCGAACTCAGAAAAGCAATGTAGCGTCCGCTACTCAACATTTTTGACATTCTGCCACTTATATTCTAACATGGTGTTGCGATCTGGAATGCTGCATGATGTAAATGTCAATGCCAAGATGCAGCAGTGGCAGGTCCAAGCTTATGTAGTAGGTCATGGTCATTAGCTGTTACTGATATAAGTACGGTCTATTCTGTAGAGCCTAGGACTTTAATTTGCATGTAATGGCGCTCGAAAAATTTGTAGCCCGACTGTAAACAAGGTTTATTTGGATTTCAAAGATTGCCTTGATCATGTGACAACGTCGTGGGACAGCATTCAAAGAAATTGCGTCAAAACATTCAGTGAGTGCGCTGTAGTGTGTGTACTGTGACAACTGGTGTTTCAGAATTTCCGTACATGTCAGGTAAAAAAGTCAGGTCAACGAAATCAAGAAATCTTTTTCAAGACAGACAGATCATCATCTGTGCCTCAACTGGTCATTGACAAATGCGTCGAAAATGTCCAGTTTAGAAGAAAAGTCGGCAATAATGATTAATGCTCCCAGCATTCTAAGGATTGGAGAAGCTTTTCAATTTTACAATTCGATTTCAATGAGCCTGAGAGAAAATACTTACTTCGCCCCACCCTCCTGCTTGCCATGACGGACAAGGTGTAATTGCGCAGGTCTTCCAATTTCTTGGCCGTTGGTCTTTACACATTCTGCTAGGAACTTGACGGTTGGAAGTCTTAGAGAGGCAGATAACAGATCGGGTTTGTCTTCCACCACCACAAGATACAGAACACTGCAACATAAATATAAGAATTAATTTAATACAGTAATAGCCCGATATACGTAGAGTTCTACGCTTGCATAGAGAAGTTTACCAACCATGTCTCGTTTAATACTATCACTGCCTTACTTTACACTGTCAACTTTACATGCAAAAAGCAAAACCGTCCGAGCATTTGCCAGTATTTTCAGATCATAGGTCATTGTGGTCGTTGCTATGGAACATGATGATGACCTAGAAGAAATGATCAAACTAGAAGAAATTAGTTATTTGGGAGGCCATATTAAGTAGAATGCAGTCAGTGACATTTTAGTAGAAATTGCTTCGAAAAATTGGCTTGAGAAAGCTAGTGTTATTTCATTGCAGAAGTTGGGATGCGAGTTATCATTTCAGTATCAATAGCTCTGAGAACTTCTTTTGATCAGCACTAGGCTCTAATTAATTATCTTAAAAGAATGACAACTATATATAACAAATAAGAGCCTTCCCTATTACGCAGTTGGGGAATCAAGGGGGTTGGTCTCTTACTGACACAATAGTTGTCATTCTCTTGATAAACTAGTGTATTTGACATCCGTGATAAAGGTTGATAAGTGTTCACAAAGTCCGACAGATGAGATTTCAATCTATAGACTGCTAAAGGGTTTTTAGCTTTTGCTGAGTGTGCATGCTAGATGAATGGGATGTCATGGCTTCAGAAGAATTGAATCATTTTACTTACAGCAGTGGTCCGATTCCTAAATTTTGAAAAATTCGTGCATCATGAAAATTTTTGTGCATCATTTTTGCGGATGTCAATAAGGCATTTTTCAATCATTTTCACCCTACATATCTGAATTAAATACTCTCATGTACATACATACATGTATATGTTAATTTCAGAGGAAAAAACTTGAAATGAGCAATGTGATCCAATTTTGGGCCTCTCTTTATATGGTTGGACTAAAAATGTAGTCATCCCTATCCCCTAATACTGGTGTATTCTGGATGTCATCCATTAACTGACCACATAGACGTTATCCAGATAGACGTTATCTACGAATATGAATAGTGCAATAGGTAATGCGTATAGTATTCATTTCGACACATCAGATCGAAACATGCATTGTTTCAGAAAATAATTTTGATTATTCACTCAAGCAATGCACAAAAAGTTTGCATATAATTCTACGAGGTATCAAATGCACGAGCACGTAGGATGAATGCTTTTTGTCGCCATTTAGGTGCATGTAGGCCTACCCATTTCAATGGAAAAATATTCACATCCAGAGCAGTCGCGCTGCGATCTTCATTGCATGTTGAAAGACATAGCGATTTCACCATTCTACTCATAGTATACAGGGAATGCATGCGAATGCCCAAGTACAGGTCTAGGAATTAAAACGAATACCTGTACTTGTTTTCAAATTATCCATAAACAGATCCCTTGCCATGGATGTTGTTTATTCGGATACTCGCTCATGCCAAAAAAATGGGCATTCATCGTCACAAATTGCACGGACTTTTTAGGTACCAGCTGTTACAATTTGTACATTTCTATATGTTATCGTTGTATCACGTCTATACTAGTACGGTGGGGCTTAGAAAATATTCCATAAGACAAAACAATATATTATTCAACAGTATTTAGCGTGCACATAGTGACTAGATTACCGACATAGGCACAAATTGCAGTATCTGATGCTTAATTATGCATGCGTTAAACAATCTTGATTTCCATTGTGTATCTTTGTCATGGCACACCCAATTCCACCGCCTTCCTCTTCAGAACGCCTTGTGCGACACGCTCCGCTTCTCTTTCTTTCGCTAAGTGAGAGATTCCTGTTCTAACACAAGGCGATAAATTTCCTCCTCATTTTCCCTTGACCTTCTCTGGAAATCCTCCAACAATCGACGCTGCTCTGCTTGGACTTTCATCCTATCTTTGATTTCCTTTTCTTTATTCTCCAGATCCGATATTTTTTTGTTTGTTTTCTTGGCAGCTTGTACATCTGCGAGAATGTCCATTTCAAGCTTCTTTTATTGAGCAGCTTTTGCTGTTTTCTCCTCATCACGGAGTCTCTCAATGTACGATGCGTGAGCATTCAAACATGACATTTGCAAAAGGAATGCTTCTCACAGTCCAGTTGTTTGTCATCAAGCAAGACCGGCTGACCAATAACGCTTTCACCGTATAAGGAGCAAGGATGCTCCTTTTCTTAGTGACAAAATAACCTTCTAAACAACCTTTCCACTTCAGCGTTTCCATGTGGTAGGACAAGAATGGCTTGATATAAATTTATAGCGAGCATGATCCTGATTTCTTCTGTCAGCAGCGATATCCGCATCTATCCATGCTAGCAAGTGAGTTTAGGTATACTGATTTTAATATGATTTATAGGTAATATGAATTTTTTTTACTCTAACCCAGTTTACGGCTTCCCTCTGGCAAAAATAGGAATTTCACTGGGTAGGAATTCGTGCATTCTCATACATAGAATTCGTGCATCCATCTGAAATTTCGTGCGTTCGTGCATGAATCCAGCCACAGACTTACAGAGCTCCATGGCAACTTTCTCCAGTGAAAACATTTGACACCAGTGCAGGATCTTTGGCCAATTGGACGCAATTGAATATCACAATCACTGTCCGCCGTTCGCTCACCATCGTGTTTCACACATCGTACAATACGATGCTGATGGCCCGCTCCGCAATCCGTATCGCACTGAAAACAATCAAGTCCTCCAATTCATATCAGCAGATTTGCTTCATGCATTGTCGTTGCGAACGCATGCACTGACACAGCCGATTGACAGACAATTAGTCAGCCGAATTAGTATTCTGGCTGATGATAGGCCTACTTCTTAACAGACATATTCCCTGCTGATCAGTAAAAATTTCTCTGATGGCAGGAACTAATTTGTGTATTACGTTTGCTGAAAATTATACTACTTATTAGTACCAAGTAAGCTTTTATAATAATTACTTGATACCCTAGATAACTTTTAATTATTTTGTAAATGCTATACATAGAACAAATAGAATTCTAATTGTAGAGTTGGATTCATGACGGTGGCAGAATAATGCTCTTTATATTTTTCTAGGGGCATATTATCTAGACTCATAATCATCTAAACGATAAAGCGCTATCATGGTAACAGATTTGCAATAATGGGAAAGCTCGAAAGTTAGAGTGAGCGAGAGTGAGAGACAGAGGATGCTGTTCATGCTGTCTAAATGAAAAAATACCCGCATACTGGTGTTGAAGTGTGTCAGAAACACAATTTTCTATTTGATATGAATATTGGGTTTATTTGCTACTAGAGATGCGGTAGTCAGCAACATATAAAAAATAGCTCATTTTGTAACATCATTAGAAAAGTAGATCGTTTTGTCTGACATTTTGGCTGTTTTCTGTATGTTGTTTGACTGCGTACAGTTTGATGTGTGCGACTATGTGGGCACATAAAGTTATTTGGGAAATATTTAATGATCTGACTCCTGTTTCTTTCCGTTCAGTGTTCCCGGAACAATAGACAACGGTACTAAATAGCATGACAGCTACATTCTACCTATTTCCAGCTGTTTACACGAGGAATCTCAAATAACTTTGAACATCATTTATCATCATAAATGTGTACAAGTATATTCGAATTTACATTTAATCTGTCTTCATTATTTCTCATAGCGAATGAGAGCATGCTCTAAGAACTTGAAAACACACGCTCTGATGATTTTGCAGAAACAATTCAAATTATTTTTTGTCAAACCCATCAAGACCGGGCTTGTTTTTGCTGTTGTCGGAGAACAAGGACCTGTGGCGGCCATATTGAATTATGACGTCATTATTTGACATATATGTAATCCTATTGACATAAACCTAGTATCAAATGAAAGGAAATGGTCGACTTTACATCTGTTGGTAATACATTATTGAGCCTCAAAATCATTTATTTTCGAGATGTAGCCTATTTTTACAATCATGGTGGCCATTTTGAAAGGTAACGTCATAATTTGGCAATAGATCATAGTTGATTTTGGTGACTGACATCCATGATCTCTGTGACATGTATACGCTCCAAAAATACAAGTGTTTAAGGGGTCGCATTTTTTTCGTTTGATCGCTGCTCCCGCCGGGTGTACAGGAGCGAAGATCCTTTAAGTGCCCTCTCCTCTGATTACAACGCTTCAATTAATCAGTTTTTCTGAAACTTGCGATGCCATATATAAAGCGCATACTCTTTCCAAAGTCAATATCGGGTTGCATCAACTGTTCCATCCTGCTACTATCTGCTTTATTATCAAGTGGTGAGTGATGATCATAAACTCTAATTTCACCCCTAAGTCAAGTTTGGGAAATTGGACTTTCAAAAAGTACTTTTCCATAGGCTGCCTACGGCATTTAAATCTGACTTTCTAGTTGGCAAAATTTCACAAAAATGTCGACCGAAAGTTTCAAATACGCTAATATTAAGTGAAAAGTCACATAAAGTCGGTTCCCTTGTTATCTATCACGTTTTCGGAGACATCTAGAGAAAACCATAGTAATCCGGTCTTAATACGGTTAAAATTACAGATTGAAGTAAGATAATTACCATAGCCCTCAGAGCGCATGAGCATAACTTTTCAGTCCTTGTTCAACTTTTCAGTCCTTGGTCAGCACTTTTCAGTCCGTGGTCAACTTTGCGGTCAATGCTTTGAAGTTCGTCAGCTTTTGTGCTGCAAAGCGTATTTTCGTCGTGATTTTATTTTCTCCATGTATTATTTTGATTGCAATTACGTTGAATATCCTTGACAAGTGCCTAAATCTAGCATTCGAAACATTGGTGATTACAATATGCTAAATTGAATTATATCGACCTAATGCAGAATCAAAAATATCAAATTAGTAAACGATTCATTATTAACACAATTATCAACATTTCCGGTAATATGGATTTCTGTCAGATAGGTGACAATATTCGAAAAAATTCACCCTTTCGATCTCCGCATCTTTTACTACTGACATTTTTTTCATTATCATTTCTGCTGTTCTTTTCATTTTCAAGTCGCTATTTGGTTAATAGAATGTAATGAATACTGGACATCAGGGTATAGTACTGATCAAATTTAGATTCAAAAAGTCTTCTTTTGCAATGTAATATTGCAGTTTAGACAGCTGAACCGCAATATGCTATGAGGCTGAGGGCCGTTAGTTTAAACGGCCATCATAATTAAATTAAATTAAATGATATTGTCTAAACTGTAATATCATTGTGTTTCGGTTTTCTATGTAACTGAACCGCAATATACCCACGAAGCATATTGCTGTTCAACATCATAGAATTCTAATTCAAATTTGGACTTAAATGGAATGATTTTATGAATCATCAACATTTACTGTTTACGATGCATTTCATGAGCACTGCAAATGTCTTGGGGCATACTAGATTTTTCGTTTGTTCCACGTGGAATAATAAGTGGCTAATCAGAAGAAGAAATTAGAGACATGATCGCATCATACTTGCCTGCCACATTATCTGAATCAGTGAACTCTATAAAGTTGCCGAGTGATACTGAAACTGTTGACGAAGAAAATGATTTATGACAAGAATTAATTAATGAAATGGATGAGTTAGAGTCATTACAAAAAACAAAATCATCCAAAGATCAAATGATGCACCATGCAAAAAAGTTCAAAGATTTTCTGAGATCAAAAACTTAGAAACTGCCATTGAGACACTGGAGGCTGAGAAACTGGCATTGTATCTTCGATACTTCCACTCATCGTTAAGAAAGAAAGATGGCAAATTATATGCTCCAGCTTCACTTATCTGCTTCAGAGCTGGGATCCAACGATATCTGACTTCCGTTCCAGTAAACCGTGTCATCGATATAATTGATAATCCGATGTTCAAGTCAACAAATAACATGCTAATCACAATGGTTGGATGCTACCAAGATTCTGGCTATGCAAAATTCAAATGTGATACACGATACCCAGAAATAAACAACGGAGATCTTAGCAAATTGCGGTTGTACTTCTCGCGACAATCTCCCATAGCTTTGCAAAGCAAAGTATTTTATTCACTTTTGTATCACTTTGGATACCGAGGACGTGAGGCAATAAGAACATTCTCAAGATTATCATACATAATAAATCAAGGAAACGAAGAACCAAACAACAAAAGATTCGTCAGTCTGTCGGCCGCAACGAAGGAGAAGACGATGAAACCATCTCTGAATTCAAACGAAAGCTGTTCAATGAAAGACTCGATAATGATTGAAGACAGTAACCCTGATGTGTGTCCGCTAAAAGCGTTTGAAACGCACCTGGCTTTGAAACCACAAGAGTGTGACTTTCTTTTTCCGAAGTGCAGTTCAAACTGGGAGACAGATGGGAAATGGTATCTGAGAGTTCCTGCCGGAAAAACGAAGTTGGGAACATTTGTAAAAGACTTATCTGTGAGGGCAAACTTTTCAATGATATACACGAATCACTGTATTCGGCCAACAGTGATAAATCAACTGAAAAGAAAGAGATTCACAAAGACACAAATATCGCGAGTGACTGGGCATAAAAACCCCGAAAGTCTCAAAAGATACATGCGAGATGTAAATAGATGGGAGGATAAATGCGCAATGAGCACAGGTTTGACATCTTTTTTAGCTGCGACTTCAACAGACACCAAAAAAACAAATGAAACCAGAAATGAAATAAACGAAATTCCCAATGCATCATGTGTAATCAACAACCAGAAAGTGCAACAGCATATAACAAACAAAGAAATAAGAAAAGAGCCACAATTTCTTGTCAATCCGACATTTTCCAATTGCTCTTTCCAAATTCAACATTGCACGTTTCACACAAATTAAGGTTAGGGATGTTTGGAGTTCATGGTTACAACTGACTTACTTGCATCCTTATAGCTGTTAATTCGTGGATGTATTAAATCCGCTTAGTATTCAGTTTCGCTGTATATATTTGGTAACTCTATAGGCCGAATGCTTCCTAGATATCTATTTTGAATATCTAGTCATGATCTTGTCCTAGTGGTAGAAATAAATGATGCTCAAATAAAATGTTTTACATATATCTACGTTTTGTATCCTGAACTGCAATATGCCAAACCGGCATATAGTGGTTCAATATTTTGACTAAGGAAGATATACGAACCTAAACACAATGTTTAGTAGCTTACGAGTATGTCTATTCCTAATCCATGGATAGAAATAGTGTATTATGTTATTCAAAGTATAGCCATAGACTTCTTAATGTCATAGTGTGGCCGACAACATAGAAATTAACAAAACCATAGAAACCATAGAATCCACTTCTATGGCCGACAAATAGGACGCTAAGATATCTAACACATTCCAAATGGAGATGCATGCATAGAAATAAATTACCTTCACTCGATTAAAAGTCCTTTTCAGTACTCTGAGCGATAGATATCATTGTCTCGATCGCTGCGCTTTCTCCACAAAGATATCGCTCCTCGTACTGAAAAGTTGACTTTTTAATCTTCGTGAAAATAATCATTACACATCCATAATTTACCTTTTCCCAATCATCTACTTCCCAAGCAGGACAAGAATCTTGTTTACATTTCCGCCTTGTTGATGGCTTTTTCTTTTCGTCACAATACGCCAAATTCCATGACCATGACCAGAAGGCAGCATGACCACAGGAAACTTCACGGGTTTGGTGGCCTTCGCCGCAAGTGACTGAACACTGAAAATTAGCGCGAGAAAAGAATCGACTCATACATTCTGATACTTCCCTTTCATAAGACTTCATGATTTGGCCAAATTTTCTACTACGTATGTGAAATTGTGTGTGTCGATAACAATCCTCTGATAGTGTTCATTGTTCATTTTCTCTAAATAATCTAGTTTGACTTAGATATAAAGACCCGATGACGTGCGGGCACTTGAGCGAATGACGTGCACTGCATGTCCTTGAGGTAGCACTTTTTTTGATTGAATAGGCCACAAATCAAACCATTGAAAATTTCCCTGTGCAATACATTACGATAATGTACACATTCCATTGAATGGTCGAATTGATTGATAAAAAGTCATGTGTATGCATAACAAATGCACAGCATCCTTCATGGTGTTACGAGTAGGTGCAGTAAAACAAAATCTCATAAAGACAATAGCAGGCGCACTAATTAACAATTCGACAGTAGTCGAAGTCAAATGATTCGTCATCTGAAGCACAATATGCGAGTGCTTCTATTAAGACGCAGAGGTCATTTACACATCGATAATTCATATAGCATAGTATTTGGCCTGCTGCATTTCCATTTATGAATAACGTAAGTTTATGTATCACGAATTTACAATTTACGGATACATTACAAATTTACGGTAATTTACAATTACATGCAGTATCTTCTGTGGTGTCACACTTCATATGTCATATTCTTCTTAACAGAAAGCAGAGAAATGAAATGAGCATGAGACGCTGCACCTGTAGGGTTCATCGATAGGTGCTGCAACTGGATTGAAATCAAACAACAGGTAAAATGCGATGTCATTTCCTCTGTCTATTTATGCGTTTCACAACGAAAATCCATGAAAAATTGTAATGATTAAATTGTAAAACATAGATCGTCTGCGTCACAATTATCAGTTACTCGGTGCGTTTTATAGTTCTGCAATAGTTATAGACATATCATTCTATTTTTGCCAGAAGAAAATAAATCCTATCAAGAATATTCACTGTTTTTTAATAACTTACTTGACTCCATTTTCCAACCTGCCAATTAGTGCACTCGATTCCTGTATTGCAACTAACAGTGTCACCTGGTTTCGTTGATGGATCGCAAAGGGAATTATCCACCTGTCGCACATGATTTGCTGAGCAATAAACACCTTGCGTTCGGTTCCCAATTCCACAGTTCCCTCTACACTGAAATCCAGTAATTATTTCGAATTTATTAAAAATAATAAACAAATTAATGTTTCGTTTATTTCTTACTTCGTTGTTGGGATACCAAGTCACCCAATAATATGCCACGCATTCTTCCATTTCACAGGGCTCGTAATGTCTTGGAGATGATGTTAATCTTGTACAGTAGTACATAGCTGTGATCTTTCCGCTTTTGTTCATACAATTCACGTCGCGAGTGCGCACTCCAGTTCCACAGGAAACCGAACACTGAAAATGATGAATCTTGATAGACCAAATCTGCGTATATTCTTTAGCCCTCGCCGATTGTGGGAGCTCACTTCTCCTACGCAATCGAAATTTTTCTTTAGTTTCCGAAATGCTGAATGCATAAAACTGTTCCTCTCATCCGCTTGATTTTTACTCATATTTGATAAGATAATGAACTATATTTGAGTTTGGCTAACTTGAAGGTCAAATAAATGACGGCAAATTCACAAAGCTTTGAATACGTTTTGTTTACTAGTACAAAAATGAAATATCGATATTTTGATTCCATCCCAATGATCTACAACGATCTAAGAGCACCCGAAATTATTTGAATTACGAATACCTTAGTCATTTTGCTAATAAATGTAATTCAAGTAATTCAAGTATGCGAAAAACATAATTCTGCATTTAAATGGAATCAATTTTCATGCTGTATGTTATTCATGTTGCCTTGCAATTTCATGTTATTCTGAGCTTTATGCATATTTCAATTTATTTTATCAGCTCGAAACTCACCTAACTGGGAAATTGGGGTTGGGCTATCGTATTTTGATAAATTCGCCAGAAGTCAATGAATCACTGTGTGATTTGTTGAGTTGTATTCAGATAGTAAGCATTAATCGCATATCCACATTTCCTTAGGACTATGTTAATGCATCATAATGTAATTCAAACCTGGTGGCCCATACTTCTCTACAATGCGAGTTTTTAACATGCTGTCATGGAAACGAAAATTTCAAAAAAAATCAAAGTCAAATTTTAAAATGCTATTTGTATAATGAAGATCTGTGACTATGGAAAACGGATTCCACCATTGATTTCCTTGTGTCCAAATATATTGTAAACTTATTCTTAATTGGTTCCGGTGTTTAATTCAGACTGTTTTAATCTGTTTGTTCAATCTGTTAATTCAGATTGTTTTGTTTTGGAGAACTTGAAGGAGGAGGTAACCCCAACGAAACGCGTTACGGGGCGAAGGTTAAGGACGGATGTCCTTAATTACAAGAAATTCACAATCATCTTTGATGGGTCATAGTGGACATATTTAAAATTTCGAGCAACAACCGCGACTAATATTTGAGGGCGATTTGAAATTCAATTTGAAAGAATCGCTGCTTTCTATAATTGTCAAAGACATGCGAGTATTTAGAATACATTTGTCATCACTTTTCGTTCTGTATTTAGCTTTCTTGCTCTCCTAATTCCGAACTTAATTTCGTGTTTTCCTAATTTAGAACCATCAAATTACCTAATAATTCATCTACATTGCCTAAGTCATTCCATAGCCGATTTCCTCTGAGATATTTGATGATTTTGACATAAATCCATTAATGATTCCGATATATATTCGTAGCTAGGCGCCAGAATCTTCACGTATGGAAATGTCTGCAATGAATGTAATAGGGATGTATTGCATCACCATCATCATAATGCCATGGCTATACATAATGATGAATCTACGGGTTGCGTTCGTCATTAAATGTTTATTTTTTCTCTGTCATTTGCTTGTATTTCATCGATGAAAGCAAGGGTCAAACTAGCAAAATTCCATCAAGAGACATACATTCCATACTACCAAACTCCTCATTGCAAGAAACATTCAATAGTTTCAGTCCTTGATAAGAGAGTGAGTGAAACTGTAACATACGAGTATCAAGGATTATACACAATTATCAAATTCTGTCCAATAACTTCAAATTCCTCGTATGGCGTTTTTTCTATCTTGTCCACCGATATCTTATCGCATGATATTGTAGGCAGCGCTAATATCACATTATCAGGAATACGATGATCACTTATACCAGTCCATCTTTGCGGTTGACTTTAGGCTTATCTTATCCAGTCATTCTTGGCAAAACGAGTGATCGAAAAAATGAAACATAAACCGATAGACATGTAGCACGTAAATATTCTACTATTTCTGTTAACAGTCCTACGACAACGCTCCTGGTAAATCTATGTAAACGTCATCACATGAAAAACAAGAGAATATGCACACATAAACCAGATGTATTTCCTCACATTATGACTTATTCACAGCAACACAGATTTGATAGCGACAGCTGTTCGGAGAAATGAATCTAGAAAAAACATGCATTTGACCTAATTTTTGAACTTTATTGAGGTGTTTCAGTGAACTGCTAGGTAAACTCTACGACATTCTCTGGAATCAGAGCTTCATTTGGAAGTTTTTGCAGATGCTCCCAGATAGACAGACCTGGTGAGACACATCAGAAGCTTGCTTCTCACAAATTACAGCTTCCTTTTCACATAATCGACGCGGGCAATACAGCACGAGACGACTCCGTACGAGTAGTGCTCCACATGGATTGCACACTGCTATAGGTGGTATTGCAATAGCCCTCTACTGAGCCTCCAATGGAGAAAAAAGAGACACGACAAAACCTGACCAACTTACATTGCACATGAAAGTTGTTATCAGAGCTGAAAATGAACATCCTCCGATAGAAAGCGCCTTATGAGTAAAAGAGAATGCTTAGGTGCCCAGTTGGCAACTATTAAGCCACAGGATGAAAACAGTGGATTAAATGAAATCATTTCAGCACTTAGCTATGGTTTAGCTGTTTTAGAAATTTTCGAAATCCTTGCGTTCTAGGATGTTTGAAATGTTATCATCAGACAATAGTTTTCAGGTAATAAGCACTCACCTTATTCCATTTGCCGACGATCCATTTGCATTTGTTCCAGCAGCGTTGTCTTGTAATTGGCATTTCCTCTGATCTGCAAAAATGATCACTAACCTTCCTCTCATTCACAATACAAGAGACTGTGCGTGTTTGATATCCATCTCCACATTCTGGCTCACATGAAGACCAAGGATCACTGACCCACTTGGAACATTCAGTGCGTTGGCAACTTCGGCTTGTTTCTTCCTTCAATTGGTCAAGACATTCGGCATCGTCCCAGATGCGACCCGTTCTGTCTTTACAAGAAGCCTCTCGATACGATAATCCTCTTCCGCATGACGTAGAACATGCAGTCCATTTAGTGTACGTCCATGAGGTGCTTTCGCAGTCTCCATTACACGAAATGGTGCCTTCAATTGGTCCATTCGGCTGAAAGCAAATAGATAAGTAATGTGGCAGAATGCTCGCAGGACAAATTATTGTGCATTGATTTCTGACACACTGAGATTATGATGAGAAACAATATTTTGCACTTCAACATTCTTGACAAAATAGCTAGCACGACTAAATAAGATAGTAGCTGCAAATAGAACATGCGACTCTCCTTTTAGAGATGCGTGTAGAATGATACTTTTTACACACTGAAATCTCGCACTTTTCTAAGCAAAATTAGATATGACTAGATAAGACAAAATTTAAAGGACTTTCTACTATTGCACAATGTGTCATTATCAAAGCGGCTTTGACTCTCTGAACATCTTGCAATCCCACAGCATTGGCACATCAGCCTGATAAGCAATAATTGAAGTTTCTAGAATAATCAAATATTGAATTTTACATCCTCAGCTGAGAAATGGGAATAGCTGCCATTTCATCCAATATCAGGAATCATCAGCAGGCCTAGTACACATCTCTCAACATCGACACATTTCCCTTTTTAAAGCTGCAGCCATGCCCGCGTTAATTTTAGATTTTCAATTATCAAGTTAATGAAATTTCGACGGGCATTCATGAAATATCACTTTAAATGCGCTACTGGCAAATAGCCTACATTATTAGTGCACCTGCAATAATTAGCAAAATTGCTTCTTTTGCAAACACAATCTAAATATAATAATCAAATATTAAATTGCTTCCTCTGTTGAAATATGGGAACAGACCTAAATAGCTGCCATTTCATCAAATATCAGGAATCATCAGCAGGCTTTGTTTACATCTCTCAACATCGACACAACTCCCTGTGCGTAAAATTGTTCTTAAGTAATTTTGTAAAAATATTGCACTTGTTGCATGACAAGTTGATACAAAATATATACACTCACAATTAGTTTCACACATTGAATTGATCACTTCAAATCAATTAAGAAACGGCTGCATGCTAGAATTTAAAAACATCGAGATAATTAACTTCATTACTGATTTTTAAGTACGTACGTAGGTGGGACATGCTGTGGTGTTGAAAATTAGTAAGATGCAGTACAACAACTTCTACAATAGTACATGCATTTTCTTCATGAACTTTATCAAGAAGCCTACACTTCAAGGAATCAGCACCATGCTTATTTTCAAGAGATATGCAGACGATGTTGCTTCGCTCGTGACCAAGCACAGAAGCTCCAGCGGTTGAAACAATGTTGAACGCATAGTAAACATCCAATTCAACCACATTCTAATTCTGTTTCAAGTATTGCTAAGAATTGCTAGGCAATCAGTGTACAGCAAATTTGGCATGCTCAACTATAATACAATTTAAAGTCCACATAAAATAGAAATACGCCGCAGAGATTGTGTAGATTTTGTTGAACCTATACGTAGTTGCTATACGTAATAGTTGTTTGAACGCTTAAATTGTTAATGAAATTCGTTTGATTGTACTTTCCCTTGTGTATATATTCTTTATTGTGTTTGTCGCTTGTCAGTTGTCACTGAAGATGGTACGTCACATGCATACTGAAACGCCTATGACAATAAACTCTATTAAAGCCCACAATTTATCATCCAACATGATCTTCATTTTTGCAGATGAATTACCGGCTGTTAGGAAAAAACGTGGGATATGGCTTCGCATCCATCTACCTTTTGCTCATGCTTGTGATTATTTTTATCTCCATAACGAAAGTTTTCATCTTTCAAAATGAAATATTTTTCCACTATAATATATTGCATATTATAATATAATTTCCATATTATGGAAAATGAAAATGAATTTCTAGGTTAGCATCTAACAATGTTAGTAGAACAACATAACCAAATGAGATGAAATCACATTTGAAATTTAATTTGGGGTAAGATACACAACAAAACTTCAAATGACTTAGCAAATAGTTTCATCGAAGTTCAGAGTCTGTACATCTTTTACAGTGCTATGGTGATGCGCCCGTCGCTAAAGACGATTTTCACTCTGAGCGAGTTATATAAAGTCAGTCAGTATTGATATTGCAATGGAATTTCGATATCAATTCACTTCGATTTCATGAACCACGAAGGAAATGACCATATCCAATTTTGATAGAGTACAACCCGCAGTTTCGTGTATGCGTCTGCTTTTGACATCTCATCCACCTTCTCTTTAACCATGAACTTGCTTTTCGTATTAATTCAGACATTTCCATGTGCGACCAGGCAGAACTGTCAAAGATTCTATTCATTTAGATAATGAACAGCATTCCATGAAACAGCGAAGGAATGTGTTAGTCAGTCTTATCTCCATTTACATCGATATACTATACCTCTTCATTAATGCGTCCACAGCGGAAAGACCATTTTTCATTACTGTTTTGCAATATGTCGCTAAGAGTCACAAGAATGGCACTGAATATAATCAATTTGGTAAACAATTATTATTAGATAGGGCAAAGTATTTATTGTACATATTCAAAAGAATTGCTTTTTTATTAACCTTTGCAATCTCATGTAAACACTTTTATGAATATGCTATTTCTAGCGCATCTCAAGTAAATAAAGTTGTTTCTAGTCGCCTGCCAAGAGATATCCGTTTTATTTTACACACTTAAGAAAACACAGACCCAGCGTATCTGAATGCACAACAATTATTCAATCATTTAATCAACGGGCTGCGAAATTAATCATCGATGTCTTGTCTTCCTAAACATAAGCAAATGTGGAGAAGAAAATAAATAAGTAATCACAAACTTAATCAAATCCAAGAACGATGTGAAAATGCTTAGAAATTGAGCCATTATGAAGGATATTTTTCATAAGTGCTTGTTAGACACTCAGATGATAAACTTTTACATGCAATTTTACAGTTACATTGCATAGATTGTTGGAAGTGATATCCTTATATTTCATCTTTTTTCAAGTCAAATATCCAACTACTATGCAACACAAAAAACACATTACGCATAGTTTATCAGTTACTGATCGTTACACTATTTTCTGATGATATTTGAAGGACAATTTAATTACTCTACTTGCTTTGCACGAAATACAAACGACGGATGGCAACAATCATTATGTACGAATGAGTGTGAACTGTGACCTATCCTGAATTTAAGCTTTAACAACGTATTTGATTGTTTTCTTGAATTAAAGCTAAGATTGGTACAATTAGAGATCAAATATTGAACCTGTTTTGAATAGTGCTTTTTAAAGGCATGAATAGTTCTATTCATAATGAAAGTTGCGTGTATTTATCATGGCAATAATACCATCAGCATTATCATGATCAAACCCATTAATGTAAATGTACAGTAGGTCTAAAATATTTCATAACTCAAAAACACTGTTTAATTTGTTATTTTCGGCAACAAAGTGAACAAGTTAGTCTAAACCATCAGGAGCAAACGACGTAATGTTGACTAAAAGAAATAGCCTTAACATGTGAAGTTATATTGTTTGAAAGAGGCCCTGACTGGTCATTTTTAGGTTTATAGTTGGAAAGAGTCAGGAGTATTTTACGATGTTATCATATATAATTAATTTTGAATGTTTATACAAAATTTTTCCACTGCTATCCGGCAATCATCTTCAGGTACAACCAGTTTGTACCTGAAGATGATTATATATAATAACAATTATTATTACAACCAGTTTGTACCCGAAGATGATTGCCGGATAGCAGTCGAAAAATTTTGTATAAACATTCAAAACTAATTATATATAATAACATCGTAAAATACTCCTGACTCTTTCCAACTATAAACCTTTTAAGTTATCATATTGCAAGTCCGCTAGATTGATGATTTTGAACAACCTTTGGGAAAAGTGGTTACCCCTTTATGGTTGGATTAAGGCTAAACTTACTTTGATATGCTTGCACTGCTGTTGAGGAACAATCAACACTTTGGTATCGTTTTTCATGCGCTTTCGACACAAAAGTTGGAACTGTTGCTCCCCACGACCACATCTCGCGGAACATCGCGATATCGCCTTTTTGTATAATTCAAATGCGCAGTGAGTATTACAAAGCTCCTCTTGTGGTACTGGTCTCAGTCTATCTTGACAGAAGTATTCATTTAGTCTCTCATCTTTGTTCCGACGCATACACCAGGCCTCCTTCACTTTCATACCTGTAGGGAAAGGATAATGAGACTAGTAATATACAATATTGATTCTTAGAGATAATTACAAAAGCAAAAGGCATATTTAGAATTGTCAATGTGTCAACACGTATATGTGCACATCTATTGCATGAAAAAAACACTAATTGATCATGGTGTCAATACAAAAAGACTCAATCCGACAAGAACGCAATAAAGGCACGAACACAGACTTGTGCGTTTCAGATATGAACTCGTGCGCTGGGTAATGTGGGTAACTTGCACATTCGTAATACATGTCATTTGAAGAAGTGTTGGAGACCTAACCTTGCAAATGTATTTTTGATATTCACATGCACAATTATGATCGGACTCAGGTTCTCTGATATTTTGGGCTGATTTCGGTCTTCTTCTTGAACATGCGCACATTGTTTATCAATTGATTCTGAGTACTTGAATTTCTATTGTCTTTACCTGAAATCGCATATTTCCAGACTTGCCAATTACTGGAATTCATTTTAAGCTTTCATTTTCAGGACGCTCTTCCTGTGGCGTTCGGTAGGTTACTTCTCTCTCTCTCTCTCTCTCTCCGACAGCCCACCCGTCCGCAGTTCACACGCTTTATTGTCGCATGTCGAATTGCATGATTGATAAATACCCGGTCGGTTCAAAACATAAAAGCCTTCAGTGATGTTAAAATGCTCATCTAGTGTGCAGTTGCTCGATCATTAGTTACCTACTTTACCATCATTTGCAGCTTTAATACCGAAAAACAAAACAGAAACCTAAACTGCATTTCAAATTCGACAGCCATGTGTGATGAATGAGAGAGGTGAAAGATAAAATTCATCGGTTTGATAGACCATCGCATAAAGACAAAAAATTAATATCTCCGTCAAGAAATCAGCTCTGGACATTCTTGCGCATTTCAATCATAAATGCGTTTTCGGAGATAAAAGCTTCACAAAACTTTTCGTTGTGGTATAGGCCTACACGCATGATATATTTGCGTGGTAAACGTGAACGGGAGAGTGCTATCTGCCTTGCATTCTGCTTGGCTCTGACAAATTAAAATAGACAGTAGGTCTATAATGAAAAGGGTGGTCATATGTCTTCCACGGTGCCGTGTCCTTGATAAACTTGAGTGACTTCCTCAGAGTGATGAAAAATGTATTTCAGATTCTATGCTCAACTGCTTGGAGATTAACTCCAAGATAACTCCAGACCTCAGCTATGACGATGTCTTCTGAGTTTCATCTCTCTATGTAATAGATTTTGCCAATTTCTAATTTGAACCATACTGTCTATCAGCGTGTTTTCATTCCTTAGTTCTATGTGTTTACCTGAAGATGACTATGTACAATAGTTGAAATATATTGTGTTAATTTTCTTAACAATTCTAATAATAATTTCCATTAACATTCCTTGATTTTTCCACACTTACTTTGTCAAAATGAAACAAGGCCTTTTCACAATGCTTGGAGATTGAATACTACACGGAAAATTGTGTCATTTTGATTTTGTCAGATAACTACTCACATTTTTTTGACACCCCTGTCCTCAGTTACTCGTACATGTGAAAGATTAGCACTGCTTTATGTCACAAAGAGATCAATGGTTCACTCAGGGACATCATAGTAGACATACTGCACGTCAATGCTACACCGAGCCAAAAGGGTGAGTGATTATGCATAGGATGTACATTAGAGTACATCGCATCACAACATCATACCTTTGCATTCTTTGGTGCAGGCTGTCCACGGACTAAATTTGAAGCTCCAATAGGACAAGGCTGGCGAGTAGTAGGTATACTTGTAATCAGGAGAGAACAATGTGTTTTCTGCGTTTGTCGACACAATCTGCAATGAAGACATAGCGGTGATTAGTAGAAAACTTTTTTATACAGTTTCATACGTGTTCTCGTACATGCACGATATAGCTGCCATGTATTAGCACTGCAGGTATTGGGAGCGTCGTAAGCCCCAATGATAACATTTCTACGCATTGTGAGAAATTTATTGACAGGAATATTTATGTCTGATTTGCATTTAAGAGGAAACATATCTTAGTAGGTGTCATATTACTTGGGACACCTGCATTTTGGGCGGCTACTGTGATGCACCTACTCAGGTACCAATTCTGACCATAGAGTAGGGATACATAGGTAGAGTGTCGACTCAAAAAGCTATCGGTATACAGTGAAAATTTTGATATGAAAAGATTGCTTTTTGCAGAGATTACGTTCCCATGTTCCAAAAAATTATTTGAGCAGTTTTAAAAAAGTCAAAATTTTGCAAACTTATATACTACCGAGATTACGCCCTTTATAAGTAGTATTAAACAAGTCGGATATCAAAAGGAGTGAATATTTGCTAATCAGCATCCTAACTAAGCAGAAATTAAGCCAATTTACAAGGGAATTTCATGAGCTGCATTACAATGGAAGTCTTCATGAAAAAGTCGAGATCTTGAATTTGCTTTCTTGGCTGAAATTTCAAGTTTTTAATTCAATTTTCACCGGGAATAATTTTATGATTCACTTTTCATGTTTCATTTCTTGAATCTGAATAGTGATGTGGTCCCATTTACATCTTTCAAAGTTAATTGAAATCATTGTCCCTGATTATGACATTGATTTTTCCACGCTTAAGAAAATACTCCTGAGGTTGAGCATGAAAGTAATAGCAACTCATCGAATTGCTAGTTTAACAAACATTAACTCTCTAAGGCTGTCATGACACGGAGAATCTGTGAAATACTATCATTCCTTCTGCATTACTATCATAATCATTCAATTCCGTGGTAATTTCTTCAAGACTGCAAGAATTTGCATATCTCATATTTGGTAACAATACCCAATTGTATTCACCTCGAGTTCATTTGATACAATCGAAAGTGTATACACATTGGGGATTTAATAAATGCGGAGTTACCACTCTACTTAATATACTTTATGATTCCGACCTCGTACAGTTTACACGCACATGCATGTAGATGAAAGTATGAACACACAGCCCTGTGGTTTGAGATTATGGATGCATTTGTGTGAACTCTCATTGTATTCAGTTCAGTCGTGCTACTTTAAAGCATGCACTTCTGAATGCAGCCCATTGCTGAAAGTGCCATGGCAAAAAACTACGAGAGTTATACATTTCGCTGTAATTTCCCCGTTTGTTCCATGAGACAGTTGTTGAGCCAGTAAATTCTTTTAATACTACAAGGATGTTCCATGAGCGGAGTCACATGAGGCCACAAGCTCCACCTGATATCACTTGTAATGATGTCATCCTGTGACGTAGCGCAGCCAACAACCATCTGTAAATTTTTCATTACCAAAATACAGCGATTTTGATGCACTTTCGATTCATTTTCGATTTCTCAATGGAGTATGCAGAAGGTCATTGATTTATTTCATTTACTGTTAAAGATTTTCTTGCTGCATTGTTCATTATTTCATAGTGCAGCTTTCTTGTACATCTGCGATTAACATCTTTTTGTCAATCGTATATGATTCGCTCGAGCGAAGCGTCGCACGAAATAAAGCATGGGATGCTTTTTGGACAAAGTTTTACTATGCAAAGAGAAATTAGATGATGATCATACTCAATTCTTATGACACAGACAGATGTTGCAATAATCTGTACACTTAAAATGCTTAAAATCCCAGAAAATATCTCAAAAATTTCAAATGAAAGTTAAAAGAACGCCGCTATTAGCAACATCCAACACTGCTAGTGCCGGAAAAGCAATTGACTCTACCTGTTTGCAGACGACAGACGTAGGCCTAAATAGGATTTTACTGATTTTTCGACTACAATTACTTATAATGTTTTATGTAAATTCACAGCATTTAATTTCTTGTAAAGTCTAAAGATGGTCACTGGCTATTTGCAAATTTGAATGTGAGAAATGATGATTATTTAGCATTTTGCACACACATGATTAAATAGTTCGTAATTTGAACCGTATAATTGAGCAAATATATTTGCTCTGATGTTAACGTTTACATAAAGTAATTTATACAGATTTTAACTGAAATCAACGGTAAAGTGAATAGAATTATGCACCAAAACGTAGAGCCGTTATGGCCTTTGAGATCGCACACGTACGGAAAAGTGAGAGTGCTACTACAAACAACTAATGGATACTGCCTTGTAATTTCATTACTAGAAATCACTGAATGCAATTTAAATCATTAGGACCTATAGAATACCTGAATGTTAATATTTCTCTTCAGAGGACCTTCTATGTAAATCGTCTGTTTCTTTGCTCGAACGCCAGAAGTCTTCATTATAGTTCCAGCAAACTGAAAAATTTCTTTATGGGTTGATTGAGAGCAAAGTGAGTTGCTTTCTTTGATTCCAAAAACTGAAAGTAAGAAACAACATTGCATGTTTTAAGATCAAAATGAATATCAGCTCGCTGTCTTGAATATATAATCTCTATGATTATGACAGAGACGAATTTCATTATCTTGAAGCATGAAAAACTATTTAATACAATTCTACTCGTACGGTAAGACTTTATGAACAGACATGTCGAAGGGAATGAATGTTTCGTCCCATTCTTGCAGAAATAATACTAAGATTCCCATTAAGCGGATATTATCCCAATCTCTTTCATATAGCTCGGTTTCATAATGGTTTGCAATTTTCATGAATTTAAATTTGCTCTATAAGACCTGTTCTCCATTGGTGGATGTTTGTCTGTTAATCTGCCATTTGCTGTTCCGCCTTGGCTATTACATTATATCAGTTTTAATTATCTTAGTCCAATGGTGCAATTCTGCTTGACAAATATGATTACTTGTTTGGAGCCCCATTTGTGCAAAGCACTTGGATTGACTAACCAACTTTTGCATCTTGTGGTTCTTAGAGTTACTCAAATGATACAATTCAGTTTGAATCAGCATAAACATTCAGTAAAATTGAATATACTCAATATATTAGTATAAGCACACAGCTCAGTTAACTTACACAAATAGAAGATGGCTCCTCCTGGCTTTCTGTCGAACATGTCAGCTTGTTCAATGAGGATATTTGCATCTCCTTTGTAAAATGTAAGCGTTTCTGCCAAAAAGGAAAGTATGTGAGTTTTCAGTTCATCATGCAATTATCTCAGCAATATCTTCAATTGTATATTTTAGAAAGAAATCTGAGACTGAGATAAATTGCTCTGAAAACATGTATGTTGTTCTAATAGAAGCTTGCCAACAGTGCATTCTGAAAACCGTACTCCATTAGCGGCTAACACAGCTAATATGTTATTCTATACAAGCAATCCCAATATAACTGTCAAGAATAGCAATGTATTCCAATACATGTTTTCAAAAAAATCAGGAAAGCAGCATCTTGTTATTATTTAATAGGATGTTCCGCTATCGTGTAGATGATTTTAAGTCTCAGATATGGGTAGGTGGCATGAATCGCATGTACCTATCGAGTGACTAAATTTCCAGAAAAACTAGAGGATTTACTTGAATTATGAGAAATATTGTGAGAAATTGAGGAAAAATTATGAGAAATATTATGAGAGAATTATGAGAAATTGCACTCGATGGTTTCAGACGCTGTAAAAGTGAAAATGAAAACAGCACCTGAGATTGCTTATTGAGAAGAGATAGAGTAAATATCAAACAATGAGCATGTTTAGATGTCCATGCATCCAGATGTGTTGGTCGCGGAGTGCACTGACTCATTCATGAATACATCATTAATTTAAATGCGTTAATAAAATTGCGTGACACCGCGAGATATTTGATAATGTAATTAGACATTGCAACTTACTTCCTGTCCCAGACTTAAAGTTGTATCTAATAACTCCTTCCTTGCGCTCGCATGTCTCATTATTACCTCCGCAAATGCCACAATTATCCTTTTTCGTTGTAGAGTGAACGTTTCGATCACATCCTACGGACTGCAGAAGCAAAAATGAGAGAAACATCAGTTTGATAAAGATTCTTGTGCCATAGTTTTTAGTCATCCTTTCATGGGACATAAAAGAATAAATTTCTTTAATTTCATAGTTTTACAATGAAAATGTGAAAATAAGTGAAATACTCATTTGTAGGAATAGTTCAGTTATTTTCACAGTTGATGCTAGAACATGCTCTGTAGCAATGTCAATGCAGATTCGATTCATTTTTAGAAAAAATTGATATGAACGCATACTATGCATGCTGCTATGAACACTGGTTGTATTTCACTATTGTAATTGAGTGCTGTCCTGCATACAAAATGCCTACAATCATGATATCTCATTGATGTTTTCTTTGATCAGCAGATGTTTTCTTTGATCTATTTGATGCATTTACCAGATCTCTTCCTTTCGTCGGTCGATGAACAATCTTGAATAGAATTCGACAAGTTACATGTATATCCCAAAAGTTCGATAGTTTTGCGGCGTTTGGAGATCAAGTTCGTAGTACGTAGTTGCTGGATGTATTCATCAATCAGTTCATAACCGACATTCAAACAGAAGTCAACATGAAATAGGTTCTTCTTACGATCACTAGTGGTTTGGTTGAGCTTTTTGAAAATGATGCCAGCGTTCATCACAGCAACCAGTTGAAGGTGTAGACGCAGGGCCACCGACGACACTTTCGTCTGGAGCGATGAATGCGCATTTTATGATACATACGCTATCATCAGCACCCTCTTTTGTCGAATTATAGCAATTCATAATTTTAGGAAGATGTGACTCGCAAAAGCTCGTGATCTATGTAGAATACGAGTGTTCTGAAACTATGAGAATAAATCTCCATACGCCACATTTGTCTATGGTATAACTACGACATGTTCAGTTGAATTCTGTTAAGAGCAGATACTTATTTTTTCATTTCTTTTTCGCTTTATTCTTTTTATGTCTGTGGTATTGCTAATTTCTGAGAAGTCAGAGGTGTAGCCGGCGAGTCTCTGCGCGGACCTGGACTGGGCCTAGTTTAGGATGTCACCTGTAACACAGTACACAGTGGCATGTATCAGCATTGAGTATTATGATGGGATCTGTAACATATAAGCGTAGAGATGGCAAGCTGTATCTAATTGCATGCAGCGCATTGTACATTTCACGTCAGCATATCCGGTAATATTGCATGTAATAAAAGTAGCCCTACATTTAATGAAATGCGCTTGAAATCAATTCCTTTGAAAATTCTTCAGGAATAGCTTGTCTATTGACGAATTGATCGCAATTGAATCCCCTCTGAAAAACTAATCATTTGGGAAATTAAGGTTTGAATGGTAACATGAATGTACATGCAATAGCATTCATGCATCGAATAGGATTAAATGCAGTCAGGCTACAGTTATTAAGTATTATAATCATCTTCACCGGCTCCCACGGCAAAATAAACATACGTATAAGTCATCCGTGGGACGCAGACAATGTAGTGACATCGAATCCGTTGAAACACCGAACAGTTTCAAAATAGTGGGATCTTCAATTTAGGAAACACAATTAGCCAACTGCTTTTACGATGTCGATCCGTTTTGCACAAATATATTTTCACATCGGACGTTTCAATAGCCCAAGCTTGTTATGGAATAAACTTCAGAGCCACGAGATGCATATTTGGTTTGAAATCACTTTGTTCATTTTTACTTTTAGTAAGCCACCTTTAACGGTGTAAATGCAACACAACAAGCGGGATATAAGCTGGTGGACAAAGGAATATGTATCAAATGCAGCAAATGATGAAGTTTCCTAACTTCTACTAGTGTAATAGGGCCTACATTGATACGTTAGGACAAACCATAGAATAGCCTAAGATTCATTGAGTAAAAGCGCGTTCACATTAGAGCGATAACGACAGCAATAACTACCTTATTGCTTGACAGCGCGGCGGAGACGAATTGCACGGTTTCAGCACGCTGTCATATTTTTTTGTTTTAATCAACCATTTTGAAAATTATTTGCAGATGACGCTTCAATCTATTCATCCTATCATTACTGTCCTTCAACAGGAAAAAGATAATATCTGATATCTGATAATTATCAGATAGAGCGCTAAGTTTGTGTCTTCATAGCGTATTCCTTCATGAAATGGCGCTATGTCAATTAGCCTGAACAGTAGAACTTTTTGGACAATTTCGGTAGATAATTGCCATTGATAGTAATTCGATTTCTGTGGCTTGTCGAATTTTCATTATAGAAATTCAAGATGAGCGCTATCTTAGCGTCATCATAACGTTTTTCATCCAAATATTTGGCAAAGTGTTTCAGAATAACTCCATACTTGACCATTGTAAACATAGAAATCGACAACAATAAAACCTCTAGAACGGAAGTTAAGCTTCATGTAATACACAATAGTGGCACATAAATCGCACGCATTTTCACTTAGATACACCTGTCAACGCCTGCATCATTGGGTTAGAATCAGTCACATGTGTAAATCAAAGCTTTTCATTGGTCATTCATGCCCCAACTTAGTTTCCCCGGATGTGCCGCGACCTTGAGTCAATTTCCATTCTAGTCAACTTCATTTAAACAATCTATTTCTATGATTGTAAATATGAATTGCTCTATTTCTATGTCCTGAAGTACACGAACGTCTGCATACAACGAATACATTGCATACAATCACATTGCGATAAGAAATTTTAACAGCCATGTAGCAATAAATTCTTCGATAATATTTATTGCGCGATGAGGGTCATTCATCGTCCGTCGAGCAATAAGCATAGACAGCCGACTGACTAGCAGGGACAATAGCGTTTTGTTCATGTTAATTTACAGCTGCTCGACTATGCTCCGATTGCTAGATCTTTACTGAAATTAGTGAAACATGCAAAAGATGTAGATTCCTGCAGCAAGGCAATTTATTGTAAGTTATTTTATCAAAATGCTTTTGTATATAAAAATAAATGATAAAAACCATTTACTAACTACACTGAGAAGCTGCCGATATCTTCCTACTGTCAACCACTGGAAGCCGTCATCGTTTAGGTACCGCTGTCATGCATATCCATGTCCCTCGGTTCTAGTCCTTTATTATCATAGTGTAGGATTTATAAATCAATGACTATAACGATTAATTAAAATAAAGTCGCTTTGAATGTGTGACATGGCTGCTCGATAAACGATAAATAATTAAATTTGAACTGGGGATTCCAACGATGAAATGAAATATTGTCACGATTTTATTGTTATCGTTATACTGTTTAACCTACTACTGCTTTTTTTAAATAGCATAAAATACATAGCAGAAGTGCAGTTCAGTCCTCCATTTAACGTCTTGCATTTAGCAGGAAGTACGAAGGCCGTCGATACCGACCGGGTCGGCTCTGACTCTCCCCAAGAAGAACGCACACTATTGCTATGTCACCTGGCGTACTTTCATGTATGACTTCGATAACATATTAGTGAAAAGGAGGCCAACAGTCTTTTCTTTTCTTTCTATGTAATTGTTGATAATATTCAATTTACTGACTATTTCGAGGTATTCAAAAGCGACTCATGACACACGAGTACATAAGATATTAGATAACTGTTTTATTATCTCCCACACCATGCTTATCCATATTAGTACATATTTGCCGCAAACTCTGATAAATTCGATGCATGATAGGAGTAGCTTCAAGCAGTAAATATTCTAATACGTTTGAAAAAGAATATTTTGCAAATCCAAGCACATTCAAATGAAGTTTTCATGAAATAAGACGACTTCAATATACCAACAGATACAGCTTGAATGTGCAGCTTGTTCTAAAATCTTCCAAAAGTAAATATTTTAAACAATACTCGACATTCTAAGCCACAATTCGATGTCTGGTGAATCATACTTATAAAAGATGGTGCTCTTGCTGAGAACAAACAACCCTTACAAAAGCTATCACATGAAAAGCTTGAAATAATCTAAAATTTAATCGCACAGTTCTTTGACTTTTTAACTTGTTAATTCTACTGATGATAAGAAAAATATATAGACTGACCACGCAGTTTGGTTTTCCAAAGTCAACAGTGATATATTCGACGAGGTGACCTCATCTCCTTTTTTAATCTCACAATCAGACGAATGACTTTTGCTATTATTCCTTCAGTGAATTTCACTAACTTTGTTTAGGATATCTGCTTGGTACAACTGTGTTACGTTCTCTACAGTATTACTACAGTATTCTCTACAGGTTCTCAAAAAAAGACATTTACCAACATTTTTCGGGTACTCTTCTAGGTGTTTATGGTTTCAAGAAATATTTTATGAGATAGTTGCTTAAGATACACATGACATCCATGACTTCATGACATGCACATACTCTTAGTAAGCACAGTATTAAATGTAGATATACGTTTTTTACGTGAATCATAAAATGCTATTTATAGCTGTAAGATGACGTGAAATTGCAAAAGAATGTCCGCACGAGAAGCAGCATACGAAAATTGCATTTTCCTGAATGATTTCATGATTATCTCTGAGACAGAAATTCATTGTGCAGTTCAGATAATGAGATTTTCTACATTTTTTTCTAGATTTCTATTATTCTATCTAGATTTCTATAATGTATTTTCTATATTTGACAATGGCCAAAGAAAGAGAAATATTATCAGAAAACATCTGTCTGAACTACTAATTCTTTTATATTATATGAAATCATAATTAAAATTATCAATGTTTTTGTTATTTCAACACAATTGTCAAAGAAAGACTTCGAAAGCATTATTGGGTAAAATATATATTAAATAATAATAACTAAACAAGTCTTTCAACGCACAAAATTATTATACTAAATTAGTATAATAATTTTGTGCGTTGAAAGACTTGTTTAGTTATTATTATTTTATATATTTTACCCAATAAATTATCAATGATACTTGGCTCATTCGCGATTTTTCTTTTACAACTAGCAGTCATAGCATATTTGTAATGAGCGACTTGAAGAACGAAAACGTCAAATGCATATTAAGTTAACTCACCATGCATTGGCCCTTAACACACATGTGATTTGTGTAGGTATACTGAAAGAAAGCAAAATTACTCATGAAGGAAAGTATTTGCAAGCATGCATGAATCTTGACATCCTGCTCACCTGCTTCGATTCGCATTTTGAATCATATCTGTAGCATGGTGTACCATCGCGAACATAGTGTACTCTATTTTTTGCATGATGTGTATTGAAGTTACATTCTAGAAGGCACGGGTTTGCCTTGTCCTCCACTGTAACAGGAAAGAATGCACTCATGATGTCATTTTCAAATGGTCAGGAGACAACCAGACTCTAGATGCACTGCTCGATCTGTCTACCAGTGCTTTTCCCGCCAAACGTAGAATTTCAAGAATTTGTTGTAATTCTCTGAAATTCAATTCACCACTGATAGATAACAGCGGAGTGCCAATCACCATCGCTGTTCAGCAACGGTGTAACTCTTAACCTCCGCCCCTTCAGATTATTTGAATAGATTTCTAAATTAACTAATTTTGTTCCAAAACATGCAGTAATTTCCTTTAAATTTTGGTCGAGATTAGAATTATGATGCTAGAACAGCAGCTGATAATTTGTATACACAATTCATTCCGTTCATTGGACAGGCATTTTGTGTCTTGTTTAATGAATATTGATTCCAGAATAAGGGTATCTTGTGCCGACCTATGACCTTGAAATTCATTTTGTTTGGACTGTGTTCATGTATGGACACTTCTGTCGGTGCAGGATAACCTTTAAGATGCTCAGCTATGCGAGTGTCAAGATGGCGTTTCGTAGCGACGATGTACCGCATGTCACAACGGTCACAAGTGTATTTGTAAACAGCATTAGATTTTAGACGCTGGCAATCTTGTCTTTGTTGGGAAAATAGTCACTCATTTATATTTATATATGTTATATATATCTGGAAGCTAAAAGATGAAGATCAAAATTATACAATCAAATGGGATGTTGCTTCAAAATCATCACCATATACGTGTGGAATGAGACACTGTAATTATTGTCTCACAGAAAAATATTTCATTGCAACCGCTGACCCTAAAAATTTGATCAACAAAAAAAATCAACATATCAAATTAAGCTTATGTAGACAGCTTTGGACAGCAGCCGTCCACTTTTGGCTAATGCATATACTGAATGCATGTACTGTACTTACTCGCTTTTCAACAGATTGCATTATGTTTCTGATGTTGAAACTAAACTTTTGATATGATAGCTTGCATTAAGTAATCTGTAAGTGAAGATTTCCTGACAATACACTTTTATTAACTTATAAATTCATTGCACATATAATCAAATATCGTCGGTGAATCGGCAGAAGGCTTTATGTGCAAAATTTTCAAAAATGACTTTTTAGCGCAGAAATGTTATAAATTGTATTTTACATCATGTCCTGGGAGGATATCTTCAAATTCGACCTGCAAATCTATTTAAATTCAGAAAATGCAAAAGGCCCTATGTGTCGACTTTCCATTGTCATCGGCAAAAGGCCCTGTGTGCATGCATATTATATTCTTATTCATAGACCATTATCGTAAACTACGGCTAGCATAACAGGCTTTCATCTAATCTTAAAAAAACAGTATCTAATCGAATAAACGAGCCACTTGTATACCGCTGTCCCGATCACAGAACGATGCGTGGTTTATCAATGGATCAAAATGAATTGCAACACGTTCGATGATATCATACAGTCCTTTAATGAGTCCTGACTGCAGAGAGATGCGTGGCAATAAAAGAGATCTCAATCAAGTTTCCCACGTTCGATTAACAAAACCGATGATGACAATGGATTGTAATCCTGAATCGCTGGATCCAGGTATGTTATAGGCCCAAATCCCGAAGTCCTGGGATTCATTTAGTTGCTATTTTACTCGCAGTATATTTATTTATTAATGTGCTGGCAATTTATTAGTTATTGACTGCTTTGTAAATGGAAACTGAAAAGCTTTGGAATAATTATCGAGATGTATCACTAATTCAATGTTGAAGGCTTGCAATACAGCTGTGTATCGTCATATGCCTACATAGTAACTGTTTGATTATATATATATATTTACTCTCTGCATGTATTCTGGTCATTTCGTTGCAGTGCCTAAGCATGAAGAATCGCAGAATTATTTCTTATAAACATAATTACCTTTTCCTACTTCGATTTTCTCCAGCAGTAGATCTGTTTATAGGGGCATCGGCCAGTCTGTTAATCGTAAGCCGTGATATCTGTGGTGTCATTTTGCTAACTATTATATAGTATTCGCATATTGGCCAACATTTTGCTTAATTTCCATAATTTTCAGCTTCGATATTTTCGAGAAGGATCACAACTAAACAGTCGTCTCCTTCTGTTCAACTATATTTTCAATCTCTCATGTTCCTAGGTGGTGGATTAATTTAAAATTCGACACACGTATCTGGCTTTTTCAAATAGGCCTACTCTGCTAAATACTGATCAAATTTTCCTCTGGACTTAACAGGAGTAATGATGCATTGTTGCAGAAGTCTGTCCACGGCTTGGAAAGGTGAGCTTAGTTATTTCGGCTATTAGTGGGAATGCAATTCAACATTCTCTGATAGCCAAAAATGATGTAAAATAGTATCGATCATAAATGCAGTATGAATGGTCATGTTGTAAAAAAGTGATGTCTGTCACGTAGACTCACTTTACGAGCAGGAGGACTCACATTGCTCAAATCAGCTAGCTAATTTGTCACTGACAGATAGATTTTGTAAAATAGAAAATTGTGCATAAAGAGGACCAACCAGCAAAATTTTTCATGTACATGCAGATATAGGCCTACTCTAGGGCGATTTGCTTCAAAATCCCGGGATCAGGCTAAAAATTTTGGTTTCCAAAATTCATGGATTGAGTTCAGAGAATCCGCGTGCGATTTGGAAAAGCAACCGAGATTGCAATCCCAAATGATGACTCATCATATCAATACTGTGTGGAGTATTCAAGAATACATTGAAGTCGCCTTGATGACAGCTATATCATTTTATCGCCATGTCTCATGGAAAGAAGTGCCTTCAAACTGTTCAGATGTCTAAAATATCGGCCAAGAAACAAAGCTCATGCGTGAAATT